>JAABNY020000095.1:26449172-26482573 GCA_015164015.2 Brevimyrus niger
ATTGGAATGAACATCTGGAGGCTGTGAGTATTCAGGTATAGGCCTACAGAAGTCTGAAAAATGATTGCAACAGTAATGCATTTGATTTCATGATCATTACAATAGTCATATTTGGTTTGGCTAAATTAATGAAAAAAAAAAAAAACAGGTTAAAGTGGCAACATCAAGCCTCACAGTCAATTGGTAACTTTCTGTTCTAGCTTCTAACTGGAATCACACCTACGTCCAAAAGGCCATAAACTCACACACATTTCTAAAAGCGAGTCATACAGCATGACCGGGAAAACCGTCTGAATTAATCATCTCAACTAGAAAACAGCATAGAAGATTATTTGTGTTGGGAAGTCCATCTACAAGACCTGTTTCCTTGATCCCTGTAAGAACATCCTCAATATAATAAAACAGATTTTTTTTTTGTCTCAAATATGCTTAATGTGATAGCACTTCGATTTCTCAGTATAAACAGATATACAATGATTTTAGTTTAAGGTATGGTGACAGTGGTTAGCGCTGTTGCCTCACACCTCTGGGTTTGGGTTGTTGCCATGGCTCCAAGTATGTGGAATTTGCATATTTTCCCCGTGTTGTCGTGGTGTTTTCTCTGGGTATTCCAGTTTCCCCCCAGAACCCAAAAACATGCCAGGGTCAATTGAACGTGCCAGAGTGCCCGTATATGTGAATGGTGTGTGAGTGCACCCTGTGATGGGTTGGTATATGTGAGTGGTGTGTGAGTGCGCCCTGCGATGGGCTGGTATATGTGAAAGGTGTGTGAGTGCGCCCTGCGATGGGCTGGTATATGTGAATGGTGTGTGAGTGCGCCCTGTGATGAGCTGGTATATGTGAATGGTGTGTGAGTGCACCCTGCGATGAGTTGGTATATGTGAATGGTGTGTGAGTGCATCCTGCGATGGGTTGGTATATGTGAATGGTGTGTGACTGCACCCTGCGATGGGCTGGTATATGTGAATGGTGTGTGAGTGCACCCTGCGATGAGCTGGTATATGTGAATGGTGTGTGAGTGCGCCCTGCGATGGGCTGGTATATGTGAATGGTGTGTGAGTGCACCCTGCGATGAGTTGGTATATGTGAATGGTGTGTGAGTGCGCCCTGCGATAGGTTGGTATATGTGAATGGTGTGTGAGTCCGCCCTGTGATGAGTTGGTATGGTGCACATTCAAATATAAAGAGTTATTGTAGTTAAAATTTAATTCAATAATTCGATATTTTAGGATTTCACAATTTTTGTTATAGTACTGTTTGTAGACTGCTCAGTGAAAGGAACAACGCCCTCTAGCGCGACATGTAAGTTATGTCAACAAGCTGTAAGTAAATGTTTAAACATATACTGCGAAGGCACCTTTATAGTGACGCGTGAGTACTAATACGATTTTTGCATAAAAAACTAATCTGACGTGGAGCTGTGTACATCGGTATTAACAACATCAGGTTCTACCAACCTTCAGAAATTTAGAGTATGATGTGGAGTGAGCAGAGTGGGGCGTGGCCAAGCGTGTACTTGAGCTGATATTCCCACATAAAAAATAGCAAAAAATGACATACATATGACTTACTTCTTTTACATTGACCGTATACGTTTAGTATGTTGCACCAAGATATTCATAAAAAATGCAGATGTGGGCGGGGGCAGTGTTTATGAGACATGTATTTACAATACCGATTTTAAATGCAAAATAGGATTTTGTAAAATGTATTTGATTTGATAATGATCAAAATACTTCATAGTTTTGTATTTATATTGCAAAAATACTGTAAAATACTTTGAAAAAATGCAAAATGATTCTGGCAGCTTCAGAATGGTGCCTGCTCAGACGTCTTTCAATTCAGTTGAAAAAATCACTTATCTTCATAACATATGGATCACGTACAAAATAAGTCTGTTTTTTGATAGAACGTTTGAAATGTTTTGGAATACCTACTTTGTAGTATTCTGTATTTAGCCTTCTTGAAGTTCCAGTATTTTTTTCTAGAGTATGAATGTGTTTGTGCACTTTAAAAGCATGTGCTTTAAATTCTGCAGCTCTCAATAGGTTCAATAGTTAGAACTGAGTTTGTATTCCGAGTTAATTTACTGGGTACGTTTCATTATTTAAAAACTGTAGACTATGTTCTAAAATGTTTGTTTTCAAATTTCATATGGCTGTAAAAAAAGGATGATAACTGAATAATTGATTACTAAATGATTGTACCTTAATTGAAGCAGCTGTTGGATGGTATATGTTCATAACATCGCATGAATGACTAGCTGACACATAATTTATTATTATATTTATGATTAAGAATTGAATAATTAATTGCTTAGAAACTAGTTGCTATGGATAAAGGTGCCATCAGCTGTTTGCTTATGAATGACTTGTTAGTTATTGAGTCAGTGTTGCTGATGCGAAGTAGGCCATTTATTACCAAACGCCAACTACTAAATTATTATACAATTATGAGTCACTAACAAGCTGCTAGTTAAGCATTGAACTGTTGGTTACTTTAACCTTCATCTGGGTGATCATAATGATATGTGGGGTTCTGGGATGTGACAGGCAGGTCAGAATATTTGATCTGATTTGATCTGTTGACTGCTTATATTAAATTCTTAGCATGCCTCATTAGACAGAGAAAAGCACTTGCTCTCAAACATTGTCCACTTAATCAACTGAGTGAGTGTACTGTTGAAGGGATAGCACAAACAGGCTGATAGCTCAAATAGGCTGATAGCTCAAATATAGGCTGATAGATCAAATAGGCTGATAGATCAAATAAGCTGATAGATAGAAGGTCTGCAGGGTGATTTCATGCTTCCCTGGAGAAATATTCTTAGTATTTTTAAAATACAAAAACACAGTAGTTTATTCTGATGCATGCCATGGCTGCTGTATTTTGTAGTTTATTTTGATGCACTAACAATTAAGGTATTTTATTTTTAAATGCATCTTTGCCCATCTCTGACCATAAATGCCACCACCAGTATCCTGTAAGATCATGTATTATACCAGTATGAATCATATATGGAAAGTGCCATAGTCATGCCAGCTAAGTAATACCCATATATAAACCATAATGTTTTTCTATGGGTTGAGAGGAGGCTTGAGCAATATCACGGTTTACTACAGTTTCTCCACAATCAAAATGCCATATAACAACAAGGAGAAAGTCATGCAGTTAATGGTTATGTGGGAGACCATATGTATAGCAGGCAATGAGGCTCATTGGTTCCCTGAAATCCAATGAAAACATAAAGAAACATGAAAGAAAAACAAATATTTGTCAATAATGTTCAGATGACGATCAGGTTTTGAAAGAAGATGTTACTCGTACTGGATAATTGTTTCAACCAGATATTTGCCTCGGCCCTCTAGTTAATATTACAGCTGGGTAGAATCATAAGATTTGGGGAGAAATTACAAGCTTAGTGTGAGAGCTTGATATTGGACACAATTGTGGGAGTCTGATGGTAAAAGCAGGAGAGCTGGCAGCGCAGCAACATAGACGCTATAAAATCAATCATAACAGCAGCAGCAAATTAGCGAAAAGTTTCACTTTCACCCTCTCACATCTCAAAATGTGTTAGTACAGTATGGAGTGGTCAATATCTAAACTAATTTGTCCTAAACATAAAGACTAAATAGCAAACAACCAATGTGTTATTGGCAAGGACAATGGGAAATAGATGGAGACTGGCAGTTGGTGTGAGTTTTTTTCACTGGTGGTGCGTGGCACAGTGGGTTAGAATGAGGCTAGTCCAAACCCGTCTAGCAATCTGCTGCTTTCGGACAGCTACAGAACTTGGTGATGTCTGTGATGTCTAGATAGCACTTTTTTGATGAAGTGAAAACACAGGAATATGCGACATGGTGGAATTGGCTGGATAATTTAGCACCCCTCTGCATTTGGCACTGTCGGCAGGCCTGGACTGCCCATCTGGCATACTGGGCATTTTCCTGGCGGCTGGTGGGTATGTGTGCGTACAAAATTTATCATGGCACCCCCCTCGAGTCAAAGGGACCCCAAAGGCTAGGAACAATTTTTAATCCCAGTCTAGCCCGACCCTAGGTAATCACATATGTTGCCTGTAGGATTGACTGACTCTGGGTTCAGATTTTGTGCCTTTGTCACAAGATCATAATACCTTGGTTGGCATAGTGGTCTCTACTTCGGGCTCCTAACCCTAATTGTTTCATTTGTATATTGCCATAGACAAAACTCTCTGCTAAATAAATACCATTGTATAAATACCTTTACCATTGTAAGGTAAATTATTATGATAAATGATATAGACTGGGGTTTTGGAAGCCATGAAACATCGAACATAAAGATAGACCAACGCAACTATAAAATATTGCAGGTATTATTTAAATATGCGTTACACAATAAATTATAGGTAAATTTTTCCTATAATATTAAATGAAATGCTGTTCAAATTGGTCCAATTATAGTTGCATCCATGGGATCAGAGTGGATGATTGTGTGACATGGCAGCGGGAGAAGGCTGACCCAAAGGCAAGCTGTTGATAAGTAAACCCTCACAGGGGTGTTTATTGCAAGAAACTGGC
The DNA here is from genome assembly GCA_015164015.2 of Brevimyrus niger. Lineage (NCBI taxonomy): Eukaryota > Metazoa > Chordata > Actinopteri > Osteoglossiformes > Mormyridae > Brevimyrus > Brevimyrus niger. The sequence goes on from JAABNY020000095.1 coordinate 26,453,735, forward strand.
AGGGTGGCACACACAGACAGAGAACAATGACCAAACAGGGAGCACAGAATAAAGAGATGCTAATGTAGCAACAATAACAAAGGAGCAAATGCAAGGCAGCTGTGATTGGTTAATGAGAGGCCAGGAACAAGAGGTGAGGCTAAGCTTCAGGCCAGGCTGATTAGAAGCCACGCACCAGGGAAACGCAGGGATCATACATGTAGGATGGGGCTTGACATGACACGTTGTGTATGTTCAAATAAGTAACTTTAGGCCAGATGTAGGATTTGAATTCCATGTTATGTATTTGCTCGTTTTCCTATGGAGTCTGTGGATGTCATGCTGTGATTTGTAGAATTCTCCAGACCAGTGCTGCCTAACCATGCTCCTGGAGACCTGGAGATGCATAGGTGCAGCTCTGATTTAGCACACCTGATACAGATAATGAGGCCCTTCAGTAGCATCTCATTACAGTAGCCCCACAGTAAGAGATTATCAACATTAAATACAGTAACAATAAAGTACATTTTTACTCTCTCGAATGGACGAATGAGATTCTGACATTTAATCTAGATGATAGAGCAATTAAAAAGTATGCATTAAGGCATTACAGAGGAATAATAATCATGGTTTTTACACTCCTCAAAGGACGTTGGAACTATGAAAAACACATAGACATATTACATTTTTTTTTTTTTAGATTGGTGTATGCCGTGGATAACTAAAATGATGGTTATTGAAATCTTAGATACTGAGCCATACTTGAAATAACACTGCATGCTAACAGGGCCCCAAAGGATGAATAAACCATGCTGGTTGCGTCACCACCATCTAATTGGTTGAAATGCAATGGCATACCTGTGATCTATGTCGATATGCATGGATTATCTGAAAGAGAAAAGAGCATATTCAATATATTATTCATTATTAGTAGTATCGCATATTGCAATGTATTGATGCATTCCAGATAACTCTGAAATTGAAAATTTCCAACCTCATGCTCAAAAAAGTACTGGAGAACGGCTGAATGGAATGCAAATTTATGCAAGTTAATGCTATTTCCTTTAGTATTTGATGCTAACATAAGACAGTGATTCTCACAGGTGTGTTAGCAGACATTAGCTCATCATAAATCATGATGTTCGCTGTGTGAACGATAAAGCATCTCTTCTGTTTTACGACACTGTCGCTCATTACAAATCGAGCCGACCTTTCTACAGTAGAATACTAAAGCTAACTGGAACTGCTCTGTAACTACTGTCTCTTCAGGGTACAGGTCCACAGCTTAGTTCCTGTATGCCAGTGGAGAAATGTCGTTAGAGCCAGCTTAGCTTCAACAAAGCAGGTCCTAATGCCGCCATGCTACTGAAGGGCCCTGCTCTAGGCATTTACACTCTCTGTGGAGTTTTTGGAGACCGTCATAATTAACATGATAAAGTAAGGTCTGTAGATCCATACAACATACCTCTCCTTATACTTCCTTCATTCAGATCAAAAGTTCACAGTGGTAAAATTGCCCGAGAGCAAATAAATATTTAATCAGATGTTATTATTGCATCTTAAACTTCTTTAGGATGCAAGTATGCCAAAAATAGGAGAAGCCCATATGATCTCTCCTCAAAATATTCATGTTCATATGTCCCGTGTTGCCAGCCTTTGCTTTCTTACATTTTATTTTGACTTTTATTTTGACTTTTCATCTGGCAAAGATAATGAAGCACAGTGCTCTCCCATAGTCCCTGTTCGGGTAAAGTGATGAATGAATTACCTTTGGTGTGTGACTGTGTGCGAATGAGTGAATTTGTGCGGGCTGGTACAGCGGCCTCATGCGCTCTCCACAGTGAAGCCGCCCTTATTCCCTGCTTTTCTCGGAATTGATGCTGGGGCCCTAAAAAGATAATTAAATAAGCAACTGTTGGAAATATATGCCAGGTGTATATCAAATATGCCTCTGAAAATGGGCTTATTCAGTTGTGTGTTGAGCCTAATTTTGATAGATTTTGGAGACTCTTTATGAGAGGTCTGGGGAAATTATGATAAACTAATATCAAATTACGCTTGGCAGAGACTGATTTTTTATATCAGAAAAGGTCATCTTGTTGTGGGGTGTTTACCAATGGGCTCTTTCTCTGATAATAAGCAGAAGTTGACGAGCCTTTCATTTTAAATTCATGTATATGTTAAAATGGAAATTGGAACTGATTAATTCTGACGTGAGGACGATGAATATCCTACTAATTTTTGCATGTGTAATACATTATAGAGATATTTTACTTTAGGCGATGAATGACAGACATTTTACTGAGCTGCATGTAACTAGATCTTCGGAGAAAGGAGTGTCTTTGACAGTCATGAGCCAAAAAAAGAGAAAGATGGGTGCTTCTAAACTAAATGAAAAGACCACTAATATTACTTATTAATATTAATAATAAACTACATGATCAGGATTCGAAAAGAAGGTACAAGGTACATGTGATTTTGTGGCATTTTGATTTGTATAAGTTGGTCATCTATGTATACTACATAGTTCAAATACTGAAACTGTGAATAAGGTTTAACATTCTACCTGAGCCATCCATCCATACATCTACCTTCAAATCCCTTATCCTTGTCAGGGTCATGGTGGACCCTGAAGTGTGTCTCAGGCAGCTTAGAGCACAAGGTTATGCTTGAAAATTGCTTAATGAAAAGCTTTGTAAAAAGGGTTCTCTCTACTTCTCAGAATGAAGGTGCAGTGAAGACCTCTGTGCCCCCTAATCACGTCCCACTGAACCAGCATCCCTGCCGAAATGGTCCTGACCCCACTGAATGTCCAAAATACCTAAGCGGCTAAAGTCCAGCAAAGGAAAGAAGCCTGAGAGGCTCAGAATACAAAGACCTCATGACCTCCTCTCACGACGGGAGCTAAGGCTGCCTGGGTCCCAGAGTCAGCAGCTTCTCTTATCTGACACGAACTGGAGTCTCTGCCTGGGACTCAAATAAATTTTTAAAATTGGGAGAAGAACAACAGAGCGAAAAACGCCACAATGATCCGTCAGTCACAGACAGGAAACCAACGGGCCTGTAAATCTGGACCCGCGTCGCAGCCTGGGGAAGGAAGGTAATTACAATATGGCTGGCTGATCGATTACAGCATGGGAGGGTTTATTGTTAGCGGAGAAAGGCTGTAGCACAGAGGACTGTTTGTGATCGGTCCTCACCAGATGCCGCATGGCATCATGATTCTTATTCGGCTGGTCTGACTGCAGTCTCTCTCGAAGTCCCACACACAAAGGTTGCCTTTTATGGTTGTTAATCTGCGTAAGCTACTTCTCTTCTGTGTAATTTTACTGCCGCATAAAGTAATTACAATGATATGTTACTATCATTTGTTCATTATTTTTATTTCCCTTGAAATGATCTTTAATTTCCCAACTTTATTCTGAGCGGTCTTCCTAATCAAAACTTACTTTCACCAACTCGTTCACCTAAAATTTTAAGCAACAAAGTTTCACTGCTATGGAAGCTGCGGCTTGAGTACCGGGGAGGATGGGGGATGTGTAACCCCCATTATTTAATTTGGTTTCATTAACCCCCCCCCCCCCAAGATAATAGATATTCCATTTTAATTATTAAGTTAGGTCCCCCCCAATATTAGACTCTCTCCTCTGCCCTTTTGTGGAAGGGAATGAACTTTGTAATAAACTCCGGTGATTGACTGTTATGCTAAATAAAAAAATTCTGGTATCTGGTGCCAACAATGGGTTAGCGCCCCTCCCTGGTTGTTGCCTGCCTTGCACCTGTAGCCACTATGATAGGCTCAGGACTCCCCGCAACCCTGAATAGGATAAGCGGTTACAGAAAATGGATGGATGGATGGATGAATGGATGGATGGATGATATCAGAAATCCCAGACTGGTGTCTCACAAAGCTTTAAAGTGTGAGACGAAGGTGTTTGCTTATTCCAGTCAATTTAACAAAAAAAAACCTGGTTATAATTTTTTCTACGAAGTATATTTCCACATGTTCAGTAATTGATTTCATTTGTGTCTTCATATTTGGTTGTCCAAGGTATGTCCTGTGACAGTTTGGCGTCCCTCCCAGAATGCCCCTCTCCATGTTGCCTTGTCCTTCCTAGGACAAGTTCCAGGGTCGCCATACCCCTGGACTGAGTAAAAAGTATGAAAACCGGACTGACGATTGGCAGATAATTGGCAGATAATCTTGATATTTCTTAATTCTTCTCTTCCTCTTGCCTGTGCTGTTTAAAAAACAACTGTAAATTTAAAGGAGTTTTAAAGAACAATATCATGGGAGAACACACAGCAACTTATGCATTTCAGCAAAAACTATCTTTGAACAGTAAACAAACAGATGTTATTGCGTTCAGACACTTCTGGCTTGAAGGAGGATTTTTTTCGTGATGGGAATCTCTTGCTCCCCTGTTCCTTTCATGTTGTTCTTAAAACATTCAAGAAAACATTTGCTCTCTATAGGACAAATGGCCTATTTTATTATACATTGCAACTTTATTATATGTGCATAGCTTCGGTCTTTCATTCATTATACGCAAACTGTGAAGCAATTAATAAACACCTACCTGGTGAACATTTTATATATATTGATTTATTACTTCATGCTTTTAGAAATTGTGTATTTATTTTGCTCACTGCTGTATTTTTATGCTGACATTCTTTTTCCAGTTAGCATTCTCATTTTACACTGAAGTTTATAAGAAGACTTACTTCTACTGAAAGCACTAGGGGCCTGTTTCATGAAGCAGGATTTCTTGCTTAGCCAATGGGTTTTCACAAAAGAATCTCACTGTCATCAAATTCTGATGAGCATAAGCCAAATGGAGAGCTCCAGAGAACTGCGGGGTCTGGCCTGAAAGCGGAATACAGTGTACATCTAAAGTAAAAAATTAACTGGATTATTAACAGATTAACAGATTTTTTTGTTGAAACCCACTGGCCCTTGGCGACTTAACTTTCCCCATATAATTAGTGTTTCGTCAGCATAGTACTGAAGTTACAAATGCATAAACTGTGTTTTGTAATCACAACTTAAACATCATAAAGTCATATATTGTGATTTGTGATTGTAAAATGAGGAAGGCACCAGGCACGGGTACAGATTTTGCAAGCTTGAATATGGATTTGCGTTTCATAAAATTACAAGATCATCATGACATTTAAGTACAATTTCTTTAGATGTAAAATTATCTACCTATGCCTATGATTCAGTTGTACTTAGCAGCTGCAAAATGTTTAAACTACTCCTGTAAAATGAGAATCTGTAAACCTGGAGTGCGACACATGTAGTGCGAACTGAATGTGGGAGTCTTATCATAAATATTACGGTAGAAGTGTACTTGCAAAATCTTTACCTACAGGTCCAGTTATAGTTATACAAATATGATTTTGGATTTTCAATTCATTTGTTGCGTACGATTACTTACCCCAAATCATATCTCATGGCAGTATGAATATGGCTCAGGAAAATACCTCCCTATCGCTGTACTCCAGAGATCACTTAAGCTGCCTGAGGTCCCTCAAAAACGTTCATATGTTCTTACCAATGTCACCTACTTTGTTAGTTTATTTGTGTGAACATGTAATACTGAAATGGTGCAAGAAATAAACAGAAATACCAGCATTCATTTTGCCCAACAATGTGTTATAAAAGCCACACCGCAACAAAGCAGTGGTAATAACCACCTTTGATCTGAAATGACTGAAATCTGATTTTCAACAGTTACCATTGTCGATTTTCACACCTGAGCTACACTTAAAGCACAAAAGAGTTTTACTAGTGGCTTAAATGAAATATTTTGTTCATCTAATGTTTTCAAACGTAGGACATTTGTTCCAGATTCTCATTTACATTTAGTCACTCCAGCAGAAATCATTTTTCATTATAAAAAGAAATGTCAGGCAGAGCTGAATCAGATCGTCAAGTAATTCTTGTATCACATTCCCACTTTCAGCATATTACTCTGCACAGGGCATCTTCCTGCTTGAAATGACCACTGTAGGAACTCTGTCTGAGGGCACAGCTTACTGTTTATGACCCAAAATCAATCCCATAATGCATTTTTTTATGTTACTTGGCAAGAGAATGCTACAGATGAGTCTCCTCCACTCCCTTTATGGGTCGACTTCAAATAGGAAAACCATTTTAATATTGTAACTTTACTGGGCTAAAAATACAGCTACATTTAATTTCCTATCTCTCACTTAATATATGCAGCATATCAGAATGTAACAAGATTTTCTATACAAAGTATAAGCACCATATATTAATCATGGGTCTGAAATGTTAACACTTACCCTCAGGCCTAACACTTTTATATTAATGTTGTCGATTTCAGCTTTTGTGCATCTGATCCTCACATGATGAAGGACTCAAAACCTGGTCTTACTATACACAAATCTGACTACGTCACCAAAACAGTGAGGTCTTTTAAAGGTGTAGCACTCATCTCGGCACTGCTAATCACCATATCGTCACTGGGACCGTGAAGTTGCTCTTTGCCCGCTCAATATCTGCTCTAATAAAAGCCAGAAACGTTCTGCTGGTCTTACGACCTGCCTCTAGAGGTGCCTGTAGAATGGTCTCAGATTCCCATACCAGCGGTGGCCAAGTGGAAAGTTGTTGCCCTCATAAATCAAGGACTACACCTTCAAACCCCGTTTGATGCCAAAATTTCCCCTTTGGGATGGTGTGTCTGTCCCTCCACTGTAGCAGCTGACACAAAGAGGGAAGAGCTACACTCCTCCATACTGAAGGTGGCGCCATCACTTCATTAGGAATCAGACAACCCCCCGAGTGAGGCTGCTGTGATGACTACCCCACTGTTAAAAAAAGATGCACGAACATTAAATATCATGTTTCATACACGTTTTCATAATGAAATCAGCATGTTAATCAGTCAGGAATTGTAAGCAAAAGCCAGAATTTGACATTTCTTTGTATCCCAATATCCATGTATTAAGGCAGGTTAGTAAATAAAGTCTGAGAAATAGAGTTTTAATAATGGTTTGTAATAAATGTTAACTTCTATTTCTTTGGTGTTTAATATATTCTGAAACATATCCTTGAAGTATTTGATCACGTTTCCAAATGCTAAGTGGTATTATTACCCTACAGTTACCAGCAGGATATCAACACAATCATACCAGTGCCAATGTCTTTCTGCCATAACATCCTATGTGTTACCATTTTGAAAGATTGGTTGTCTACAGCTCATAGCCATTGCATACAAGCCGTGCAGGTGAATCAGAGAAATCTGCACCAGAAACATCTTTTACCATCCTCACACCTTACTGGGAACTGAAGCTGATGTCCAGTCTGCAGTTGACTATTAACACTGCACAGATAAAACAGATGCCCCTTGCAAGACCTTTCTGAGATCATGCTGGTACCGGGAGAATGTAAAGTACCCTTGTCTAAATATTATGACATATATCACAGGAGAGGGCTTTCTAGACAGATTATTTGGTATTTGTACAGGATTACTCAGCTACAGAGGGAGGAAACTGCGAAACCAGAGTAAATAGCAAGAGATGTTTAATTATAGTGTATGCCACCATACTCAATCAGCAGATGACTTTTATGAAGTTATATAGTTTGTTATGGTACTCGGCTATCGCTGAAGCATCCGCTGGCCAGTATGAAGATACATTATCTTCACCAACCATATTTTGGTCAGGTTGAAGCAGGTATATACAGTAGAAAGACTCCAGTTCCAGTGTAGCTCTAGGGTAAACAGTGGAAGAGATGCTAACATCTGTGAATCTGTAAAAATGATGGCTGTAGCTTGCTCAGGCCATAACTACATTGTATTATCCCAGAGCTGAAGCATATGAGGTTTTGTGAATGTAAGGATGAAGGTGAGCATTATATAGTAACATATTAACATGCACCTCATAATAAGGGCAAATCTTTGTTTACATTTTTTTAGATATATCAGTATATATCAACATATATCTATAATTGTAATTAGGTAATTGTCCAGTGCTTTGTAAGAAACATTTTTTTTATGTTATTTTTTTCAAGTTGCAATGAAGTATGATTATACAATGTTATGATCAAAATTATTAAAGGTGTGGGACATTCTCAAATCCATCTTGAGATGTCTTTCACATTTGCATTGACATTTAATTTTATTTAGCAGACACTTTTGTCCAAAGCAACATAGAAACATACATATTGTTGAGGAGTCAGCTAGGGATAAGTTCTGCTATGGTGAAGCTTCCAATGGATGTCAAGGTATAAGTGTGAGCATTAGTAGAGCAGGAGCTGCACAATACAAAATAAGAACCTAGTAAGGATGAAAAAAAGACCAGAAGTGCAACATTAAGAACAGTTTATATTCTTTTATGGTTTTGTTTCTTATCTCTTTTGCAAGCTTCCATTTAATATCTATGATATTAGTCTAGTCTAGTCTAGAATGCTAAAAAAAAAAAAAACGTAAAGAAGTTTACACTGAGCCAGGATTAAGAAGATTTATTGCAGCTCCATAAATTAAAAAATCAGTTTGTCAAATTTTAGCTACCATTTAATACAGGTCCAGATAGCCACATGATTTGAGAAAGGAACCTCCTGAAAGAGACAATTTACACTAGCCTTCACAGAAATGTCTCATTATGTCCTGTGCGGAGCTGGAACGAATGGAAGAGAAGCTTGACATCAGTGTGAGCTGAAGCATGATTCTTATGTCAATATAAAGTCTAATGTCAAAAGCAGACGAACAGAATTAAAAGTAAATGAGCCAGGGTCACTTTTGGGGCGCCACGCTCTCCTGCGAGGACAGTAATGTTACAAAAGCATGTTCATTTTTTAATAATGAGTTCCAGCTGATTGACGTGCTCTTTTTTTTCAACGAAAGTGAGTTAGCAGCAGAATAAGGTTGATTAAGTTCCAGAATTAATACCAAGTTTGAAGTTTTGCTGGCTTATTAATGACGCCATTGATCATTTGCTGTTAGTACTGTATTTTAAACCCAGCCAGGGGACTGATTTAGTCCATTCACAAATACTTAATGATCTTGCCTGACTTCTCCATCAATCAATAAAAAATTCTTTACCCTCTAAGGTAGATTTACCACCTTTCCCTCCAGCTAACTTGCCTGTTTCAAGTTTCAGCAAAATTGCTCCTACCATAATCTCTAAGACGAAACTGTCCACATCTTCTCTGGGCCCCATTTGGCCATCTACAGTCAGCCTGTTCGCTCTAAGTCAGTTTATTGCCTGTTCGATTAACAAATCTCTCAAGACTGGCGAAGTCCCACTTCTCTTTAAAATAGCTGCTGTCACAGTCTGACTGCTGAAACCAAGTCTTGATCATAACTTATTCTCCAGTTATGGTCCAATTTCTAGCCTCCCATTTATTTCCAAGTTCCATGAAAAGCCGCTTTCTAATCAGTTACTGTCTTATATGAGATTCCCTAACGCCTTTAAAAAATTCAATCAGGTTTTAGGCTTTTACAAAGTACAGAGATCGCCCTGGTGAGAAGGCAGCCTTGCTAATGACTATGAACTGGATCTCCTTTAGTTCTCATCTCTCTCAAATTCTCAACAGCGTTCTGCACAGATCGTAGCATTATCTTGTAAAAATTAAGGTATCATACTGTTCTACAGACATGCCATAGCTCTGAAATAGTTCTGTCCTTATACAGTGGTACCTCGATTCTCGAACGCACTAGAATTCGAATTTCTGGAAAGTCGAACTAACTAGTTTGACACAGAACTCAATCTGAGTATATGAGAAGGTCGAACCGTGAACGCTGACCTAATATAAATTGTACGAAATTGTATGAGTCATACTATAATGCAATTCTTACTTGAATGCCTTCTTCACAGACTGGATGATTAACCAAATAAAGCAGCACAACATTACAGTAACTAACAATAAATAAAAAACTTATGTGCTATTAGAGCATTTATATCATTTATTTAAACTTTATTTTACCAGGTAAATTAACTGAAAACAAGTTCTCACTGCTTTATGTGATATTTGGGAGAAATAGCAGATTATACATCGGAACTGCCTGGGATACAAGCCCCAGAAAGAGCAAACCTGCCCCTGCCCAAGGCTTGGTGTTTGGACCATGGAAGGTACAGCTAACCAAAAAGTTAGCTTTGATAACGCTACTCTGCTAACTCCAAAGTTTACGTTGATGATGCTATACCTATACAGCACAAAAAAAATTGCGGAAGCTAATGCTAAGTTTTGTTACATACTGTAAATTTAGATTCAGGATTTTTTTGGGCTCTGAAACCCTTAAAAACATACCTAGAGCTGAAATTCTAACCTGGCGCCATTTTCCCAGAACTAAGAAGGAGGTTCTCTCTTTATTGATATATAGCTCTGTCAGTCAGACAGAAAATAAAATAAAATATCCAGGACCCAATCTCGCCTCTGTCTTTGTCTCCAAACCATCCAACCTGGCTTGTCCCTCTAATATACTCATTCCTAATTCTGTCCATCCTCATCACTTCCAGCGCAAATCGTAACATATTTAACTCAGCCACCTCCAGCTCTTTTCATCAGTACCACTGTATCCGGCCCACATAACATAGCTGGTCTCACTACTATCTTGTAAACCTTCCCCTTTCACTCTTGCTGATTCCCGTCTGTCACAAATTACTCCTCTCACTCTTCTCCACCCACCCCACCCTGTCTGCACTCTCTTCTTCACCTTGCTTCCACACTCCCCGCTACTCTGAACTGTTAATCCTGAATATTTATACTCCTCCAGCTTCGCCACCTCTACTCCCTACATCCTCACCCTTCCACTGTCCTCCCTCTCATTCACACATATGTATTCTCTCTTAGTCCTATGACCTTCTTTACCCTCCTCTATAGAGCATATCTCCACCTCTCCAGGGTCTCCTCCACCTGCTCTGTACTCTCACTACAGATCACAGGTCATCTGCAAACATTATAGTCCACAGGGACTCCTGTCTGATCTTGTCTGTCAACCTGTCCATCACCATAACAAATAAAGGGCTCAGAGCTGACCCATGATGTAATCCCACCTTCACCTTGAACGCATATGTCACTCCTGCCACAGACCTCACCACTGTCAGACTACCCTCATACATATCCTGTACCACTTTTACATACTTTTCTGCCACTCCCAAGTTCCTCATACAATACCACAACTCCTCTCTAGGCCCCCTGTCATAGCTTTCTCTAGGCTCACAAAGATACAGTGTAACTCCTTCGGACCTTCTCAATACTTCTCCATCAACACCCTCAGAGACTTCACTGCATCTTTAGAGCTCTTTCCAAACATGAAACCAGACTGCTGTTCACCAATCATCACCTCTCTTCTTAACCTAGGTTCCGCAACTCATTCCCGTAACTTCCTGCTGTGGCTGATCTCCTTCACCCCCCTGTAGTTACTACTGCTCTGCAAATCACCCTTATTCTTTGAAATCGGTACCTGTACACTTCATCTCCACTCTTCGGTCATTCTCTGTCACTGTCCAAGATTGGGTTAAACAATCTGAGTAAACGTTTTCAGAGGTATATCATCTGGCCCAACAGCATTTCTGTTCTTGATCCTTGCCACAGCTGTCCTTATTTCCTCCTTGCTAACCCTCTGCACTTCCTGATTCACTCATCCAACCTTCTCTCTCTCATTCTCTTCATCCATCATCCCCTCAAAGTACTCCTTCCATTTTTATTTTTAATAATATGTACTCTTTACGGAGTATGTGTATTTTATAGAGTACATATTGTGTAGGTGTCCCATTATATAGAATTAATGGATGATGTGCAGGCATACAGAGTGGAACTTTCTGCCCAGTTAGCCATAACTGTCCAAAGTTACAGAGAATTAATAGCCGCCTACCAGCCAATCAGAAAATAGCATTGATTGCATGTGATCCCACTGCAAGCATGTTATTACATGGATACACACATATGGGGTGCAGACAAGGTGGAAGTGGAAGAGCAAGATCGGATAAGTGCGTTAACAGGGTTCTACAGTCTCAACAAATTGACCATGAGATACACGCTCCACCCCTAACAGATGTAAACTTACTCCGAACATTTGATGAAACTTTAGAGGCTTGTATATCTCATGTTGTATATACCTTATATATTTTCTATTTGTTTATTTTTTTACTTTGTAAACTATTATTTGCACCTATTATTCTTGCACAGATAATCACTTTGACCTATACTTTTCAAAATTTCACAAGGTATTAATCAACTCCACAGCATCCATAAACACTCTCTACCTGTAAAATCTTGAGTGCTATTTTATTGGTGTGTGTGTCAGTATGTCTGCTTATGTGTGTATTTCATTGTATTTGAGCTGCAGGATGCCTAACTTTCCTTTAGGATCAATAAAGTATCCATCCATCCATCCATCCATCCATCTATCTAATGGTGTAATAAGTTAACAGAAATACTAATCCACTTATTAGCAGATTAGTGGATCCTTTCCCGACACTGGTTAGGACCCACTATGTTTCTTATCTACATACATCATTGAAGTGTTGGTTTTCAAAGTAGATGACTGATTACTTTAGATCAGTACAAAAGCCTATGACTGCAGTCACTGAGATTGGTTCCAAGAATTCTAGATATTTTGTTTTAATTGTGAAGCATTTTAACATTCTTTATAAAGAAAAATGCTTTAGAAATTGAATGTATTATTATTGTTGTTGCTGTTATTACTGTATTTTTATTGAAACCATATTTCATCATACAAAGCATTCTGTTGCTCTGGGCAGGATGGGATCATAAGTGATGACAACCTCTGTCCCACAGCTTTGTTAATGACCGATATTGTCTCAGACATCATCAGGCCATAATTGTGGCAACTTCATCTGCAGATTCCCGCACTAACCACGCTCTCCGATACTCTTTCTACTCCGTTCTTTTGAAATTACTGCCATGCTATCCTTTAGCACCTGCTTCATGACGTATCTGGACCGGTGACTTTTTTTACAGGAAGTTTGCACTTAAATGGGGGAAGTGTGAAGCCACGGCCAGGCCCTGGGGCACATCAAATCTTTAGCCAGACAGTGTTTATGCCAAGGATATGACACGGACTATATTTGTGCGATTGGCTTATGAATATTTAATGAGGCTGGGTTGCCCCCGTCCCACATGCCTCATTGTGAGCGTGTTGACAGGATGGATTGTCGCCGTGACGCCGCTGTGACCTTCTTCCAGGTCAAAGTAGCTGAGCCTCTGTGTCGCCCACTGTGTGCCATCAGTGATTATATTTGCTCTAATTTTGCAAACACGCATCAATGAGTTAAGCAATTTTGGAGGTTTTAAGGAGCTGCTAAATAAAAATGAGTCAAGTAAGTGCTAATTATTGACTGTTCATGATCTTTCAGTATTATTCCTTAGAATCTATTGCATTTCAAGCTCCAACAAAGTTCACATGTTTATAGTAATATATTCCATATGATAAACCTTACATTTTTCGTGCGTTTTTTTTTTCAATATGTCTGTGTATGTTTTATATGTGTATGTTTTGCACTGAGGCTGGGATAGGCATCCACTGTGGCTCTGCTGCTGTACAAATCCCAGACTCATGTCAGCAAGCCTTTCTTCCGAGATTTTGTTCACACTTCCATTCCAAGTGCACTCTCATTCATCTTTTGACTTTATACCTAAGCTGTTTCTTGTAAGCTGAATGAAATACAGCAGGAGGTATCGATACGTCAGAAACTGCAACTGTGTGATTGATAAAAGTGTTTATAAAGACTTCAGTTAGAAAGCAATACAGAAAGGCTTAATAAATAACACATTTAACATCCCTTAGAAGCCTCTGAAATGAGAAATTTAACATGCTTTATTGGCTCAGTCAAAATTCTCCATTTAAATCTTGATGAGGAGTCCTTGCAATATACTCCTGTCTATGACAGTTATGCTCACTGCACATGTTTCACCAGGTTGCTATACTATGCTGGAAGAAACCAAAATTCTTAACTGTAAATTGTGGGTTTCCTAATTTAGACAGAGAGATGAAAGAAGGCCTGTAGGCCTAAAGTAAAGAACAGTAAAGCTTAGTGTCATGTGATATGCCAGGCCTTGAGAGGGGATAACTAAGCCAACAACTGCAGCATACAGGGGAGGGCCTGTCACCTATCCTTTTGAGCTCCTGTGTCTGCAATATGAGATGTAGATTAAATGAGTTTTGAAACATTTTTAGAACATATTAGGCAGTCATTTGTGAAAGCAACCCAGCACAAAACTATACAGTCTTCAGACTGGCTGTTTTTGTACCAGCTTACATGGAAGGACCCGGCAGAGAGCTATAAAAGAAGTCAATGCCTTTAATGCCAGACCTTGCCAGGAAGGCCAGGACATCTGATGGCTGACGATGACTCTTATCACATGCAAGGCAGAAGCATGATAGTTACCACATGGCATTTAGAGGAGAAAGCTTAGCGCCCACCCGACTAGAAAGACGCCAAATGCAGGAAAATGAGCAGTGAATAAAGGTCATGGCAGGAATGAGGTTAAATGCACGCAGACAAGAATGAGGCCCAAAACACAGAGACAGGAATGAGCCCAAACACACACACAGAAATGAGGCCCAAAACACAGAGACCGGAATGAGGTCCAATGCACATGGCCAGGAATGAGGCTAAATGCACACAGACAGGAATGAGGCCAAACACACACATACAGGAATGAGGCCAAATACACACAGACAAGAATGAAGCCAAACACACACAGATAGGAATAAGGCCAAACATGCACAGGTAGGAATAAGGCCAAACATGCACAGGTAGGAATGAGGCCCAGAACACATAGACAGGAAGGAGGTCCAACACACATGGGCAGGAATGAGGCCCAGCACACACAAGTGGGAATGAGGTACAGAACTATAAACTATGAAAAGTTATTTTTACACCATCAATACAAAACCTTGTTGCCCAGTTAGTATTTCAGTTTTTTCTTCATTTAATTAAGAATGAGCACATTTCCCACATGTCCCTATGCTTCACAGTAAATAATCATATTAATAACTTTTGTTGTTTAAAAGTTGAGATATATCCAGAAGCACCTTGGCAGCCCTCTTGATCTGGAAAAACAAAACAAGGTTTCGCAGAACGGAACCCTCTAAACGAAAAAATTGGCAGCTTGGCCTCTGACCACTGTGACTCTGAATGAGATGCAATCAGGCAAGCCCAGCAGCTCTGGGGCATTTATAAAAAGTTTCAACAGCAATTCCATAACAGTGGGCCTTTTCCTTTAGGTTGAACTGCTGCTTTCAGCATTAGTGCTAATTAGAAAGTACTATAATTATTTCATTTGTCTGTGTCGCTGGTGTGTGACTTACTGAAGATGGTGTTTTCGGTGTATCTGAGATCAGCGTGTTGCTGACTCAGCAATGCATCATGTTTCGTGTTTATGGACACAACAATACGAACTATAATATAATCTAATCTACGAAGGTTTTTCTTGAGTGCTAACTTCATGTTGTGTAGGGTTATAGGGAGAATTGCTACTAGAAATTAAACTGAATTGATTTATCATGTTGGTTGGAAATGTATTGTTTCATCAGACAAGAGTACCACGTTATCTTTTATTGAGAAATAGCCAAAAGGGCTTTTCCTGTCGCTGAAACATTCCAGTCCAATCAGCTGATGGAAACAGAAATCAGATGACGCTGCTTTTCTGCTTTGTACCCCAAAGATAGTCATGCATAAAAATGCCTCCAGGTTGTCCATATCAAATGAATTCTAAACAATAAACCTTTTCCTTCCTAGAAATAATAAATTAACAACAGCAAATCTGAAATATATAATCACAGACTATCATTCATATAATATCAAACATTTTCTAAATCCTTACTCTGTTAGTCTGATCAATTCTATAAAGTAATATAATATGAGGTTTTTATGTTTTAGATAACATTCAAAGTTTTTAAATAACAAAAACTGCATGACGTTAGTAGAAGATTCCAAATTTACCCAAATATCCATCCATTTTCTAACTGCTTATTCTGCTCAGAGTATTAAGAACAAAAAAAAATCTTCAAATGAGGCCCATCAAGATCGTTTGCGGAGAATTCAACTAAAAGCTCAGAACTGTTAAAATATTATTTAGCTCTATTTTAAAAGAACACAGGGTTTTAGCTTCCGCTACACTAACAGATAGACATACTCTACATGCAGTGTAAAGAAGTGCTTTCTCAAATCCTTTTTAAAATTCTGTCTCGCTAATTTCCACCTATGGCCACGAGTTGTTGTATTTAAACTAATTTTGAGGTAGCCATTTGGCCGAACAGCATCCAGACCCGTTACAATCTTATATACCTAGATCATGTTCCCCCTTACTGCTAACCTATATATATATATATGTATATATGTATATATACAGTATATATTTCACACAAAACTTACAACAATAGCTGCTTCTGGTGTGGCATGTATGTCTTCTTACAATTGATGCACTAGAACAAAGAAGTAGAAGGTCTGTTTAGGGAGAACTTGAGACCAGAACCTGACAAGCAAAATAAATTGAATCAACATATGTATGATATGATAGTAGAAAAACAAACAGATCAACAAGTTGCACAACAAGTTATGTCAGTATCAGTACCTAAAGTTGCCAGATGGGATTTTCTGTCAGAGCTATGAATATGGAGCATGGATTACTGGGAAGGTACTGTGGAAGTATTGATGGACTGTATTGTGGGGCAGTCTCAGGTGGACATTTATTCAATTGAAGATCAGTCCAGAGGAATAAAAGAATTTCAGTGGTTTTAAGGAAAGGCATGTTTCTTTGTGAGTGAGCCCAGAGAGCAGTCTAAGCGGGGACCCCTCCCATTCGGAGTGAGGACGAGGCTAAGCTGGCTTATGGCATTTAAAGAGAACAGTCTGACAGGCTGGGTGACAGGCAGCTCACAGGAGTTACTGAGATGCCTGATTGTTTCCCAGTAAGAGCAGAGATTCGCGCTGGTGAGAGCTCTCCTGGGCTGAGGGTGGATGGATCGCAGTTCAGTGGCAGGTTAAATATAGCTAGCTGGAATGCTGATAGGGGCGTTTGGGTGTCTTTTGTTGTAATGTTTCTGAAAATAAGGCAAGCCTCAAGGAGAAAATTAATGCATTTATTGTGGGTCAACCATGCAAACATAACATAAAAATTGCATAATTAAAATTACAGTTGAATTGCAATGACTTGTGTGTGTGTGCGTGTGTGTGTGTGTGTGTTTTTGTGGATTCAGAAATACGTCGCTATCATACAGAATTTATTAAGTGTTTAGCATTAAAATGATAACTGGTGTGATGGTTGTATGTCCACTGGAATAAACAATTAAACAAATTAATTCTGGTATATAACTTTTATTTTCTTGTTGACAGAAAAATGGAAAATTTCATCAGAAAGGAAGTACACACTTTACTGTAGAGAGAACATTTTGTGGTTATTTTACTACTGTTCATATGTCGGGTAAGCTTCAAACAAGTGTTATACATATTTCATCCAATCAATTTCAAAAGCTACTTTACTTAAGTTTACATTTTATGTATCTCTTTACTCCAAGTTCATATATTTACAGAAGGACTGAGAATGATACGACTGAATATTGTATGCACTTCCATTTTATTTATAAAAGATGAACAGTATTTAGTAATGTACATACATCACATATGTCAATACTGCTATAAGGTATTCGTTAAGGATGGTTCAATGAGAATATTTTGTAAGAAATTCTACCAAGATACAAAGACTGTTCTGCTCCTCTGTGTCAGCTGATCCATTTCGGTAGGAGAGAATAATCCCACACTCTACTTTTCTTGTCGGGTTTCTGTCCTCTCGATTTCGACAAGGCCGTTTTTGTTTAATGGTCTCCCCAAGGAATTAATTTTTGGTTCTTGTTTGTGAAGTGTGTGGGGGTTTTGGTCCATTTTTAATATCTTGAGCTTATTTTTTACTGAGGCCATATTGGTATACCCTCAAGCTAGGCACTCACCTGCAATTGCTTCACTTGGTATTCGGTTGTATCAACCCATAAAATATTAAGCCACCATAGCTATTACCTAACGGCTAATAAATAAATGAATTCAACAGACGGGTAGCACTGCTGCTTCAGACATCCAGGGGTTTATTGCCCATAGTGTGTGTGTGTGTGTGTGTGCGTGCGTGTGTGTGTGTGTGTGTACATGCCTTAGTTTGGCATCTCATCCATTTTGTACCCCAGTCTAGTACCCAGTGCTGTTTGGGACCAGTTTAGAAGGTAGATGTGTAAATGTACATAAACACCTATCCAAAGCATCCTTACTTTTTGAACACATTCTGTCTTTCATTTGTGTAAATGAGACGGGTGTAACAGGTCATGGCAAAAGCAGCCTGCGGGTTGAAGAAACGGCTACCCAACCATCTGCCCTGAAACTCAGGCTGAGCTCCAAGCCTGCTTGCGGTCCAATTTTAGAAACCATTAAAAGCCCAGTGCTTTATGGCGAAAAATGCTCCAACAGAAAGCATGTTTTTTTAGTCAACAAGCAACAGGGAAACATATAATACATTATTGTTGGTGTTTTTTCTGTGTGTAAAGCTGCCAAACTCCTCCCTATAGCTAGAGGAGATAACAAGCCATAGATTTTGCCCTTTATGTAGTATATGATGTCACTTTTCAGTTAATTCAGGAAATGTTTTTTTGGACAACAAAAAACATACTCTTTCAACCATAATTTCTGGTCAGAATGAGAAACAAGCATCAATGCCCTTCAGGATCTGAGCAATAGCTGTGAAGTAAGATCCACTGTTGAGGACTTCAGGGTTTCCAGCTGCCACAAGTCTGTCAGCACACTCTCTCATATCCCCTGATTCTTTATTCACTTTGGGGATTCAAAGCCTTGCCCATCCGCCAAATCAATATTGGCCTGAGGACATCCCCAATCTACCTGTGCCTGGATATATCTGTCTGGATTTCTGTGAAGTTAACTCACAAACATGACATGGCCAGAATTACTTCGATAAAACAAAAAAACTTTTTAAATGCTTTCCAATTTTTCAGTATATTAAAAACATTACAATAAACACAATAAAAATTTGAAATAATTTTAGGAGTGAGCATATTAGCTTTAAAATATTTATATTTTCATGACAACATGCCTGATATAATAATCTTTACAGTTCTTTTGTTCCATCTAAAAAATGAAGGATATTGCCATATCCAATACATAGCAAAATGACACTGGATATCAAGCATCCACATGTATTTTTAGTAATAAGTGAACAAAGCTACATTACTATTATTTAAATTGCAGATTGAAAGGAAAAACCTTTTACAAAGTTCTATGGTACTTAAAGGCCTTCAATTATAAAAAGCCATTAAATACAGAAAAACTTTGTCTGACGCTAGACTGGTAAATATTCATCTCACTTGACCTGATATGAAAAATATACTAAGAAAACAACCAGTACAACATTTGTCTATTTTTAAAACTTTTAGTCAAATTTGTTTTTACAGTTTGTGTGTGTTTGTGATTTTGACAACATTCATTGATGAAATACATAATTCATGCAATAAACAAATATTTTATTAATAGTACTAGTTATTTTAATACAGCAAACCAAATAACCAACATTTTACTTCACTTAAGAAGATTCTTTAAACACTGTTACCCCCTACTGGCTACACCATGAACACCTATTAGAAAGGCTTTTTCAAGTATGGTAAAGCTTTTAATAAGTTGATGACATTATACAATGTGTCTGTGTTTTTTTATGTCACTCGTCGTGATTTATCAATCCTCACACCAGTCAGTGTATTCTATTACAAAGTATGTTAAAGGCGTTTAACACAACGTTATTACATTGAGGTGATGATTGGGTGAGAAACTCAGCCAGAGTTATGAAAAACAGAAGACAATTCTGCTTTAGGTTGGAAGTTTCAGCTAACATTGAGAACTATAGCTCTTGGATAAAAAGATTTCCGGCCTATCAGCTATTGTATACTAACATACAATGTACACACAGTCCAGCTGTTAACCTACTTAATTCTTGGTTGTATTATTATTATTATTAGTAGTAGTAGTAGTTGTAGTATTTTTATTGCTATTATTGTTGATATTCTTTTTCCACATTGACATAGAAGTACCAAAGATACTAAACTCCATTCCTAATATACACTTACAGACAGTGATTTGGTGAATTTGGATTCAATGGAAACCTCTGCATTATACTCTTATGCTAGAATTAACACTGAGTCTCATTCAAGGAGACAGATATACAGCAAATAAATCCAAAATTCATCCTCTGTTATAATCGTCATAGTTTTGAATTGGGTCTGTTCTGTCTTCATAGTCCCAGAATGCAGCTGTGAGCTGGGTGTGTAGAGTATATATGGTCTCCCTGTGTTACTGTGGGGTTTCTCTCTGATTTCCCCCAACAATCCAAAAAACACAATGACGTTAATTGAGGATTCCTTGTTTTCAGTAGTTGTGCATGTGTGCATGGATGGTGTGTGAGTGTGCCCTGCAATGGGCACCCCATCCTGGGCTATGCCCTGCTTAGTGCCAGTAGTCTCCACTCTCCAGACATATGGTTATAGAAAATGGATGGATTGATCACTGAGTGCGTAATGTTTACAAACTGCAAAAAGCAAAAAAGCAGTTGTAATTTCACCCTATCAGGTAAATATTAACACAAGTGCAATCAGCTATAGACATAATGAAAATTAATTTAATAACAAACTTATCACAAACACTTAGCAAACCTAAAACAAAAACAAGTTAGTCATTAACAATAATGTGATTTTATTTAGATCAACAAATATAAATAAAACTGAATTAAAATCTAGTCAGCACATAATACCCTTTAACACATAGTCATTTAAGGAGCTTTAAGTCATATTATACATATTACTTAGTATACAAATTGCAGAAACACAAGTGCACATTTTATGCAATTTAGTTTATTTCAGGAAGATTCTAGCAATCAAAGGGTATCAAACTATTTTGCTTTATTGATACAATGCTATATTTAGATATGTTTAGCGTCTAGGTGAACATAAATGACAGCGATATATTCACACACCTTTCCTACTCTTTTAAATAAAACTATATTTTTTCCAAAGCTATTCTCAGTGACTTACAGTATAACGAGTCATCACAGTTAGACAGAGACGCCTTACACAGCCGTGTGTTGTTTTCTTATAAACGGGGGGTCTTACATGCCCTGCGTCAGCCTCCCACATCGTCCTGAAGCACTGTGACATGTCTATCCCCCCCCACCTGGAGAGAGCATGTTTCACATAACAGGCTCATGCATAAAATATTTATCCTTCTTTCAACATCTTATAAACATTACCCTCTGACTAATGCACATATACTTGCATAAATGTATGTAATATCTTGTGTATGTTTTTTTTTAGTTAAAATGTAGTTGACTTGTACTGTATAAATGATCATACTGTCACCATAGCAGCAGGAGTATAAAAGCCTACCCTACTAAATTTTAATGAGATAGCAGAAGCTGGCTACCTTCTCTCTCTCGTCTTGGCCTTGTCAGTCTCATTGTGATTCAGTACCACAATACATCCCCCCTGCCCCCCTTGTGGAAGTAAGACTCGTTTCTTCAACCACCTTCTCTGGGGCTGTCAGCTTTTTAAATGGACGTTCACAATGGGAAAGTGCTGGTTAGGATCAGGAACCTCAATGGGTTGGCAGGTAATCAGAAGAGATATTAAATATTCAGTCGCTTGACGCTGCTAAAAGACTATAGAAATGGCCTTTGCTGTTCTTATTTTTGCATTTAATATAATAACTGCAAGGTGCACGCTGCAGAAACTGTTTTTCATATCATTATATATGCATTGTTGTGTTAATGAACTATACCATATTATTTTCAAAGATCACAACATTATTTGCAAGTAAAATTGCTTTGGTTTATTTTGTAGAAATTATATTTTCCCAGCTGAAGTTTACCAGAGTACATCAAGCACAACAACTGACAGTCGACTATGTTTAGCTAGATAATAATGTGCATAACTGTCAAAGTCAATGTCAAACAACTGATTTTCTACAAAGCTGCAGTATTTCTGTTTCAGACTGAACATATTTTAGTGTGTGCAGTGAATTTTTCTTGTTAAGACTTAACTGCCACATCATGTGACAGAAGATATACTCAGTCATATCACTTAATTCCACTGAGGCCTGATATAGGACAGGCTTAATGGGGAGTGCCTAATGCCACCCGGGTTGGGGGTTCAAATCCCACCTTAGCCCTATGTCTGTTGAGTCTCTGTTGAACATGGCTGTATAGAGATGCTTTGAGTTCAGGGTGCTGAAATTCAGAATGACCAATAGACCTTTCTGTAACATCGGTAGCTATCAACAACATTGGTCCTTTCGGAGAAAATCATTAAGTTATAAACTCAATAAGATAATTAACATAATGCCATAGTTTTCTTTTTGACAAAATCTTGTGCATGGGCACATTGCCCTACACCCCACCTATTCAAATATGGCCCTCAATTCCAAATCCAGGCCTTGTTTTCAAGTCTCCCATGTAGTTAGCTTAATAATTTCTAGCTCTAATTGGCTAGAGGCTTCACAATTGGCTCTCAGGTAAAGGAAAACTGGAAAAACAGCAGGACCGTGATTTAAATAGCCCTGCCCTACATTCTGACACTGCATTATCACAAATGACCAGAAGGGGTGCTGCAGCACCCACAGTACCCCTACTTCCAGCGCTACTGGCCATGTTGCTCCGGCTTCCTATTGCAGTCCAAAATCATGATGGCATCTATGAATTTCCACAGGGTGTGTGCCCTATGATGATCTGGCATCCTATCCAGGGTGTTTCTCTGCCTTGTGCTGCCTGGGACAAGCTCCAGACCCTCCAGTGACCTTGACCAGGATAAGTAGTTGGAATTTTGGCAGATGAAAGGATAAAGGACAGTTTTATATGGCACCTTTACTAAAATGTAACAAGAACATTGACTGAATAACAAGGGCAGAAAGATGTGAAATATCAGAAAACAATGGAGGACACATAACAAAAAATCCTATAATAGTTACAGTAACAAACTTCCATCAACTGGTGTTCTGCCACTCTCCACTCCCCCCTGCCTTAGCTCTTGTCATTGATGAGAACCTCCTCTGTAGACCCCTACTGAGCCAAATCCTTTCATCACTATGCCCATATACTGCAGTGTGTTTGTGGTCTGCAGGCTGGCACCATTAAGGAAGCAGCGCAATGGCCAAATAAAACCCTTTTTATTATTAAATGGCTGACACAATGTTTATGGCGCAGTGCTGCATTTTGTAGAATGTGGCACTCAAAGGCAGGAAATATACTTTAGGTTGAGAAATATGACTGTGCTAGTGGTACGGATTTCTTCTAACTGCTTATTGTGGTCAGTGCCAGGTGGGAGTCCTGGAGAGTATCCCAGGCAGAATTGGGTACAAGGCTGGGTGGTATGCCAGTCAATCACAGGGCACATGTACTGGGCGCCACTGCTGACTCATGCCTTCAAGAACGGCGTTTTCAACGTTTTACTTATGCTCTCTCCACTGATTGCAAATTTCAAGTTTGCTCCTCATCTCCAATAAAAAGAATCATTAAATCAGCTATAGACCATTTTTCTTGATAAGACACCCAGTTCCTATTTTTTTACCTCTGCATAGTCGACATGCTGTGTATCCTTAAAATAAAATAATCAATAGTAACAAAAAAAATTACAACAGTGCATCAAACAATACAGTCATTGCAGTTCTGAAATTGAATGTGTTGTCCGGGATGTCAGATCCTTGCCTGACAGGTTTAAATGTCTTTAATCATTAAATGTCAAGTAGAAACTTAGAAAACAATGCAAATCCATAACTAGAAAAGTCTGCAGTATTTTATCCTTGTGAATACATTATAGATAGGACTACATATATAATCATATTTAGCAAGAAAACTGAACTAATTGTCATGCTCAAGAAACTAGGTTAAGACAGCCTTTGCTTTGTGACATGGCACATTATGCTGAAAGTAGCTATTACCAGATGGGTAAATTGTGACCATGATGGGATACACATGGTCAGCAACAATACACAAATAGGCTGTGGCATTGATGCAATGATCAATTGGTTTTATCGGGCCCAAAGTGTCCCAAGAAAACATTCTCCACACAATCACACCACCAGCAGCCTGGACTGTTGACACAAGGCAGGTTGGGTCCATGGATTCATATTGTTGATGCCAAATTCTGACCCCACCATCTGTGTGCCTCAGCAGAAATTGAGATTCATCAGACCAGGCTTCACTTTTCCAGTTTTCACCTGTAGAGTTTTGGTGAGCTTTTGCCCAAGGCAGCCTCAGCTTTCTGTTTTTGGCTGACAGGAGTAGAACCGGACATCTTCGGCTGGTGTAATCCATTCACCTCAAGGTTTGACGTGTTGTGCATTCTGAGATGCCTTTCTGCTTACCACAGTTGTGCAGAGTGGTTATCTGAATTGCTGCAGCCTTTCTATCAGCTTAAATCGGTCTGGCCATTCTGCTCTGACCTCTGTAATCAACAAGGCATTTCCAACACACAGAATTGCCACTGTCTGGTTGTTTTTCGCAACATTCTGAGTAAACTCTTGAGATTGTTGTTCATGAAAATATCAGATCAGTAGTTACAGAAATACTCAAAGCAGCCCACCTGACACCAGTCACGGAGATCACATTATATTGCCCCCCTTTGAGGTGTTTAATGTGAATATTAACTGAAGCTCATGACCTGTAGCTTGTGATTGTGTGCATTGTTCCCGCATGATTGGCTGATTAGATACTGGCATGAGTAAACATGTGTACAGATCTTCCTAATAAAGTGTTCTATAAGCTTGTACAATTTATATATAATGTCACATATCCAATTGTTTGAATTTTTCTGTTGCTTAGCCATCATTTACTAACAATAAAAAGCGTAGCGCTACCGCTGCTGCTTCAGGGAGATTTCGCTGACTCTGCACGAACAGGGATGGGATACGGTCGCCCCGGGGACTTCCAGAAAAAGGACCTTCCTTTATTAGCTGCAGTCTGCAGTTATATAATCCGCTTCGAAATATAACCACGAACATGAGCAGTAATGGGCAAATAACTCACCATTTATGTAAACACATATATTATACCTTGATGTTTAGACTCGTGTATTGCGTATTAAAGCAAATATGGACGATATTATGTCCGTGTGAGACTTTAACATATTGACGAAATGGGAAAGTATGATGAAGTTGTTAGTGCAAGGTTTTATAAGGCTGTCTTATGTGAGTTGATTTATTTTCCTACCGAATAGTTGTTCATGTTTCGTGTTTATTTTTTGTGTTTTGTTATCATAAAAACCAGATAACTATTATTCGCTATGCTGACACAACTTTCACTGTAAATTTAATCCAGAGTGAACATTATGTTTTAAAAGAACCGTACGACAAATGATAACGGGGAAACAAGCATTGCTTGTTTAGTAAACATGCAATTTAACTGTATAACTGTATAATGTTGAAACCTTGGAATTGAAAAGACAAGCATAAACATCACCATATTGAAATTTATTTGTATAATTTAATTATTTACAACAATATACTTCGTGACTTGACAATAATCGTGTGAATAAATATTTGTCAGTTTATAAACAGCATCTGCAGGAAGAGGTGGGATTAGCGCGGCTGGGGGTGGGCAGAGCCAGTCGGGTTAGAGCTAAACTGAAGCTGGAGCCTGAGCCGAAGCAGGATTGCTCCGCGTCCTCAGTGACAGCACTGAGTCGTCTGCGTTTGTTTTACAGTGGGACGCTATCCAGTAGTTTACATATGGACAACAGTACGTTGTTTATGACGAGTGCTATCAGGTTAGCTAAATTTGTTGTTACTCGGAGATACCAAACCAAATAAAGCCAAAAACGGACTATTCACAAAAAGAAAGCTGTGGAGCTAGCGTGCTAGCGCGCTAGCACAGGCCTTGTACCAGACCTCGGGATATATATGACTGCACATACGACGCCTTGAACGTCCGGGGCAGATTCGATGGCAGCACAAGGCTCCCTGTTCCGAGGAACGCTTTTTATTATGACCGACTCCACTGAGTGAAAAGCGAGACTTGTTTTATTTTTAAGCAAATACCCGGGTGTATTTTCCTAGAATACTGCTTTCAAATTATTATCGCCTTTAGTAAATGGCATTTAGATAATTACCACCAGTAAGTCTTAGCATTTAGCTTTGCTTGTTAGCAAGCTAGCATGCTAACTCTGAATAGCGAGTCGTTAACTGGTGTTTCTGGTTAGACGTGACTTTCACCACCTTCTTTGGTAGTTTAATTGGCAATATGGATGTGCGTAGTTCGTTCTTCTCGATTCCGGGCGTCCCTAGCCGCTGCAGCCCCGAAAAGCTCGCTTTAATACGCCTGGCTTAGCTGGAGATGCCAGCGGGCGGAAATCTCTCTTTTTCCATAGGTACATCCGCGGTAGTTTAGTTTTTAAAACCAAATACAAAAAAATGTCTGTGTTGTTAATGAGGACTTTTTAAATGTTCGCTTTGGGACCGTTTTTAACACGGTTTGCGGTGAGGTCGTCTTTGTTTAAACCATCGGTGAAGACAATGAGCCCCCGGACCCAGCTGGGCTCACCATAACAAAAACAAAGATGTGATTTTCCTGCTAAGGACCGAGTACCATTTGGGTTTCATTCTGCATTACACCTCAGAATCTTTGTTCAGCAGGAGGTGTGCTTTTTTAATGGACGATCTTCACATTTTACTTTTTTTGACAACTGTGCAGCTTCAGAGACGGTTGATCCGTATTAAAGCCATATTTCAGGTCATTTGACCGCAGCTGGACTCGGAATCATATTTATACTAAATAAACACACTAAAAGGTAGTAAATTGCAGGGAGTCTTCTTTCTATAACTTAGTGTTTCTCTATTACCTGTATTTTGGTGTGAATATATTTTTTGCACGCCTACATTTAATTACCTACCCTGTGTGGAAGTCCTAGTCAGTCTTTTTCCTGCTTGTTTTCACGACTATTTGGGGATTTCGACGTTAGCTTGCACGCTGTCAAGAAGGGGTAGAAGTGACCTCGGTTCCAGCTGGATCCGGCCAGGCACAAGGGTGCTCCCAAGAGACCAGCTCTCAGCTCACCTTTGTGCAAATGAGAGGAAGGATGGGCACCCAGGGTAGCCCCGTCAAGAGCTATGACTACCTTCTGAAGTTCCTGCTGGTCGGAGACAGTGACGTGGGGAAAGGCGAGATCCTAGACAGTCTGCAGGATGGATCTGCAGAGTCACCATATGCCTACAGCAGTGGTGAGTATCCCTGGAGCCACAGAGCACAAATGTTGCTCGGAAGGTAACGCTGGTGATGAGTAGGCACTCGCAGAAGGCTAGAAAAATCTATTAGTCTAAAAAGACCCGTCATCTTAGAAGTTGTGAGATTTCCTGATGGTTTAGAAATTATAATGCCACCAAAAAGTACTCTGGAGGTGATGTGCTAGAAAATTGTTCAATATATTTGCTGTCAGTTTTACTGTAACATCACCCCTTTGATGATCTTTACCTTGCCTATATCAGACCTTCAGATGTTTTCCTCCATAGGATGCTGGCTCAAAATTGTGGTAGTGCTGTTTAATTTTAGATGTGTGATGTTCACCTCCCCATGGGATGTCCTGTGTCAGTGTCACTTATGTGTGGTTGCAACATTATTCTGCTGAAGGTAGAGCACAGCTGTCCCAGAAATCTAATGTGAATCTGAATGGCTGGTACATCATGTTTCTGTTTTATGACCAGAAATACAAGCTGATCAGATGTAAATGTGATATGGCCAAATAAGCATGCCAGTATGCTGCACAAGACCAGCTCAGCATTTTAAAGTGTATTTGTGCTTGGTAAAACGTGTCCTGTTTTTGCACAAGTGGAATGTAAACTGGTGGACGGTACACTTCAGAAGTGCAGAACACAGCTGTAGTTGTCTGTGGTTATATGCCCCTGGGCCAGGCATGCAGCTGTGCAAAGCCAGCAGTGACAGGAAAATGGCCCACCCGCCCACATGATCATAGATTCATAGTGGTTCTCCTTAATAGGAATTTGTATGCTCCAAATAATCATTCAGCTTTTTTAAGGCAGCTGTTTTTAATCTGTGTGCTGCTCAGCTAATGTGGATGAATGTCTGTGAGCATTTCAGCATGTTTAGTGCTGTTGACCTTTTTATGGTACCAAACTAGCACTCACTGCGTGGAATTAGAAGGAAGATGCTGTCTTTATATACGAAAACCCTCATTACTGGAACATTGCAGTAGGTTAAGCATATTAATGGATCAATCTTGAACATTTACAAATGGCTTTTGAATAGGGAAAGTTTGGGGAGTGGTTGTTAACTCTAAGGTTGTGTGCTCCACAACTTGAGTATATTTCTACCTGTGTATTTTTTTGTGTGTGTGTCCCACAGTATTTGGACAGGCAAAGCCATCGAACTTGAGGTAATCTGTCATCATAGATTGAAGCTCATCTGTATTAAGGGGCAAGATAAAATCTCAGTTTAATTGCTGGAATTTTGTCTCAGGAAGTTTCTGGAAATAAATTAAATGCCAGAATATATTCTTCTCTAGTAAGGCAACTGATGCCTTTTTGGCTGGAAAAGCTAAACCCCTGAAATCAGTGAGTCGTCTTTAATAGAAATCTTGCATTTTCGTTTCTTACTTTAAGCATTGTGGAAATATATTTCTAACTTTTGCTATTTATGCTACCTCCCCCCCCCCCCCCCCCCCACCATCCACCACCCCTTCTCGCCCCCGCCCCCCACACCCCCACCCCACCCCCCCCCCAACCCGCACCCTCCCCCCCCACCCCCACCCCCAACCGCCCCACCCCCACCCCCCCCCCCCCCCCCCCGCCCCCCCCCCCCCCCCCCCCCCCCCCCGCCCCCCC
>JAABNY020000095.1:26492418-26513861 GCA_015164015.2 Brevimyrus niger
ATGGGTTTTTTTTTTTATTTTTTTTTTTTTTTTGTTTACTCTTGTTTCTTTGCTTGTGATGTTGCTTTTTTGGGTGTTGGGGGGGGGGTAAAGGGGGGGGGGGTGTTCATTTACAACAGCTAGTTTGGTCTTTGCTACTTTTGCATTTTCGTGTTATAAAGGGAACTGTAATAATATTGTGGTTAGAGTAAAACACTATCTTACTTTGATTTAAGCTGCTGGGTAACTTAAATGAAGAATGCTTTGTAATTAAACACAACTTTTTTAATCATTTTGGATTGTACAGTTCGTATTAAATGGAAGTACTTTTCCCCCAAATAAACCTCCAAATATTTTACATTTGGTTTTATATTAATGAATGAATGAATGAGAAAGGGGGCATCTTGCATTCTGTCCTTTTATTACACACAACAATCCTACACTATAGCGTATTACTTAGTGTGTGGGCGGTAGCAAGGGCGGGCAGCGCATTTCCATTGTGTCTTAATGTCGCTAGTGCCCAAACTGTGGGAATTTCTTGTTCTCTTTGTCCTCCTGAGAGTTTTTGTCCTTTCATAAGCGGAGTATGTCAGTACCATGCTCAAGTGCAATAAAGCTCCCGAAGCAGTGAAGCCCTGCCGTTGTTGTCCATAGCCTGTCCTGGCCTGAAGACCCAGGAAGCCTGAATGCGTGGGTCAGGAGTCACCCGGAGGTTGAAGGGTCACCTGCGATCAAAAGCAAGGGAGTAACTTCTCAGGGTCTCCCTGGCTGCGGGGGACAATGCTGGGTCGCGGAGCATTGCGGATTTCACGCTTGGCGCTTCCCACCTGACCGCGGCATGTCGGAGCTTTGTGTGAATGAGGGATGGAGCCTCGCCACCCGGAGTCTAGACTTGGACAGACCCTAAATACTCGTGTTTATTTGTATACTTCAGCCCGACTCATTACGCCTCCGGGTTCCGGTGTAGGCTGGGTGGTCACGACCATGTTAATCGGCTGCTGCGCTCTCGGAAACGCAGCGATGTTTGGTCTGCAATTCGTGCAAGTTTTAACGTCATCGGCTTGGGGGGAGTTTTTTCCCCTTTTAGGTAATTTACCACTAGTGATGCATGCGAAAAATCATGCGCTGGTTGCCAAACCATGGGCAAAAATATGGCCAAGCAGCTGGTATAAAGATCAATTCCCCGGTGTTTATGAAAGTGGTGAATGTGCTTAATTGTTTGGAGCCCAATAACTCGGCCGGCGAGCCGCACGGCGGCGTCCAGCGAGCCTTTGATGTTCCATGGGTGTTTGTCCAGTTGCGCGGCGCAGGCTGCTCCTTCATAAAACCCCACACTGGACGCCTATGGGCCGGTCAGAGGGCTGCCCTTTCCGCCTCATGGGACCAAGTTCTTTCGCTCCTTTCACGTTTTCCCCCTATGATCAGGCTGGAGTTCGTCACCCTGCTTGCAGATCCTACCGAAGCGGCCCTACCTGATGCATTTATTCTCTCTGGGTCATACCTCACCCTCATCGCTGGTGCGTTTGGGCGAAGAAACGCGCTGTATTGTAGCCGGCAGCCGGACTTTCATCGACCGCTGAAGAGATTCCGCATATCGGTGGATACAGGTTTATTATACCCCGTTTTGTGTTATAAGTTCTGCTTGCGCAAAGTCCCCAGCTCGCCGTGCAGCTAAGCCGCTTAGGTGACTTGCTGCACGGGAAGAAGTTTGACTATTATTTCAGCGAGAGTTATGAAATTAGTGCGAGGCGGCTCGCCAGACTGCGTGTTCGTGACCGGTTGAAAATGAGCGGCGCTGTCCGCGGATATCGGGAGGTCAGGGATGGAGGCTTTTCCCCCGTCAGTGTGCAGCACGGACGCGGCTGCAGAAAGCTGGTTCTGCGCTGCGTGTTACTTTGGCTCTCTGTCTGCACGCTGCCCTCTCCGACGCTGACTGCCAGCCTGGTCGGGGTCGAGCACCCTGGGGTCTGTCCCAACAAGCTGAACGCCAATCTGTGGGTCGATGCCCAGAGCACCTGCGAAAGGGAGTGCAATGCCGACCAGGTGAGTCTCCATTTTCAGTTTTTTCCACCCAGAAACTGTGCACTCATGCGTTATTTTCCCGCTACTAGCTTTGCGGTCTTGACGCTGAAAAATGCAGTGCTGGGCTTATTTTAGCTTGCCGTAAAATCTCTGTAGATGCGTATGACTTCGAACAGACAGGGTGTTTAATCTGGCCTACCTCCTGGCAGGACTGCGCAGGATTTGAGAAGTGCTGCACTAACGTGTGCGGGCTGCGCAGCTGCGTGGCCGCCCGCTTTGCAGACAGCTCCGCGGGGCAACCGGAGGCCCAAGGTGGATCGGATGGTACGGGAACGAGGGGCGGAACTGCCAGCTGCCTTGGCTTCATATGCAGCCAGCAAGGAGCCATGTGTGACATCTGGGAGGGACAGCCAGTCTGTAAGTGCCGGGACCGCTGCGAGAAGGAGCCCAGCTTCACATGCGCCTCTGATGGGCTCACCTACTTCAACCGCTGCTACATGGATGCCGAGGCCTGCATACGGGGAGTTACGCTGACTGTGGTCACCTGCCGTTACCACCTG
Organism: Brevimyrus niger; assembly: GCA_015164015.2. Lineage (NCBI taxonomy): Eukaryota > Metazoa > Chordata > Actinopteri > Osteoglossiformes > Mormyridae > Brevimyrus > Brevimyrus niger. Next base: position 26,494,980 of record JAABNY020000095.1, read on the forward strand.
TCCTGGCCGCACACCAGCCCATTGCCTCTGGATACGACGGCGCATCCCACACCCACATCATCCCAGGAGGACCCCCTTCCCCCCACGCTGTACAGCAACCCCACCCATCAGTCCGTGTACATAGGGGGGACAGTTAGCTTCCACTGTGATGTCATTGGGGTCCCCAGGCCAGACGTCACCTGGGAGAAGCAGACGGAACGCCGTGAAAGCATTACCATGAGGCCCGACCAGATGTATGGCAACCTGGTCATCACTAACATCGGGCAGCTGGTCATCTACAACGCCCAAGCGCAGGACACCGGCATCTACACCTGCACGGCCCGCAATGCTGCTGGTGTCCTGCGGGCGGACTACCCGCTGTCAGTTATCAGGCGTGCTGAGGACGACCCCTCTGAGGACCTGGATATGGCCATGCCCTTGGGACGGCCATTCTCTTCCTCCGACTGCCTGGCGGAAGTGGACCGGCGGCAATGCGGACCGCGTCACGTGGACTGGTACTACGACAGCAAGCGCGGAACCTGCCGGACTTTCGTCAACGGGGCCTGCGAGGGCAGCCGGAACCGCTTTGAGACGTACGAGGAGTGCCGCGCTTCCTGCCAGCGCGAGGGCATGGGAATATGCTCCCTGCCGGCTGTGCAGGGGCCCTGCAAGGCCTGGGAATCACGGTGGGCATACAATTCCCTGTTAAAGCAGTGCCAAGCGTTCGCCTACGGGGGCTGCCAGGGGAACCGCAACAGCTTCCGCAGCAAAGCCGAATGCGAAGCCAACTGCCCGCAGCCCAAACGCCGGCCGTGCAAGACATGCCGCGCCAAAGGAAAGGTAATGTCCCTTCTGTGCCAGAGTGACTTCGCCATCGTGGGCCGGCTGACGGAGTTAATTGAGGACCCAGACTCCGGAATCGCCCGCTTCACACTCGACAGAGTGCTGCGTGACGAGAAGATGGGCCTGGCCTTCTTCAACACCCGCCATCTCGAGGTCACGCTGGCCAAAATGGACTGGAGGTGTCCCTGTCCGAATATCACCGTGGAGGACAGCCCTCTGTTGGTCATGGGAGAGGTGCAGGAAGGCATGGCTGTTATCCAGCCAGAGAGTTATGTACGGCCCATTACTGAAAGGCGTTTGAAGAAGATCATCGAGGTTCTGGAGAAGAAGACCTGTGAGACGCTGTAGCGCTTCCGGGAGTAGACTCTGTAATTTTGGTTCTAGTTACCAAGGCAGGGACATGCTAGTAAGTACAAAGGTAAAACCATTCATTTTCTGTAGTTATAGTCACCCCAACTAGAAATGCAATTAATGATAAATAGCAGTTTGACAGACTTTTATTGAATATTATAGTTGACAGGCAGTTTAGTTTAAAAGAAAGTACTGTTTTTTAATAGATATAGGTTGAAAGTATAGTTTGTATATATTTGTGTTGTAGATTTGGCAAAATCTTTAATTTACGTTTACTCTTGTTTTGAGTTTTGACTGAAAGGGTCACTCTCCATGTGTTGACCTTTAGAAGTTCATGTTCATTCATGATTGATGTGTAAAGCTATTGAGTGGAGCTGTTCTGTTATTCATTCAAATATATTTTTGCTCAGTTTCAGCAAGGATTGTTTTCCACATATAGCCTTTATTTAGCATTAGTAATCACATTCACAACAGAATTTAATTATTCAACAACGCCACAAAGAAATCAAGATCACAAAACTCTATGCATTTTTTATGTGTGCATTTTACATTCTGTGATGAGGTGGTCTTAATTGTAATATTAATCTTGGATAGGATGAGGGTCTAGGTATAAACCAAGAAGTTCTAGGAATGTCAAGTATGTTTAGAAGAAAATGAAGACCATAGTACTTGCTATTTTGCGTACTACTCTGTTTGGTCACCTTGAATGACCTGTTCCGATGTGTCGACAGACTGATTTAGCAGAGAAAAAAAGAGTAGCTGTTGAAGCTGCTTGAGGTGAAGCCACCATCAGACCAGGCTTTCCTTCCGGAACAAGAGGCACTTATTATTAGCTGGCATGTCCACCTGGTGGTCAGAGTGGCAACAATCCGACGTTAAGGTGTCTGTCTGGCTGACTGGGAAACAAGATGGTTAACTAGACAAACTGGGCAGTATGGACAGGCGTGTCTTCATATCTCTTACCACTCTCTCCAGGAACATGCCATTCATCTCTGCCAGGGAACTCAACAGGGAGATGTCCCTCAGACCCCACTCGATGTTCCTAAGGGCACAAAAAATAAAATGCTACCATCTAAATGCTACTGTGAATGCAGACAATTAGCATTCACTAGGATCACCTAAAGTTGCAACCTGAGCGAGCATCTCTTTACCTCTGCTTCAGACTCTGATCAAATTGGACATTGCTTTCTGGTGTGATCAGTCCGTTCACGGCGTAAGGCTGGATGGGGAAAAAGCACAGAAATGGTTAAACCAATCCATCCATTTGCTTGTATGGGGTTGTTGGATGTAGAATTGGTGAACAATTAAATGAGAGTGCCTTTTGCAGAACAGTAGTTCTAGGTAATGAAGTTATTCGGATAAATATTAATAATGCATGGATGTTTTGCGTAAGGAGCCAAGGTAAAATGACCATGAGCACAGATAAGTGTACCCCATATGTGATGAGTAAGCCATGTGGTTTCAGAATCTTCCCAGCAGCTTTGAACAAACCCTAAAATGGAAAAACATAAGCGCACCTCAACAAAACTTTAGTTCATTTAAGAGTGGTTAATAAAATTGAAAATGATGTGCTAGTATATGCTAACTTATTTTTGCATAATTGAAATTTGAAAAGATGTAAAGCCAGAACAAATTAGTCACAAAATTTATCATATCCATCCCAACAGCCACTGATCTTCTAGTGACTATCCAATAAAGGGACACCAATTTGTATATCCTACATCAGGTGAATAATGTTATTCACTCTGATGGTGATTCTTTGTAGAGCTGACTTCTCAAATGTCTAACTGGGATGAAGCTGCGTGGATTTTTTTTAATGGATAGAGGAGCTGGTCACCTCGGTGCAGCACAGCGGGGAAATGTGCATCATGTTGATGTTGACGATAAGGTGATACGATTCAGGCTGTATGCCGCCCCAATACTCCCAGCCTTGGGAGGCATCCAGATGAATTGGGGGCTTCACATTGTCCAGTTGCAGAAGATCTCTGTATGCTTCTATACTAATATGGAGGAAAAAAACACGTTGCAGTCTGGCGTTTTGAACCATGCCCCTGCTGACTTGGATTAAAATGTTTTCGTAATATCATAATAACCATTTTAAACATAACTCCAAAGTCGCATTGTGAATAGCTCGGTAATTAAATTTAAGTAACGACGTTACCAAACCAGACACACTGAAGGCTTTACTACTGGGTGATAACTACAGCATCGCACAATTACAGCATTTAGCTGACAGCCTGGTCGTTTCGTCAGCAGCTCAAGGCTCCGCCGGCTGCCTCTGGCCTCACGGTGCGGTGTCCTATGCCACCCTTTACCTGACTATCGACCGCTGGTCCATGTCGGATGGCTGCCATGTGACATTCCTCAGTGCCTGAGCAAAGTGCATGACATGCTGGCCGGAGCCCGACGACACCTCCAGCGCACGGAGCTTCCTGTGCGGGTCCACACAGCTCCGGAGCACCGTGAGAATGGGCTCCTTGTTCCTCTCGGCCGCCGCCGCACACAACATCCTCTACGTGCCCAGAGGGAGCCTTTGCAACGCACCGAGGCCCTCACAATAGCGCCACGTTCAGGACACTGCAAGGTCCCACCGTATAAGCACCTCCCTGCTTAACGTGCTAGTGTTTTTGTTATTGTTTCCGATCCCCGGAAGTAGTACGGGATTCGCGATGGCTTATGGGAAGTGATGTTTTATGATGACGTTGCCATTGACGCGTATTACACGTGGTTTGAAATAGTTTGGTCGAATTAATTCATAGTCGCGTTATGGAAACTGGTGTCTGTCGAATGATAACAGATGTTGTTACCTGAAAATCATATGTTTTAATTGAAATGTTTTCCCACATACCCCTAGCTTTTTGTCTGCCAGTAAAATTAATAAATTATTTTGTGTATGTGTATTTTATTGTGTTTAAATTTGCAGGAAAAGAATTCTTTTGGTAATGTTAGGCAACTTGAATATAATAATTGATATTTTCTAAAATATAACATTTCTTAACATTTGTTTGATTAATTTTAATACTTTATTTTAATGCTACAATATTTGCCGTTTACAGAACTGCACCGTTTAGATCAGTGTACAGGTTGGTCAATAGAATGTGTTTTACAATAAGAATACGAAACAATGACGTGATGTACATAATTAAAGCCACAATGTACGTTCTGGATATAGGTACACCTATCTTTCGATCATTACTATGCTGAATACAACCTTAATTCTTATGTTGAACTACAAGACTGAGGTTTTATACGTCATTACTTGTATCAGGTTGCTGGACCTCAGATGCACAAACAATTTTATCTAATATATATTAGAGTAATATGCCTGTGTTAGACAATTCATCTTTTACACTCTTTAATCTTTTCTGGAAATAATTACTTGGGCTACTGAGTGATTTAATCAAGATGCTCTCCAGCGTTCATTGTCTGACATACCATTTAAGGCTACCACTGTTTTTCTCTAGCAACTGACTTAATTTTTTTTAAAGGAGAATGTAATGCAGTGACTGAATAGAGTGGGATTTATTCCTTCAAGCCTTGCTTAATTTATTGCATCCCCATAGCTGTCAAGGTTGGATGGAGTGTCTTATCTTTCTACACAGGTCTGATGCCCGATATGTGATGCTGGTTTTTTGCAGTGTGGAACCTCCTTGTGGCAGACAGGAGCCAGGAAGTTAAATGATAACAGCTGAAATCATGAAGAAGATCAGGTATAAAAAAAAAAGTATCGAATTGTCTCATTTTTTTATTCTGATATTTAATGGCTGGCCAACTAGGAATGGAGTGCTTTTGTTTATGGGGAGAGCTAAACACTTTTGACATCTGGTAGCATTTCAAGTAAAATCACAGCAGAAGAACTGGTGCACCCTTTTGCAATGGGGTCACTTAAAGAACAAACCACTCAAGAAAGACCCTCTGCTTTACAACTGGAGTAAAACTAATAAATATCACTGGAGAGATCATATAATGAACCGGAGCTGTTAATACTCCTCATCCTCTTCCTCCGCTTGCCGTCTAGCCATCATAGCCTGCATCAGAGCACTGGAAGGAAAAGCAGGGGTGTCCTCTTCAGGGCAAATCCCTCTTTGATAGCCTTAGACACAGATGATGGGACGTTAGCTAAGTATTTGACCTACATGGATCATTAAAAGTTTTACAGGACATATTATTTTTACACTTATTTTTGGTTAAAAACATTAAGAAAGGAAAACTCACCTTCACTGTAATCTGATTCAGTCTGATTTGTCCTCTCAAAGTACTGGGGGGGGGGAGGACAGCTTAATTTGAAAACAATATTCAAGTTGTACATGTTGAAAACCAGGATGATGGTTGATTGAGAAACAGCCGATCGTTAGCTATTGGTCAGTAGTGGTGTGACTTCATAATAAAGAATGATACCTTATGATGTGTGTTTTTACCATTTGGATGTCCATGCCCATCATCATCGTGTGAACAATAAGTTTCCCGGCAATTATTCTGATGTATTGCTGTGATGTGAAGGTAAAAGTAAATATAACATCACTGACCTGAGGTTCATGCACATTCTTTACATGATGGGGAACCAAGGAAAGATTCTGAAAAGTCCTGAGCTTCTCCAACAGAAAAGCTTTGTCTTTGCCCTCCTACCAGAGAAATAAAGAGGTTTATATGGATCAATAAAGGATGGATGCTTTAACTAATTGTGCTGTACTTAATACTGTTATTTTCATAATAACACGAATGAAACTGAACTTACATTAATGATCTGTTCTTTGAGAAGGATAATCAACATTTTGCGTCCTTGAGTTATTTGCCAAAAAAAGTATATCAGCACACTGGAGAGAAAACAAGAAGTTGGACGCATGATAATATCTCAGGTTAACTACTGTGCTGCTAAATACAAAACATGGTACATGTATCAAGCTTTTGACGTATTGACATGTGTTCAATGACTGTCCTTGATACAGCTATTTATTTAATATAGATGTGATATTCAGTTATATGCAGTTAGCAGTGAGTCAGCTGACACTCATCATGAATAATTATGTGTGTCAGATGTGATAAACTCAATGCCCACATTACGCTGCAGTACACTGCTAAAAGATTAAGTGGGCAAAAGAGGTGTTGGCAGACCAGGCAAATGTAAAAAGAAATGTAAGCGCCATTTTACATAGAATGGTGTATTTTCTGTTTGAGTAAATGGCAAGCATATTTTGTGTTAAACCTGCCATTATAATATGAGTTTTATTAGAGTATCTTACAAGAAAGTGCTTCTCCGGTTAGTTTTCTGGTTTGCAACTGCTGTAAGGGATGTGTATCAGAGGAGCAATAAAGTTTTGCCTTTTTTGAATGTGAAAAAAGTATATACTGTATATACTGAGTATATATGTCTTTCAGCAGCAGCTAAGTATTTGTTTTTACACAGCTTAATTTGTTCCCTAATTGTTCATTGTAAAATGACTGCTGAACACAGGATGCCTCTGGGGACACCTAGAGGAAAATTAGTGCAATGCAACTTGTAAGCCAAACAGCAACAAATAACCAATAACATATTCATTAACATTACGGGTGAGTCATGATTATTGGGGTGGGTTGTATTAGCTGGTTTTGATTTATTGGGGGGGCTACCCCCCCATAATTTACGTCCATGATACTATTCATTGAATCTTCTGAAGGAGTTCTTTAATGCTTTACAAATCTGACACTACAGTTCGAATGGGATGTTGTGGTGCGAAAGAAGTGACTGGGAGCTGCTCACAGGATGATCAGGGCAAGGAGGAAGAAGAAGAGCTCGCTCCTAATCATATGGCTGTAGATCCACACGGCCCAAGGGGATTCTGAGATGATGGCTGGGCCCTCCATCCAAAGGGACACTGCCTCAAAGGTGGTGTTGAGGCCCTGGAAAGGCCCGCAGCTGTCTGAGGGCGTCAGACTGTCAGGAAATAAGACAGACGTACAAAGATGATATTTTAAAAGTTGCTGTCTTATGTCACAAGTGCTGAGTGATCTGGCGCTCTCTCTTACCACCACACTGTGTACGCCACCAGAGACAGAGCCCCCACAAAGGAGGGAAAGAAGAGCAGCACAATATAGATGGTCTGCATCTGGGCAGCACGGCCGGACCGGCGCGGGGGCTGGCAGTTCCTGTTTAGGCTGACCTGAGTGGAACAGAAAGAAGCTTCACAAGTGGATTTTAGCTGGTGTTTACTGTTAGAAAAGGGATCAACTTTCTACCCATGACAGTGGGATTAATTTATCACTTTATAAAATTCACCATAAAGGTAATATTATCAAAGTAAACTGGTAATACTGTACTTGATGGGGCATAAACACTATGTAATAGCTCAGTTACTACTGAAGCACACATTATGAACAAACCTTTAACAAATATAGTTGCTACTTGAGATAGATGTGTCACAATTCATTAATGATGATTAAACACAAGATAAGTATTTAACTTATATTATTTATTACTTGATCCTTCAATAGTTTCATAGTAGTTCACAAAGGTTTACAGAATTAACTGATACAGTAAAAAATACAGCTGTGGAAAAAATGAAGACCACAGCACATTTTTTCATTTCACTCATTTCTTAATTTGTGGGTGTTTGTGAGTAATATATGTATTCTAGGCAAACTGCAGCCTGGTCCTTCTCTGTTTCTCATTAACGAAGGGCTTCTTCCTTGCTTTATGGGAAACCTGATACGATGTGTCCTAGCAGTGCACTTCACACCTGCACTTAATGATTCGCATTCTTTTTGAAGGTCACTGTGAGGATGAGTCTAGTACCTTACCTTCTTCAAGTAGAACAGAAGAAATAACTTTATCATCTGTATAAGTGGCAGAAGTGGAGAAAAGTAAATGCCAATCCTAAAAGTGAAAAAATAATGGACAGATGTGAGAAAATGTGAAGAAACAGATTGTGAAGATACCACGTTATTAGGTATACGTGTATACAAACAGAAGAATAGTTAGAAGAACGGTTACCATGTCAGGGTTTGTGCATAGATCAGGTCTAAAACATTTGTAGCAATATCAAACTCTGGAATCCCAATGCTTGGCATACATCTGGTTCCGATGATTCTGAGTCAGCAAATGGAACAAAATGTGAGAATTCATAAGAACATAAAATTTACAAACGAGAGGAGGCCATTCGACCCATCAAGCTTGTTTGGGGAATATCATTTAAAATAGCTGTAACTGTATCAGTAAGCATCCTTTAGAGAGACTGACCTGCGCAGAAACTCTCCGAAGAATGAGCCAAAGATGGAGAAGAAGAAGTCGACAATCACGAGCCGATACAAGTCTTGTCCCACATAAGATTCCCAACACTGACAATAATGCATTGTGTTAGGGTTAGACGCATCCATGCAAAATGCAAACTCCAAAAGAGTATATCAGGTCTTAGATGTGTAATATGGTGATAAAAATGAGTCATTGATACTTTCATACCATTGGTACGTTTGTAGTCACATTGTTCACCCAATGATAGCACAGGATGCTGAGAATAGACATCTTTAAGAAGACATTTCTGGAGGAAGAGGTATCAAAAATTCAGACTTTACAAACATCTAACAAGTTCTCTTGTTAAGGTTAAAATTTGACACCAAGTTACAAGATAATCCTATTAAAACACCTTGTTCACATGTCAAAATATATTATTTTATATAAGATACAGGACTTCCATTGTTTCAATTGTATATATGTGCAAATTAAACAACTTTATGTGTCCACAGGTTTCTTCTGCTGTGACATCAAAAATAACATGTCTTGGTTACAGCAGTGTACCTCCAACCCACAGGACAGTTTATTACCCTAACTCACTTCATCATTGCCTTTAACTAAACAGTCTCTTAATGCCTCATTCGTTTTCTCATTTCATGTACCACCCCAGTGCTGTTCAGCTGGCTGTTCCTTCCTTCCTTCTTCCATTTAAGGCCTCTCCAGTTTAATCTCCAACATCTCGGTGTACTTGAATCACCTCTTTGATCTTTTTATTATTTTAGAATTTAGTTTTGTACACACCATAAAAAAGTTTGCCAGTATATGTTGGGACATTTTGTGTAAAACTTCCTTTGAATGCCTTTTGGAGTGTGTCTAAAGGTGGTTTTGCATCAGTAGCTTCCATAAAGAACCTTTGAGTTGAGTAGCTACAAGGAAGTCACTGAAAGGCTTTCAGCTTAATGATTGCCTAGTTCTTTTTTAACAGGACATTATGTAGTCAGGGGAGAAGCTGTGGATTTGGAAGGACCTATTCCAAACCTGAGGATGATGACGTAGATCTGAAAGCGAGGGTTGGAGTAATTCTCCACCTTGCTGAGCAGTGAGTAGAGAAGCGGGATGACGAGGTTGAATAGGGACACCACGAATGGGAGAAGTAGAGTGGAGGCCTCTTCCTTCAGATTTCCAGGGTTCTGAGACATTTTGATTTGCTGCAGGGAAAGCAGAGTCAGCTAACCAAATGACCGCCAAAATGTTAGACTGATAACGCCAATTTGATTAGGGATGGTGGTCAAGTATAGCTATACTACGAACATCTATAGGTCTAGTTCCTGAGCCGCTGTAAGGAGAGAGGTAAGGAGCGCACACTAATACAGTGTTGCCACACCCACCACATGGCAAATCACGTCAGGGATGAGAACCCGAGTACAACCATGCAGATAGTGCTGGGCGATAAAACAATCTCAATTTTTTATCGATACAAAATGAGAACGATCACGATGATACACACAGACTATAAAACTCAATCAACCAAGTTTGCTCCGTTTTAGAGAATGCGCTGAGACAGACAACTCGATGGCCTATCGAGCAGGTGTTTATTGAACGCCAGCACAACAGTCAATCACCAACGACGTAATTTTGCCCATCCTCCCTTATACTGTAGAAGCAATGGATGCGTTCGACTTGGGCTGAGGTCTGTCTGCAGCTGACGCGACATGGAGCACGATCTTCTGCGGCCAAGTCAGACAACTTCTACTCCTCGTAGTCTGTGAGAGCTGACTGCAATGGCAGCACTGCTAAAAGGCATATTACTTCTTTTACAATAACAAACTCCTGATACAAACTGTTAGCAGTGAATAAAACTATTGTGTATAGTGGTTCTATGTAAAAAGATAGCTGCCAGGAAAAAGAGCAAATACTTGTATTTCAAGGATTCAAAGTTTTTATTGTCATGTACAGAGTACAATGCAATAATTACTTGAATACCTTCTTCACAGACTGAACAATTTAATAAAGCGCAACATTACAGTAACTAACAATAAATAAACCACTAACTTACGTGTACTGTTAGAACATTTATGTAATTTATTTAAAGTTTATTTTACCAAGTAAATGAACTGAAAACCAGTTCTCACTGCTTTACGTGCTTTTCGGGAGAAATAGCAGACTACATGTTGGAACTTCCTGGGATACAAACGTCATGTGTGTAACTAAAATCTTCAGCCAATAGGGGCAAAGTTGTGTCGTCACGGAGCAGTTGAAGTTTGTGCTGCACGATCTGTCTCAAGTCATCTTGCTGAAGAAAAATCAATAACCTTTTAGCATTTTAAGGGAATTTTGTATGTAAACAATAACATTTGTTGGAAAATATGTATTTGTTCACTAATATTGTTTATTTCCATGTATTCATTATTCATTCTAGAATAGATTTATTTTTATTATTATTTTGATTATTACAACGAACAGCACTGTGAAACTATAATATTGATAATTATCAATTTTGATCAATATAGGAAAAAATATTGTGATTTTTTTTTTTTTGCCATATCGCCCAGCTCTACGGTGAGTGATACACCTCAGTACCACACAGTTTGAGTGGAACGGAACAGTGAAGTTTATTCCGGTGGCTGGAGTGCCAATCCTGCCACCAACCCCCTAAATTTTCCCTGTAAGTTGGAGGACCTGCTTTGCAGGGCTGGATGTAGATTAACATCATACCCAGGATGAAGCAATCGCAGCCTAAGGGCCTCGCTTAAGGGCCCAGCGGAGCAGAATCACTCCTAGCATTCACTGAGGTTCAAACCAGCCACCACTCTGCCCACTGAGATGTAAATATACTGCACATGTAAAATGTGTGTGTCTCAGTCCTTTACACTAAACACACCTGGAGGTTGTACTGACATAGGTAGTATATTGCAGCACAGGAGCCGGCTGCAAGCCCTGCAGACACCAGCCAGGTGCACAGGTGGATTCCAAGCTGCTTCATCCTCTCTGACACTGGCAGGAAATTTGTCTGCATCATTTCCGAAAGCGACTCCTGGGAGGAAAGAGGATTGGAAGACATGCGGTCTGGAGACGGAGCAGCGAAGGGAGTGGCAGTGCTGACGGTGAGGGGCGGAGCCAAGCGGTCACCTTAAGCTGGACGCGCAGGTTATTCTTACGCTGTCGTACAGCTCTCTCATTGACCATGCTGAAATCCCAGCTGCACAGGAGACGCCAGGCGCTGCCCGAGCTCAGGTCCGAGAGCACAAAGTTCCTCCGGAACGACCTGGCCATGCTTCATGTTGCGAAGTGAGCAGGAGAGAGAGAGACCGAGAGAGAGAGTCAGAGAGTCCGGATAAAAGCTGTAAATTCCATTGAGATGTCAAATCACAATTTGATTTATGTAATAATCGTAATTATTATTGCTGTTGGGGGGGAGGGATTATAGATAAGTACAATTTCTTGCTAAAGACATGGGAATCCTTGGTCCTCCTCCAGTCCACTAACCTGTAGATTAGAGACACTCCACATAAGACCAGGTAGGCTGCGATGGTGAAGAAGTAGGCCAGCTGCATGTTGTACTTGAAGTCACTGCCCTTTGTCCCATTAATGTAGCCACCATAGTACATTACTGTCTGATTGAAATACCCCTGTGGAGAGCCAAAGTAGCAAATTCACTGGTTGTTGTTTACTGATATATTTGACCTATTTTTTTTTTTTATCATAATTGCCAGAAAGGATTAAAAAATGGTGAGTGGTTCCCATTTATATAGGTGACTTCAAGGCCATGTTCGGCCGTGTGGCCGTTCAAGGTGATCACAAAGATAAATACAGGAAGTGTGAAACGTACATAAAACTTACAGCGCCGGTGATCAGTTCCAGCCCTGTGAACCGTGCATCAGGGCTCCCCCCCGAGGTTTGCACCAGCTGCGGGATGGTGATGAAGCCGAAGTTGACCAGGAAGGAGACGGTGTTGAACGTGAGCAGCCACTTCAGGAAGCTGAAGTACGACAGGACGCCGGTGCCGAATCGGCCCCCGATCTCCTTCATGGTGCCCCGCCACAGCCGCAAGGCCTGCCGGGCCGACGACAAGCCGGTGCCACACCTGCGGAGAGACTGAGGGGCGTGTCCGATGGAGGAGAGTGTGCGGGAGGTGGGGGAGATGCCTCTGGCACATAGACGAACTTGACTTGGATTTCATCTTTAGCATTAAAAGCAGTAGGCCACTCGCTCTGTAAATTCACTGTATATCAACGGATGCCTGCAGCATTCTTGCACTCAATAAATTATGCAATCTTGAATATGAATATGGCCTTAATAGGACCCTTCGGGAGTTCATTTAAAACAAATATTTTCAGTCTCACCAAAGAAATCTGCTCAGAACAGTCCGCGGAACAGGTGAGCAAGAAGCCCTTCTTAGAAGACTTTGATGCCAGTACTTGGTTCCTGAGTAAAGAAGGACAGATATAGCTCATCACACCCATTGTTACTGCAAACACTGTAAACGGTACAGACCTATGCATTTACGGAACTATAAAGGGAGAGAGAGTAGCTTAACACCCGATATATAAAACCTGGTGAAGCAAGTTACTTCACCAGTCAGCTATTAATATGTTTTGTGTCAACTGTATAAAAATCAGCAGCTGACCATGGCAGAAGCCTGGCTTACCGGATATTTTTTTTGTCTTCCATGCACATGGGTAGGTCTCTGATGGCCTGGATACATTCCCCTGCTGACAAGGTCACCAGCTCTTTCACCAGGTCCTGCTCCTCTGTTGAAAACAGAAAGTAGCTAACAAGTAAGGGATCTAGAAAAAGTTACATTTTCAATTCATTGGTTAATATCTGTGTTTACATTAATTCAGCTGCCTTTTTCTTTAGCAATTAAACGTTGCATGAGTTTGAGATGGATAATTTGCACTTTAACCCCCATCTAAAACTCCCCTTTGCTCTCACACATCTCACCGCTCATGATCTCATCTCTGACATCCTCTTCTGTAAGGCCAATCTTCTCCAAAGCTACATTACCGCCTGGCAGTAGACCCGTCTTCAGTGTTCCTCTCCGTCGCATTGATGTGACACCTGGGCAAAAGACAAGAGGTTCAGTGCCTGCGTGACTAAGCATTAAAGCGACAAAGACGTGCGATTCGAGCGATTCCGAATGTGGAGTAATTGTTGGTGCCAGTAGTGGTGACTCCGGTATCTCAGAAATATCCACCTAGCTGGGATTTTGGAACACCGCAGTGTCTAGGGTTTACAGAGAACGGTGCGATAGGCAGAAAGCATCTGGACAGCAGGGGTTCTGCAGCTGAAAACACCTTGTTAATGAGAGAGGACAAAAGAGAGCGGCCAGACTCATTAACGTGACCAGGCTTCTCTGAGCACACAACTCATCTACCCAGGAAACAGTTCTGCGCAAGTGTACCTAATGAAGTGTTTATTTTCACACAATTCACTCATGAATTACCCTCTACTCCTATAAGAACATAAGAAAGTTACAAACGAGAGGAGGCCATTCGGCCCATCAAGAACTTAAGTAATAGCTCAGAGTTGGTAAAATCTTATTTCGCTCTGATTTAAAGAAAAAACAATCTTTTCAATTGTCTTGAGCATATGCAGCTCTTCGAAAAACACAACTCATTCTCTATATTTGATCATTTTTGAACAGATAATTAAATTATATGGATTTCAAATGATATTTCAAGAACACAGCAGCACACTCTTCCTGCTTGCTTGCTGATCACCGGTTATCACAATATTAGCATATATGTTAAATTATAAAGAACATGCATATAAATAAATTTGGTGATTCCCCTACAGGAAACTCATCTATCCATTTGCTGGAACATATAAAGAGGGACAGTTCCCTTAGCAAATGTCTCATGGGACTTTTATCCAGGAAAAGTTAGACAGATGGGGAGATATAGTATACCATAAAAATTAGTTAACTTATTACCTTCTAATCAGGAAAAAAAAATGGCCTTCAAATATTACATTTCAAATCAAAGTTTACTCACAAGATAAGACCCGAGAAACTTTTTCAAAGTACAAAAATAAACAAAAACCATTTTTCCTTATAGGCAACATTCCACCCTGTCCTACCTTCCAGTCTGCCTCATCTCCAGTTAACCATAAGGACCCATTAGGCAGATGGCAGCAGACATGAACTATTTCCTGTCTGAACCCTGCCTGTTCTCTCGTTCCTGAGTCCAACAGTAGTTGCCCTTTGTACCCAGTCTGAGGCAACAAGCTTTTTTGAAGATAATGACTAACTTCAAGTCAAGGTCCATTATATTTCAGAGCAACTGAACCTACAACATACTTATAATAATAAAGTGAAACACAAAACAGCAGGTCAGACTTTAGCAGCAAATAACCAAACCAGCTGGGAGCTCAGCCTCTTATTTCCACTTAGCCCAGGTGTCAGACACAGCGTGGCTCTAATTGGCTTGTGAAACTGTAAAAGTCTCCAGGAAGTACGGCAGACAGAAAACATTTAAGTGTCTTGACACCTTTGGCTCATAACTTGTGTTCTGCACACATAAACTGGACATTTCCTTTTACTAGTATTCAGTCAAGCCTGTGTGCATGTCAGTGTTTGCTTGACTGTAATTAAGACTCCAGACTAAGGGCGACACTGTGGTCTATGCAGCAGGCAGATGAAGGTTCTCCTCTGCAGGAATCCAGGCAGAAAATCCCACCAATTAGGTACAAACCGCTTCAAAAGAAATCTCAAATTGATGTTCCTGAATAATCTCAGCTCATTGAGTTCTACACACTTTTACCCAGAACAAAGATTTGAGACTCTTTAAGACTTTTTGAGATGTTTTATCCAGGACTCCTGGGTGCCTTGTATCATGCTAAATGTGACCTAGCACGATTATCCCCATCTCTGAGTAGTATAACATGTTCTTACTCAGGTATTACGCATTGACCTAAAATTTGACTAATTGATCATCCATTCCCACTTTATCCAAATAAAGGTCACGCTGAGCTTATGCCAGGAAGCACAAAGCTCAAGGTGGGGATACCCTGAATAGGTTACTAGTCTCTCAGAGGGACTGCAGTCACTCATTTGCACACTGTAAGCGATTTTGAGACACCATTTTACTTGAACTGAATGGCACACTATACACCAAAACGGCAGGGATGAGAACCAAACCCATAATTCTGCAAGTGTAAGGTCACGGTGGTAACCATATAATTACTGTGTCCCTCAGTCTCTTAATGACTGGTAGTGTTTAGCATTAGAGCTGTTCTGCTTTATAACATAACATCTTTCTTATAGACTTTACAGCCTTACCCATTCGCAGCATCCCTGGGGGCTGCTCTTCATGGAGGAATGCACTGGAATCCATCGGCAAATTCATTCCTATCTGACTGTTGTCAGGCTCTGTCAAGAAAAACCAGAAGATATGTAATCAGCATTTCACAGCAACATAACTGCCCAACTGCACTGGCCGGGAATTGAATACGGGCTAAATGCTGGGAAGGCAGCTATGCTAACCAATGCTGTGGGCAAACATCATAAACCTACAGCCGTCTGGGAACAGCCCTCTTTTAAATGCTGACCTTTCTGTTAGCATACCGTGGTTAAGCTGCCATGCTCTGTCTCCATACTGGCTGGAGAGGGGAATCATATGAATGCTGTCCGGAGACCTCCAGCTGCCCTGTCCCCTGTCCGGAGACCTCCAGCTGCCCTGTCCCCTGAGCCAGTCCCCCCTACCCACAGGGAGCGGCAGCATGGCAGCCGGATCTGGGTTCCAGTCATAATGGGTATGATGATTATCTTTTCTTGAGGGACTGTCAGGGGCCAGAAAATAATAATGTCATTATTCTGAAACTGCTTATCCCTACTGAGGGTTGTGGAGGGGGGGCGGCAAAACTTATCCTGCCACGCACTCACACCTATGGACAATTTGGCATTTCCAATTAGCCTCAGCTTGTTTAGGATTGTGGGGGAGAGGGGGGTGGAGTACCCAGAGGAAACTCCACAACGAAACGGGGAGAATATGCAAACTCCACACACACAGAGCCCTGGCAGAGGTGTGAAGCCACAGTGCTAACCACTGCACCACTGTGTCATCATTTGTGTCTCGTGTGGTACGTTTTACATTAAGTGAAACTATCACTAACTGCAAAGCTCAGTACAGCCTTGAGTGTTACATGAAAACAGGATTTCAAGAGCGGCTGAGACAGACCTCCTGTCTATTTCCAGTGTTTCAGAGTCATGGTATGCAGGGTTGAAGAGCCCCTCCCCATCATAATATGACATGGTGATGTCCGGCTCCTTCCTTTGCTTTCACTTTCGTACCCCTATTCCACTCTGTGGTCTAGCCTCTTCTCAGTGCGTCATGTGCTGGCTCCAGATGGGACCCTCGCAAGCGTCCTGTAAGCAGCCCAACCAGAATTAATGTTTTCTACCTGACATCTGTCTTGAAGGCTGTATTGTTCATAAATTCCCCTCTGATTTCACTGATTGTTCTGACATACGAGACTGAATGTAAACAGAGCCCGTTTGCATGTCGGCTCCCTGAAGCCCCCTCTCTGCTTACGGAGAAATCCAATCCTCACTAATCCCTTGGCGAAACTCATGGGAAATTAATGAGGGGTATATAGTTTCATTATGCCACAGCAGGCCAAAAGATAACAGAATACCAGTTCATTGTCTGAATGCATGGAGGGGCGTCCCTGCAGATGGAACCAGTCAGTGCAATGTCACATTCTGAAACATCATCATCCACAGTATTTGCTTACTTTTACAAACACAGTTTTCCTTTTCCTCTTGACATTTCTGACTACAGTAAGCTATATTGTGTACTTATGCAAAAGACCTAACCCCCCACACATACACACTGTGTACATGAAATGTGCCCTCATAGAGCAATAGAGTACTAATAGTGTATTTTTACTATAGGCCTTCCGTAAAACCACTGTAACATAAATTAAACACATTGTATACAACATAAACCACACCATTTAATATGGTCAGAGTGTGTCAGTTTAACCATTTTAAAACTTCTCCAAATATCAGCATAGTATTTGCAGCAACTGTCCAATCCACTGATGTATTTTTGATTCCACCCGCCTTGCCTGGCTAATCAATACATTATCGAGTTATTCAGCTAATAATGTAGTTATTAATTAATAGTCATTAATTAATTGAGCTGGTGGTGAAATTTAACGAACACTCAGAATGCAAGAGGAATGTTCGTCTATAGGCATCCGACAAGATCCAACTTTTTGGAATGCATTAGTAGTTTTTGTTTGTTTTGTTACTGTTCATTTGAAATATGTTCCAATGTTAAATAGTGTTCTTATGAGCAAATATTTACTTACTACCCAGATAAAAATCTTTAAAACATGTTGTTTGCCTTCGTAAATTGTTTGCACAATACTGTACGTTATCAGGTTTTACAAGGTTAAATTCTGATGTCACCAGTGTACGTATTCCGTCAACTATAGCAGCAAACATGTGAAGTAATTCACGTTTTATATGGGATTTTCCATTTTTAAATAATTACACTGCCCAGCCAGTTACCATGTATTAAAGGCAAATACAATGTTATGCCTACAGTAGGCTATGTAAGGAATGAACGAAGAATCCATGTTCCCTAACTAGGCTACATCTGACATAACACATTCAACAGTTACCATGGCTGATAGATAACAAAAAAAAAAGTTTTTATACCGTATTAAATACATCTTACCGCTATAGTGCGTAGCAATTTTCTCTGACCGTTCCTTTACCTTTACTCTTAATGGATGTAAAATACTTCTTTAATCCACCTTTTTAAAGGGATTTTAAAGGAATTCGTTGGAGTTCTCATTTATCTTCAGTCCTGTAATCCTTACATGACGATGGCGTTTAAAAGCCGGTTTTACAAAGCAGTAACAGTGTCCTCTTCTAAAGGTAAAAGTCCGCCTGCAATATATCATTTTATATTATTCTCTCGATCTGTACGTCATCGGCGATGCCTTATAGTTTCCTCTTATAATTTCCTTAATACACCCCACCTAGCTGGTTACTCATGGACTCTTTATCTGTTACAAACGGTTGCCAGCGCCGTAGAGGCGGAGCGTCTCATTGATGGGCCTCCGATTATACCATTTCCCGAAACGATTAGTTTTTTTAACGGATAAAATTAGGCACAGGATCGCCGAGGAACCAGTTTTGTGCCCACTGTCCCACTGGTAATTTTTACGATTTCGGATTTATTGAAATCTGTCTCGTATTATTGTTAGAATAACTGAAAGAGGAAACAGTTTTGTCAAAATTTAAAACTAGCCGACGCATTTAAATGAAAGCGACAAAATCTGACCATAACGAAGGTGTATTAAATGTTCCTGCACCCGACATCTAAATTCAGGTAGATTGGACCTACATTGTAACCCCAAACACGTTCGTTTGTGAGATTTACGAGGAAGATTAACAAATTGATAAATAAAATATAACGAATGCCAGACATTTTGGTTTAAAGTGAGAATAAACTTCACTTCTTATGAAATGTACTATTACATATGCA
>JAABNY020000095.1:26515567-26527110 GCA_015164015.2 Brevimyrus niger
ATTTGACTAATATAATGGTTCAGCCCACATTCAACCTATATGGGGGTGCCGAGATCCTGCCCTTATGGGGCCCATATGGGTTTGCCCAGATCCTGCCCATATCATTCAGCCCCATATGGGTTTGCCCAGATCCTGCCCATATGGGCCCACATGGGTAAAATGTGCTCTGGGCCAGGCCAGATGGCCCATGTCTTTCCCATATGGGAATGCTACCTGGGTATTTATGAACTCCATGTTCTCATGGTTGTCTCTCTATTCAGGAAAGACAAATAATAATAATAATAATTATTATTATTACTATTTAGCTTTGATTTGGGACCCAAACATTGTTGCATGTTGTGTATGGTTGTCTCTAAAGTAAATTTTAGCACGTAATCTAACCAGCTAACTTTGTTTATACTGACCGCTGGTAGTAAAACCAGCTTGTCTTGACTTGTCTCAAATTGAAAATCACACTCCAGCCATCTGACCAAAGTTGGTAACACTGCGCTGATGACCAATGTTAGCCAACTGACATGTTAAATACAGTTTGGTACACCCATATCTGTGGGGGATGCGATCCTACACCTACCTAGGAGGTCTGAAACCTTGGATGATAAACTATAAATTAATTGTTTTCTGTGGACTTAAACACCTAGGAGCATATCCACTGATACGGGGGTTCCACTGTACTGTTACAGTGAGATTCCTATAGCCAACATTACTATTACCAAGCTACTGTAGCTAACTATCTATGAGTTAACTAAGCCAGTACTAGCAAAGATCCTTATTCAACGCAACATTACAGTCTACAAGAACAAAACATATACTTTAACAAGGAGATTTAATATGAATAAAGTAACATTACTCCTCCATGCATTTTGAAAGGGGTCTACAAATGCTCCGGCAAAGAATATCGCCAAAGAATACGTGATTGGCAGATTCAGTTGGCGCAATGACCAAATGAGTGGGCAGAGCAGAAATTTGGGTGGGCATTGCCCCTGCCCACTTCAAGATCCAGCCGTGCCTAGACCTCTTACACAGATGAGAAAAATTCTTGTCACGGCCTTTTGCCATGTTTTTAACACAATACAAACCCACGTTACATGCTGAGCCTGCGCACCTGTGACACTGCTAAAGTAACTTTGGTTAATGCTGCACAGTATTTAACGTCTCCGTATATGACAGATCCCAGTAACAGCCCAGGAGCATGCTGGGAAAACTGTAAATAGCCCCTGTTTGTAGTATGTGAACTCTGTCCAATCCTTGCATGTCTCTAGTTATTGAGTATACTACCCTACTCCTTTTGACTGCTTAATAAAATGATGTTGTGTCGTTGTTTCTCTTTTTTTTTCTTCTTGCATCTCCTTACTTCTGCATTGGAAAATCTGATTGCTAACCAATACATTTTTGTCTAATATTACTGGGGTGGTGGTGGAACTTACAAGCACCTATTAATGGGATAATGTTACATATGCTGTCTTTTGGAACTTGGACTGGGAATGGCGTTACAAACGACTTAATGGTGTTCCAGTACAACAAGTTGGAAGGCCATTTAGCAATACCAGGGACCCATTTCAAAAAGCAAGATTTCTTGCTTACCTGGATAACTTGTGAAATTTAATTTACCCCAGTTTAAATGGCCTTTATCTTTGTTCAGTTACATTAGCCCAGACAACCTGAAGTGCAACTGATTGGTTGAAACAAAACCTTGTTCTGTCTGGATTTGTACTTTCTGGACTTGAACTTTCCATCTATGACCAGGACCAGGTCCCGGAACTTTGGTATGAAAGTGCCTATTATATATTAGGCAATTGAACAGTCAGTTCATGAAGTTGGAAGCAGGGAACATTGACAAATGTTGAGCAACTTTGACAAGAGCCAAATTGTAATGGCTAGACAACTGGGTCAGAGCATCTCCAAAACAACAAGTCTTGTGGGGTGTTCCCAGTATGCAGTGGTCAGTATCTAGCAACATTGGTTCAAAAATGGCCATCCGGAGAACCGGTGATTGGGTCATGGACACCCAAGGCTCCTTGATGTGATTGGGGAGCCATATCTATAGCCCATCACTTCCAGGCCCACAGGAGAACTAATGTAGCATATATTGCTGAAAAACATAATGCTGACTATGATAGAAAAATGTCAGAACACACAGCTTGCTTTGTATGGGGCTGTGTAGCCACAGACCAGTCAGAGTGCCCTTGCTGACCCCTTTCCACCACGGACAGTGGTCAAAATGGGCAGGTGAGTATCAGAACTGCACCATGGAGCAATAGAAGAAGATGGCCTGATCTAATGAGTCACATTTCTTGTTACACCTCGCGGATGGTTGAGTGTGTGTACGTAGTTTACCTGGGGGAGAGCTGGCACCAGGATGCACTATAGGTAGAAGGCAAGCTGGCAGAGGCAGTGTGATGCTCTGAGCGATGATCTACTGGGAAATCTGGTGTCTTGGAATTTATGTGGATGTTTTTTTGACATGTACCGTCTACCTAAACATCATTGCAGACTAAGTACACTCTTTCATGGCAGTCGTATTTCCCTATGGCAGTGGCCTCTTTCAGCAGGATAATGCATGCAGCCATATCCGAAAATTGTTGAGGAATGTTATGATGGAAGAGTTGAAGCTGTTGACTTGGCCTCCAAATTTCCCAGGTCTCAGTCTGATCGAGCATCTGTGGGATGTGCTGGACAAACAAGTCCAATCCGTGGAAGCTACATCTCACAACTTACAGGACTTAAAAGATCTGCCACAAATATCTTGGTGCCAGATACCATAGATCACCTTCAGAGGTCTTGTGGAGTCCATGCCTTGACGGGTCAGAGTTGTTTTGGTGGCATAAGGAGGACCTATACAATATTAGGCAGGTGGTTTAATATTATGGCAGATCAGTGTATGCAATATGCTTCACTGAAGTATTTAACTATAACAAAAATGTTAATGTTTTAAAAGCTGTTTTGTTGATGAATCTGTTATGTGGTTTAAAACCTCTAGGAAATAATACTGCACTATACATAGGGATAATCAATGTAGATTGCATAATCATTGTATTATTGTGTCATTACAAATAGCATTGTTTGTTGTTCTGTTGTGTTTTATATTTTTCCGCAAATGTGATTTCAATTACAAGTGCAAACTTTAATTGCTATGCAAACCAAATAAATGTGCATTATACTAATGAGATTTTTTTTATCGCTATAATTCCAGTTTCAGTAAAATGCATGCTGATTCTAAGGTCTTTAGTTTCCCGCTGCATAGACAACTACAGAAGCTCCGTCACTTTCCTTGTGAAGAAGTGGGCCAATCTGGTGTGAAATTTAATGAGATCTTGAGAACACTGTTTGTCATAATTGTTTATTGTGCCCCCTTGTGGTCTCTGGTTTTAACTGTGTAAAACGAATGCACTCTTACGTAAAAAAGCTTGGTATGTTGACTTGTTGGGGTTGCCACATACCACCATACAGGGGCGCTGTAAAGAGGGAGTAGGACGATTTCAAGGCCCCCGAGTGACAGGGGCTCAAAAAAAATTGGAACGTATATGGATTGGTGTGGGTCAGGGGCCCAATATGTATATTTCATAGGGCCCAAAATCTCTAGCTGTGCTACTGCGAACACAGTTGAGGATTTGAGTCTTGTCTGTGTTTTATGTGTGTCTCTCAATCTTATTAGTGGTTAGATGGATTAATAATAGTGGATGGATTATTATTATTGTTGTTGTCATTGTTGTTGTTATTGTTGTTGTTGCCGCAGTTGTCGTCGTCGTCGTCGTCATCACCATCATCATCCATTATTATGACCTATATACAACACAGTTCGTTAGTCATGCTTTGTAATGCGCATTTCATCAGCAAGCGCTGCCGACATTCCATGCAGTGAGGGAGCGCGCGCTATTCGGCTGGGGCGGAGCGTAGGTTTGTGGGAGGCGAAGCTCATTGCTTTTGGGACAGAGGAAGGGAAGTACAGGAAGGAGTCTGTCCGCTTTAAACTGACGACTCGGCGACTGTTTATCAAAATGGATCATAATGACTCGGGTATGTATTACTTCTTCTTCTGTCTTTTATTTACAAGTAGATTAAAGTAATTGAAACTCTGGATTCGGGAGGCCAGCTTGTCGACCGTCCCCTTCATAGCTACTGTATGTTTTCTTGTAGGAAGACTACATTGTTTTGCGCTGTAATGTAATTGCTGTTACTTGGCAGTCCTGTCCTAGAAAGTGAATGCTAACTTTTGCTATAATCACATCATAAGGACAGAGGTCGGCGTTGGGCGCCCATGTTAACGCCGTTTGGCAGCAGTAACGTGTCTGAACATCTCCGGAATTCCTTATATTCCTTGTAATAGCACTGTCGTAGCTCCGAATGACACAATTCCTGTGTATCAAGCTTGTTACAAAAACTATAGAAGCAATGCTGTCGTTGTTCTAATAATAATAACAACAACAATAATAACTCTTGGATATATACTTAAAAAAATTTAATGTGTGGCATTAACTACTGCTAGCTTTGTTTTGGTATTAATACTCTATATGCATGGTGAGATTAATGATGTTACTGTAACTGTAATAAAATAATGTTGCCCCCTGACTGCTCATCTGGATCTTAGCAGCCTCGTTGCCTCTCTCTTCAGTTTTCTTCATGGTCCCGAGCGGTCCCTCTAGTAACCTGCTGCTGGACCAGCTGCCCAGCTACCAGTCCCTGCTGTACCGCCGGAAGCTGTCCGATGCCGGCAGCTCGAGAAGGCGGAGCAGCCAGCGCACGCGATTAGGCTCCTCTTCCAGCTGGAAACTTAAAGGGGACAGGCTGGAAGAGAGGCCCAAGGTGGCACCACTGCAGAGACCAGCCCGCGAGCTGCCACTCTCCATGGTGGAGAAACGCAGGCACAAGTCAGTCAGCTGACCTCCTGTCCGCCAGAAGCACACTTCGTGAAAACAAGATGAATTCCATCAGCTTTGTTGGCTGTACTGTACACTCTTGTGTATGGGAGATTAAGCTTATACATGCTTCTTTTATATTGAAGTACTGACAAGTGCTTCAGTGAAATCTGGACAGTTAATGGAGTGTGCAAGTTTTAGTCTTTACTTATTAACTAAATATCCATCCATCCATCTTTCAACCACTTGTCCTGTAATGTAATTAGTACTAATTATTATTGTTGTTGTTGTTACTGTATCACATCATAACATTGATATCAATCTGATATCAAAATGAGTTTTAAACATGTTAGTGAAAACAGCTTAAAAGATCAGAAACACAAATGTGCAGCATTATGTAAAACAGATACAGACGCTTCTCTACTTACGGATGAGATATATTCCGAACAGCCGTTCGTAACTTGAAATGTTCGTTATTTAACATCTTTGTAAGGGTATATGCAAGTGCACACGCTACTGCTGAGGGAGTAACGTCCAGAAGTCGTACTAGGCGGAATTGGTGCTCAGAAAGAAAAAAAATATGTTGCGGACAGGAAACGTGAGCCCAAGGAACACAATTTGGACTTACAGTCCTCATTGCTCGTATGTCTGAAATATATAAGTCTGTATATCAAATTCGAAGCCGATTCACTTAGCGTCGGAAGCGCTGTAATTTGCGTCGTTTGAGCTCAGTCTGCAGGCAGCGGTTTTGTGATGGGTGTCGCTGAGGTATCGGCTTATTTGTGGACACATTCGAAATTCTGGACTAGAGAGAAAACAGGAAGTAAAAGGGAAGTGTAATAAGGTGGAAACTGTGCTCCAAAGAGTCATATATATTTTACCAGAAGACTATCATTTCTCTAAGTGAAACAGATATCAGCCTCTTGATGCTGTATTCTTCAGTAAGGTCCTGTTACACACGGCTCATTATCCCTCTTAAATGCGTGGGGCCTATGTTACCGACTCGTGTTTCGCCCGGGGCTCATCGGCAGATTTTTATTAATGTACAGCCCAGGGATTTAGTGGCACTTAACCCTGGTGACCCCAGCCGTGGGGTATCCTCAGAATACCCCTTGAGGGATCATGGCCTGTCTGCCTGCCAGGGAGCGGCACATGGAGACAGAAAAGGAGCTGGTTGGCTGGGAGCAGTGGTGGAAGGGGACTCGGCACTCCCTCAAGAAGCTGAGGGAGGAAGGTGGGCATCTGCTGATGGCCCTTCAGCTCTGGAGGACCGACATCCACGTCATAGAGGGTGAGAGCGGCAGCCTTTCCCATGTGCTCACACCGCCCTGCAGGTGGAGCTCTCTCCCTCACGCCATCTCTCTCTGCGCTCTAGGGATGTTTGGCACGGGGATCCGCTCCTACTTCTCCTTCCTTCGGTTTCTGGTCCTGCTCAACTTTGTCATTTTCATGTTGATGTTTGGCTTCGTCATGCTGCCCATAATCGCCGTGCCCCACGCCTCGGGAAACATCACCTCCAAACTGGACAATGGTGGGTACCAGCCTGTGCCGTCTCTCCGCATGCCTTGCATCTGGTATGCAGACAGACTTCCCCTGAAGACACACGATGTCCCCCAGTGCCTCCATAACACAGACTGATCTCCCTCACTGTGATGTCACCTCCCTAATACAGACTGACCTCTCCTGCAGTGACATCACCTCCCTCCGACCTCTCATGCAGTGATGTTACCTCCCTCATACAGACCGACCTCTCACGCAGTGATGTCACCTCCCTCATACAGACTGACCTCTCACGCAGTGACGTCAACTCCCTCATACAGACCGACCTCTCACGCAGTGACGTCAACTCCCTCATACAGACCGACCTCTCATGCAGTGATGTCACCTCCCTCATACAGACCGACCTCTCATGCAGTGATGTCACCTCCCTCATACAGATCGACCTCTCACGCAGTGACGTCAACTCCCTCATACGGACTGATCTCTCTTACAGTGGCGTCGACTCATTCATACAGACTGGTCTTTAGCTCAGTGCCTGCCTCATAGACAGACCTCCCTCACAGCCTTGTCAAAAAATATGCATTGATTATATGCATTTCATTGATATCCAAATGGAGAAAGTAATTGAACTCTTATTAAGACTGCAGGATGTGCTCTGTTTTTCAGAAAAGCCATGTAGTGTTTATCCCAGCACCTCCAGGCAGGGCCTGGTCGTATTTCACCAGTACATCTCAGACCTCCTGTCTGGCACAGTAAGTACAGCGGCACCACATCACTGGAGATACTAACAGGCCTGAAATCTGTCTTTTACAGCATGTACTCCTCACTGCATTGCAGACGTAATTTTCCATACTGAGTCCTAAATGATCTTTGTAAAGTTAGTCTGACACAGGCTTCTCACACATCTTTTGCGTCAGGAAATGTAGGCATGTTATTGAAATTTAACAGTGTAAATTAATTTCTGCGAATACTGTAAGTCCATACAGATGAAGTCTGTACAGCGCTCCTAAAGCTTCTTGTTTGTTTCATGTCATACAGGGGTTCTTGGAAGAAACATACTTGTTTTATGGGTACTACAAGGTGGACAGCATTAATTTCCCTAAATTCACTTACAACCTTCCTCTGGCCTACATCCTTATCACTGTGGCTTACCTGTTTCTCAGCCTCATATGGATTGTAATAAGGTATGTTGCGTTTTACAGTGTCGCGTAAGCAGTAAAGGGAACGATTGATGATGACATCACCAGTCGCAGAGAGTGAAGCTTGATCACTATCCTGCTGATTATATAGCTTAGTGTTTTCCAACCCAGCCCTTGAGGACCCACAGTCAGTCCTACTGGAGCTGGGAGAGAGCAAAAATGTGGACCGACTGTAGGTCCCGGAGGACCGGATTGAGAAACACTGATATAGTTAATGTTTGCAGAGTAAGATTAAATGTCAGGAGGCTTCCCAGGCGATTTGCTTTGGTCTGAGATCCCCCGTAACCTCCAGATCTGCAGCTGGCTTTAAGCAAAACCTCATTCAGGATGAAGAACTCTTCCAGAGCTTCTGCAACAAGATCTTCGCGGGCTGGGACTTCTGCATCACCAACGCGAACGCGGCTAAGCTAAAGAGGAGCAGCCTGTTATATGAGCTAAAGGTGGGTAGGAGCTCGGAAATGGGTGGGGGGGGGAACTGTTGCTCGTTTTTACTCAAATCCTGTCCCCCCCCTAACCAGACGGACCTGGAGGAGGAGAGGATAAAGCAGAAGATAGCGGGGCGCACACGCAAGGAGAAGTGCCGGATCTACACAATACGGTTGGCCCTCAACATGTTTGTGGTGTCCGTGCTGGCTGCCTGCTTCTACTCCATCTACAGGGCCACCATCTACTCCCAGGAATCACAGGTGGAATGAAATATTTGCACCAGCCTTTGTCACTGCCTTTTGTTGCTGTTGAAGTATTTGGGTTGGCAGGTCTTCTAGAACTGAGGTTGAGATTATATTGTATGACTTTACCCCTGAACTGGGACAGCATTCACTTTAAATGCAGGCCTTATTGATTCATTCTGCTTATTTGAAAATCAAGGAAAATCACTGAAAATGCTGTTGGGGGGGGGGGGGTGGAATCACACTTACAGCCTTGTTTATACTGGAGGAAAAGATGGCTGTCCAATGAGTTTTTATGACATTTGAAATATTTCAGAGATCTGATGCATAAAACTTCTCAGAGTAAAATTTCATTAATAAATGCGTCACTATTCTAAGAGTGAGGTGATTTTGGTCCTACTCCCAGACTTAAGAATAAGTGGCATGCAGAAACATTCTTAAGTGTTAAGAGTAGGTCTCACCTAAATGATTTAAGAGAGCTGGAGAGGACTCCTAAGCCAGTTAGGAGCTGCACGACGGCAGCAGCACAAAGACGGATACCGCGCTACCGCGGTACAGGTTTGATCATGAGGGCCGTCTTTTTGTTATCAGCCTAATTAGGAACCGGATACAATCTCCTAAAAATGCACTTACAGTTGAACTGAAGGAAATAATGATGCTACGTTTTTGGCAACTAGATTATTAATTATTATCATCATCATCACATCGCCTATTATAGCGAGGGTCATAAGAGCAATATAAATAATGACACAAATCTGTAGCTTGCATGCTTGCTTTATAAACCCTGATTTCCTTTCGCGAGGTCGATAACACATCATACCGCCGTTTTTCACATTCCTCTGCTGGACGCCTTGTCCGAGGTGTCACAGCATTTCTGGAGCTTGCAGTAGCCTCCTAAGCTTTTTTTTTTTTTTTTTTGCCCGTGCTTGTATCAGCTGGGCCAAACTGTCCTCGCACTACCTCCTTCCATTTAAGCACCAACTCTGCCAAAAGAACCGTTTCGTTTGGCGTCCAGTTTGGTTTTCTTTTAAAATCTAATGTCTTGCTATGAGTTTTGTGCTTGACCCATAATTTATACAACATGTGCATCTACTAGTGGAAATTTATTGGTGATGTGCTAGGTAGATTTTTGTACAACCAGTTAAAGGTATGATCACAGAAAGGTATGTCGTATAAAGCTCTACATTAACGGTTTAATATCACTAATACATTCACTGTGCAGCTCCTCTGTTGATTGAACTTAGTATTTGGGGCGGAATTTTATTTGTAGTCCTCATTTCACGAAACTTAAATGCCGACTCCGTCAGCACTTAGGAATTGGGCTTAGACTTTGCTGAAAGTTACTTTTAGCAGCTTTATACAATGCTCTTAGGTCCTACTTTTTGCTAAGTTTTTTTATATACTCTTAAGTATGACCATTCTTAGGAAGTTTTATGCATACCGGCCCTGGTATTGATTCAGTCTATGCAACAACCGAACAGTTTCTAAACATATCAAAATTTTGCAGAACATCTTAAAATGTGAATTTAAAAAGAAAATAACATTAAATCTATCCATCCATCCATCCATACAGCTGCTTAAGCTTAGTCAGGGTTGCAGGGCAAGTGTTAATAATAAGGAATAAATTGCACACATGCTTTGATTCATTTAGCTGTTTGTTAGTTGTCCATCAGTTTGCTTTATGTTTATGTCTGATTAATTCAAGCTCCAGCATCAGTAAATTCTTTAAGGCTAATTCTGGGATTTATCTAAAATATATATGTGAAAATGATCTAAAGATAAATGGTATGTGGGTGTTTTTTTGAAGTAATTCTGATCATCTGATTGGCTGCAGTGTTTCCCTCCTTTACTTCATAATGCTGGGGTTACTTAATACTGACTATTTGATTATCTATAACCCAACAGCCATTTGTTATGGTTGCTGGACTTGATACTTACCAGCCATGGCTTAATTTCAAGCATCTTGTTTTCTTCATTGCCCAGTGAGTGTTTGTTGTGGAATTTGACAGACGGATTAATAAGGCGGTAGCATGACTCATAGGAGAAAGACTCTGACTCACTGCTATGAACATGTGAGATGTCAAGGTCTGAACATGAAGGTACTCTCCTGTCCACAGATGAAAAGCCAAATCTTCATACTGGAATTGCTCTCTGAGTACCTACCCTCCATTGTGATCACCCTGGGCAACTTCATCACTCCGCTCATCTTCTCGCTCATCATTCAGTTTGAGGACTACTCCCCAGCCTTTGAGATCCGCTTCACGCTCATAAGGTATGGGTCCTCATCTCCATCACTACCCAGGGAAAAGCGTTCATTCACAACCAGTGAATATGAATCTCGTGCATTTGAGGTTCTTCATGGATCTGGTGGTAATTAGTCATCCTTGCCGATCCTCCTCGTCCAGGTGCGTGTTCATGCGTCTGGCCAGTATTGGAGTGCTGCTCTTCTCCCTCTGGTCCCAGATAACCTGTAGGGATGCCAGCTGTCCCTGTGGGTACAACCATGAGCTCTATCCAGTGAGTACCTTCGGGGAGAGTGAGGCATGCCTCTGATGGCTGGGTAATCCAAGATTCCAGGAATTGAGTTTTCTATAAAAGGAATATAGTGTGGTAAACTATAGGTTTAAACACACTAATTGAGTAGGGTTGGTTCCAGTGATAAACTGACTTATTTAACAAAAGAATTTTGGGTCCTCCTGACAGTAAAGTAAAATGCCAAGGGGGTAAGTTTGGGTAATATTCTTACCTGTCACATTTCTGACCCGGTGTATGCTTTATACAGTTATATATATATATTTAACCACTGTTAAAACCATGCTCAGTGATGTTTGGCTGCATTGTCCCCAAAACAGACTGAAGGCTGTTTTCTCTCTCACCGTCACACAATAGCTGTCTTGTTAAGACACAATTGCAGCCTAGTGCAAGAATCGAATTTCATGTATGCCATGTAAGGCTTTCTTTGATCATTTACAAATAATTTTATCATCTAATTCTAAGCTTGGTAGAGCAGCTGCACTGGGAAAAGACAGTAAAATAGGAGCTACATCAATTTCTCATTTACAATTTTATCTTGTTTTGTCAACCTTGGGAAATATGGGTTAAATGGAGCCCATACTGTATCCTGACACCTGTATGTGGGACAAACATTAGAGCGTGAAAAATGGGATTAGCATCTTTTTTCAGCATATGACTGTAGTTATGATTGTTGTCCCCTGCAGTGCTGCTGACTGTAGTTATGATTGCTGTCCCCTGCAGTGCTGCTGACTGTAGTTATGGTTGCTGACCCCTGCAGTGCTGCTGACTGTAGTTATGATTGCTGTCCC
>JAABNY020000095.1:26529051-26544058 GCA_015164015.2 Brevimyrus niger
TTAATTTGCATGTTTTTTTTAAATGTAACTATTAACTACTAATTTTTATCTTTTGTTAGTTATGGATAAAATGTTAAAATGTTGATAAAATGTTATTTTTAATAGTTTTAAAAAATATTAGATTTTTTGGAAATCATCTTGCGACCCCCCCTCAATGTCTCGCGACCCCTACTTTGGGAACCACTGTGTTAGTGCACCCTTAAAAGAAAAGAACATTGAGTTAACTGAGCTCTTAATTACAGCTTTGGAAAAATTAGGAGACCACAGCACATTTTTTTGTTTCACTCATTTCACAATTTATGGGCACATTTTACTGTGTCTGTGCATAATATTGTTTTGCAAACTGCTTCCCCTTGATGAAGGGCTTCTTCTTTGCTTCTTGGGCCCTCAGCCCTGCTTCTAAGAGTCCAATATGAACTGCACTTCACACCTTTCACTTAATGCCTCCCGTCCTTATTTTTGTGTGCTGCTGCCTTAGAAACTTTGTGCCTGGAAGCAATCTGCTAGTCAGCATAGCCTTCTGCCAGCAGAAAAGTAGGATTTAAAGGGGTCTTGATTATTTCCTGAGCTGCACGTACCTAGTGGTACAATAACATACAGAGGTAGATTGAGAAGTTTAGCATGTGTTACATTTGGTTTCTTCCTTCAAAACCATCATGAAATGTTTGTCAGGTGCTTCCAGAATGGACCATGTATTTTGCTCTCTCCCCTTCTAGGAGTCTCGGGACAAGCGCTTCCTGATCGAGAAGCTGCTGCAGGCACAGAGATTGGCGGCTAGGTCCCGGGGGGGGGCGTCTTCCAGCAGCTCGGGTCTGCACATGTCTCGGAGCAGCACCTCCCAAGGGCTGTGCCTGGTCGAGCCACCCGTCTCCGCGACCAACGTGTAAACTAGACAGATTGGGGGGGGGGTTCCCTCAGGAAACTTATAATGAGCCCATCCATGAGCCCCGAGTGATCCAGAGGAGGTCTGTACTATCTGTCTGAAAGACAGGCCTCACAGAACTTCTGGGAAATTAGCCTGATCAGTGTCAGGCAGCAACTCGTCTCCCTGCCTGTCCTGTAGCCCGACAGGTGGTCAGATCTGTGGTCTTAAAGAGGAAACGTCTCCTCCAGTATCATTAGGTGCAATAGAATTCACTTCTCATACCCTGACTCATGTGTGGTGCCTTTTTGAATATTTTGTCCCTGTTTACTATTTCAGTACAGTTTTTTTTTTATCTACTTTGTTTTTTTTTCCTCATTGGGAGTTCTGATTGTTAATTCCTTCAGTGAAGGACCTTTTTAAACAGCAGTTAAGTTAGTCTGAATTAAGTTTCAGTTATTCAGTTACTTGCCACAAAGTAAACAGTGACTAAGGACAGTGTAAACACATTGATTTAGGATGCTGGTTTCTGACGGAGAAAATGTAATATACTTTTATACAAATTTAACACTTCATTTAACAATTAGCCACTAGACTGTCGTCAACATATCAGTCTTGTTTAACTTTTAAAATTATTTTCTCTACTGTGATTTTATTATTATTGTAATCTTTGTCAGATGGAAATTTTAGTTTTTATAAATATTCTATAATATTAAATATAATTAAACCATTATTAGAAGAAGTAGCTTAGTTTTAGTGTCACGCCCCTGTGTTATTTGGTAACTGACTGTTACATATTTTGTAATACACAAAATTACCACTGACATTAAAAGAAGTTTTCTATTGTGATTTGTCAAATGAATTAAACACTTTCTGTATTTTGAGTTTGAACTCTTCTTTTGTGCTGATGGTTTTAGAGAGAAGAATTTATTTATAAAAAGATGAAGTAGAAGGTAGCACGTGACCATCTTCTCAGCACTACATATTGAGCGATGGCGAGCGCTGGTACAGCATTGAGGGCTCGTCCTGTGCTGTCTCTACGGTCTCCTGGCTTTACGTCGTCTCCTGACTTCACATCCTGACTGACTTGTTGTACAGCTCCTCAACCAGATTGACTGCAACTTAAAAATGAAACTGTCACACACCAAAGGTCTTACATGCCCGTGAGGGTTTTCTGCTGCTTGTAATTGGGGTTTTAGAAGGGAGTGTAAAAGCTTTTGGAATTCTGTTTTTGTTACTGTCGTCCTATCCCTTAATGAGAACCTTGAAATACCTTTGGGTATGGACAGAGTTGGGTAATTCAGGTCTAGAGAATAAATGTCCATACCTGGATTTTGTTTCAACCAACCTGTGACTCTTTATGCTCAACTGGTTGTTTGAATCAAAATCTTGGTCTGGACTCTCTGGGCCGGAATTACTGAACTCTGTTCATGCAGTAGTGTGCTGGTGCATTGGTTAGCACTTTCACAGCTCTGGGAGCAGGGCTGGAGTCTCGGCCATGGTTCTGTACGTGTGGGGTTTGCACCTGTACCCTCAGAAAAAGGCTTCCGACCCTTGTGGTATGGCAGATGTAGGTGGGCATTTTATACCAACACATTGTTATAAATCGGACCCCCTGGTCTTGTCCATAAACACATATCCAGTACAGGGTCAGAGTGAGCCTACAGGCAGGGGGACACCCAGAGTACAATGATTATGGCCAATGTATAGTCACCAACAGGAAGAAACTCCAAGGTGAGCATGCAAACTGCAGATACAGAGCCAAAGCCTAAATCTGAACCCCCGGCCCTGCAGCTGAGAAGCAACAGTGCCATCCAGTGTAACATCATGTGAGGTACAAGTCAGTAAATGGAAATGGATTCACAATGTGTTCGGAAGGGCAAGTCGTGTAATATGGCAGATGGGGTAGTGATAATATGGAGGGGCTGCACTACTGAAGTCCTTCAGTGAACTCGCTGTCTGGCTTGCAGATAGCTGAATGGGACGGAGAGTAAGAGATATCCTCAAATCCTCAGCCACTGACCTCTAAAATTCTGTCTGGCTGTGCATGGTTTACATTCTGGACCTTCCACAATTGAACTCCAAAACATCACTCGTAAACCAAAAAAAATGTTACTTATTAACATATTCAGCTGGTTTCAAATGATCAATAACCTACACTGTGGTGGGATGATATTGACACAAATACATACAGTAAACTGGTCAAATTTGCAGACGACACCAAGGTGGGTGGTGTAGCAGATACTGATCTAGCAGCAGAGAGGCTACAATGGGATCTGGATTTAATTAGCGACTGGGCTGATACTTGACAGATGAAATTTAACACAGAAAAATGTAAGGTAATCCATGCAGGGAGCAGAAATATAAAGTACAAATATTTTATGGGTTCCACTGAAATTAAGGCAGCTGATTATGAGAAAGACCTTGGTGTGTATGTTGATGCTTTCATATCCCACTCTCGCCAGTGTGGGGAAGCAATAAAAAAGGCCAACAGAGTGTTGGGTTATATCTCTAAGTGTGTGGAGTTTAAGTCAAGGGAGGTGATGCTACATTTATATAAATCCTTGGTAAGACTCCACCTAGAATATTGTGTGCAGATCTGGTCACCATACCTCAAGAAGGACATTGCTGCCTTAGAAAAGATGCAACGGAGGGCTAGGAGAATGATTCCTGGTCTTAGAGATATGTCTTATGAGGAGAGGTTAGCGGAGCTGAATCTGTTTAGATTTGAGCAAAGGAGACTAAGGGGGGATATGATGCAGGTCTATAAGATTTTAAAGGGTCTGGATGCTGTCCAGCCAAATGGCTATTTCAATATTAGTCTAAATATTAGAACTTGTGGCCATAAGTGGAAATTAGCGGGAGAACATTTTAAAACAAATTTGAGGAAGTACTTCTTTACACAGCATATAGTTAAAATATGGAATAGTCTTCCTGCTAGTGTAGCGGAAGCTAAAATCCTGGGTTCCTTTAAATCAGAGCTAGATAAGATTTTAACAACTCTGAGCCATTCGTTAAGTTCTCCCCAATCAAGCTTGATGGGCCGAATGGCCTCCTCTCGTTTGTAAATTTCTTATGTTCTTAACATCTTGACTAACTGCATGACAGTGTGGTACAGAAGCTGCACCGAAGCCGCTAAGAAGACCCTGTAGCAGCACAGGCCACTGTAGACACTGAACTGTCATCACTTGAACACCTATACCAGACTCGCTGTGTGAGAATAGCTTTTTCCCAACAGTCATAAACCTGCTGAACTGTGAACCACCTGTCTGAGATAATTTCTCATTGGATATATACAATAATTTATGTTGGATGTGCGAGGCACTGTTTACTGTTCATTAATATGAGCAATATATGAATATTTTTTGTTGCTGTAAACTGGTGCAATAATATCTGTTTGGGTTATTCTGCTCTGGTTAGAAATAAACTGTTTGAAGATTTAACACTGTTCATGGCATCTTTGCAAATCTATTTTGACATATATTGTACGATCATGTATTTTTATGTGAAATATTTATTTATTTTTAGCTTATTTTGTATTTATTAATGGGGTTATCGTGAACGTAATTTCGTTGTGTTACATAATGACAATAAAGTGCTTAAACCTTGAGAAGCCCACATAAATCTGCGCAAAAGACTCTAAAGTGTACTATAGAGTACACCCGTGCGACTTTAAAGTGTACAAAGTGTGATATAACCCCAACAAGCGTTTTTCATATTCAGGAAGAATGTTTCTTCCTCATTGAGATATCGCTATGAAATCCGTTCATCAACTTTGCGTGAAGAGGCGGGTAGCGAACGAGAGCGCACTGTCACCGCCCATCCAAAAGATGTCGCTATCAGTTTTTAATGTTTGCTCGACGGTCCTTGGGCAGAATGACACTTCCGGCACCGGCAGCAGCACGAGTCTGACGTCTGATACAGGGGAAAAGTCGCCGATTTGTACTGTATTGGGGGTGTCGAGGGCCGAAGATGTGGATCCTAATATGCAGCATTAGCTTTTTACTCGCTGTTTGCAGGGCGGACGACATCGTGGTGGGCTGTGGGGGATTTGTCAAGTCGGACGTGGAGATCAATTACTCACTTATTGAGGTAAGAGTGGCCCTGACGGTTGGGTGCTCGGCAGGGTGGCTGCACGGTCTGAATGGAGGGCGGTTGTTTGCGAAAATGCAGCTAATACAGACTTACGGAAGTTATGTAGCTGCATACCTCGTTTGACATGAGCAGTCTGATTAAATCGTACGCAATCTCCACTTCCAGCACTGCAATACCGACGCTGTCGGAATGGCACTTTGTTTAACCTGCAGTTCTTGTGTCTGATCTCTGTAATTTTTACTTGTGTAGATTAAGCTGTACACCAAGCAAGGATCCTTAAAATACCAGACGGACTGTGCACCGATAAACGGATACTTTATGATCCCTCTCTATGACAAGGTAAGACTTTACTCTTCTGCGAAATGCGAAGTGACAGTCCCTGGGTTCGGTCTTTATATGGAAATGTCTCTGCTTTTAGGGAGATTTTGTGTTGAAGATTGAGCCACCTGTGGGATGGAGTTTTGGTATGTGTTTTTTCTCTATATACTTCTCTATATGTTTGATTGCATGTTCTCCCCGTGTCCTGTGGGATTTCTCTGAGTGGTCCAATTTCTTCCTGCAATCCAAAGACATGTAGTTAGTCTAAATGTCATCTTTAAAGTTCCTGTAGAGTGTTCCCCTGCCTTGTGCCCCATACTGCCTGGGGTAATGTCCTGTCCACCTTCTAACTAGGATAAGTGGTTCTTTCCCATGTTTTTGGTAAATGTTCTGATGGCTTGTCTTTCAGAGCCTACTAGCGTGGATCTCCACGTAGATGGAACCAATGACATCTGCACCAAAGGAGAAGACATTAACTTTGTTTTCACGGGCTTCTCCGTGTCGGGAACGGTGAGCCAGACGGGCACCACCTGGTGGTTGCTGGGCTGGGCTGGGCTGGGATGGGATCAGACTGAATGCTGTTGTCTTGGTGCAGGTGTTAAGCAAAGGGCAGCAGCAGGGTCCTGCAGGGGTGGAGGTGAGCCTGCGTAAGGAAGGAGCTGAGGGCAGCCTGCAGACTGTCCTTACACAGCAAGGAGGAAAGTGAGTCGGGGCTTCTCTTCATGGTGTTACGGATGGTTGTTCTCTGCCATGCAGGACTGCAGTATCTCTTCAGAGCCCAGTAAATTAATGAAATCCTTACTTTAGGAAATGCATCGATTGGTCTATCCCTAACTGTCTATTTCCGCGCCCCGTTTCTCTTTGCAACCCTGTGGCAGGTACACCTTCTTCAAAGTACTGCCTGGCAGTTATGACATCACTGCATCCCATCTGTCCTGGACATTAGAGAAGGTGAGTTCAAATTTTTTTGAACCCTCCCTCTATATTTTTCATATATAGTGAAGTTACACAGCTAGTTTGTCGCTGGCTTATATGTAGATATAGAAAACATAATTTTATGTGCTATGGTCCCAGGCAAAGTTCTACATATTAGAACAGATTATTAGTCATGGTGTCATGTTTGAATTAAAAAATTAAAGTCCTTAAATTGTTTGTCCCATCACAGAGCAGTACTTCAGTGTGGGTCTCCAACGCCAATGCTCCAGCTGCACTGCCCCTGGTGGTGGGAGGCTATGATGTCTCAGGGGAAGTGCGTAGTGACGGGGAGCCCATGAAGGAGGTCACCTTCTTGCTCTTCTCAGCCACAGTCAGGAAGGAGGTGAGTAGGGGGTGAGAGTCTCCTCCTGTCTTCTTTTGTTGTAGGCCCTGGGTCATTTTGCTAGTGAAGCTCGTCCTTGTTTGGGGTGGTGAGCTTAGACTGTGAAGCTGCCATATAAAGACTGAATCCTCTGAGAAACATTCGGCCGTATAATCTCAATAATACTTCATTCACCAGCAACCCAAGGTGTCCAAAGAAGTTGTGGTGAATTGTTTATAATGAGTACACTTCACATATACTAACCATCACATGGAACTTAATAATATAAACGACGTACACAATATAAAATATATGGAATGATACAATACAGGAACAATGTACTATGGAACAGTTATTGCACTGTAAAGTAGTTACTGCATATATCATTTCCGATTAATAATGGGTATTGCCTTTGGAGAAAAAAGCTGTTAAAGTGGTGAGTTAAATGCATTTTATGGCCCTGTAGCATTTATTAGAAGGGAGTGTTTGGAAGAGCCTGTGGGCAGGATGGAAGAGGTCGGAAATGGCCTTCTCAGCCAGTGATCTTCTCTGCTAATCGGATGACGCCCTGCATTTTCTCCCTAGATTGGCCTGTTGCGACATTGCACCAGATAGTGATAGTGACTGTGAGGAGGGACCCGCCTACTGAAGTGTAGAACAAACCCAGTGTAGGTTTGGGAAGACGGAGTTTCTTAAGCTGCCACAGGAATAGCATTCTTTGCTCTCTTTTGATGATACTTGAAAGATATCCGTCTCATTTTAGACTTGAGGAGAGCAGTGCCAAGAAACTTGAATGAGTTGACAGATTCAACTCATTCAAGATTGACAAGTTGACAGATTCAGATTGATCCATCCAACAGTAATTGGCTGGGAAATTTTGTTAGTCATTTTGTAGTTCAGGTCCAGATTGTTTTGGCTGTGCCATAGAGCCAGACATTAAACTTCTTGTCTGTTTACTGACTCATCGCTGTTTGTAATTAGACCAATCGATGTTGTCATCTGTAAACTTAAAAGTTGACAGATGGTTCACCGAAAACAAAAGATGTAACAGTGTCTTCTTGGTGATACTATTGTGCCGTTTTTTCTCATCGGGCTGCCGTGACTCTGCCCCCGCAGGACATCACTGGGTGCAACAGCGCCCCCGTGGAAGGCTCGGAGCCCCATGACGGCGCGCTCGCCTTCCTGTGCAGCGTTGTCTCTCGGGAGGATGGCACGTTCTCCTTCCCCTCATTGGCCAGCGGGGAGTACACTGTGGTAAGGCGGAGGCGGGAGGGCCCCATCCTGCGGGCGTGGTAAACTTGAGAATGTAGCATGTATTTAGCGTGATTTGTGTTACTGTAACATTAAAAATACCTCCCCAGAGGAGTAGGGGAAGGCGCTGCCTTAAGGCGAGCTTATACTTCATAATGGGAAGGATGCACACAGCTGCGGACAACGTTGTTTTCATTCAGCTGACACTTTTATTCAAAGCAAGTTACAGGAAAGGGGTTAGATGATTGTGTTTCCTCCCTGGGTTTTTCCCCTTCTGTTTGCCAAAGGTTTATTTCACATTTGGGCGATTTCATACTAAGAATTTGCACACATTTGGACATCCTTGTTTTCATTCAAGGACGCACTGTATGAAGGTAGGTGGCGGCAGGTCTCTTCACATAAATGTAACTGTGGAAAGCTTCCACGTGTCTGCGGCACATGAAAACCGGCGCGGACAGATCCGCGTGGACACAGTAAACTGGAGGCATGCGTTTGGAGTAGCTGATGACCGGCCAGTCATGGCAGTCATTGTGGACCCCTGCTAAGTGTTGGTGAGTTAAATAGCTACCTGCTCTTGTCTGTCACTGTCTCTGAGCCATGCTGTCTCTTCTCAGGTTCCTTACTACAGAGGAGAGAGGATCACCTTTGACGTGGCTCCCTCTCGCATGGTCTTCAGAGTGGAGCATGACAGCCTGCAGCTAGAGGTGGGTGTTCCATACGAGCCGCGACCTGCTGGACATGTTCATTTGCCGTGGTGCTGGGCTGGATGGCGTTAGCGCCGATGAGGGCCCATCGGTGGGGTGCGAGTGCTGACTGTTCTGTCCCCCGTGCCCCCGCCCCAGCCGATCTTCCGTGTGATGGGCTTCTCAGTAACCGGCAGGGTGCTGAACCGGCCCGAGGGGGAGGGTGTGCCCAGCGCCACGGTGACGCTCAACAACCAGATCAAGGGTGAGCTTCTCTCCATCTCTCAGTCTTGGACAAGTCTAAATAGGCGGGAATGTCTCACTGGAGTCCCTAAGCAGGACGCGCAGATCAATAGATCATTAGAGCAGTGTGCCCCCTAGAGCTCGGTTTCCAGTTCTCGATGACTCTTGTTCTACAATGTCGAAGAATATTGTGACCAACAGCTTCAGCTGTCTGTGCTTTAAATTACTGAAGGAAGTACAGTCTCTACATTCTGTCTTTTTTTTTTTTTTAATGGTGAAAATGTCGATTACATAGACTCTGTCTTGACAAGTTTTTCTATACATGCTCAGTGGTTTGTATGTTAGATATGGCTATGTCCCACACGCTCTGCCTCTGTTTTTGAAAACTTTAGACTTTAAAGTGAGGATTGTACCGTTTATTCAGCTGGCTGAGCTTCAGCTAACTGACGTGTTTCCCGTCTTCAGTGGTAACCAAGGAAGACGGATCCTTCCGCTTGGAGAACATGACGGCGGGTACCTACACCATCCGCGCCCATAAGGAGCTCATGTTCTTCGACCCCGTCACCGTGAAGATCGCCCCCAACACCCCCCAGCTTCCCGACATCATCACTACTGGGTAACCTGTGCCTCCTGTGGAGCTCTGAAGGGGCAGGCAGTCCCGCCCGCCTCGCTCGTGCTCGCTGAGACTCGCGGCAGCCTGTCACACGATGGGCAGTTCTGGTAAATTGTTGTTTCCCTCTCTCTGTGGCCAGGTTCAGCATATGTGGTCAGATCTCCATCAGCCGGCTTCCCGAAGGCCTGAAACAGCAAGGCCGGTACCGAGTGACACTCTCGCCCCGTGGGCAGGATAAGGCTTCCAGCCGCACTGTCGAGTCTGACCAGCAGGGGGAGTTCTGTTTCCAGGCAAAACCTGGAGACTACATTGTTCAGGTAGAATAGCAAAATATACATTTCCAACAAAATGAGAAATCATTCTCATTGCCTTCAAATTATTGTCTTGTTTTCCTCTAATATCTTCCTGTTTGAATAACCCTTTTCATCTGTACAGGTCTCTCTCCCTGAGGCCGAGGTGAAGGCCGGCCTGGCCCTGCAGCCTCAGGCCCTTGAAGTCTCGCTTGTCGACCAGCCTTTGTCCAATCTTCTTTTCACCCAGTTCATGGCCTCCGTTTCCGGCAAGGTCTCCTGCCTGGGTAGGTGTGGCTTCGGTTCCTGTTACTCTCTGTCTTACACATGCGACCTGGGTTTGACTATGCCCCCCCCCCGCCACGGTTTAGCGGCCTGTGGGGACCTGACGGTGACCCTGCAGCCTGTGAGCCGCCCTGGTGACAGGATGAACGTGCAGCTCTCCGGGAGAAGCGACTCACTCACATTCTCCTTCGCGGACGTCCTGCCCGGCAAATACAAATGTGAGGCTCTGAAAGTCAGCTTTGCCATCCGGCTAAAGCCCCCTGTCCCCTTATTAAGTACTCATTGTGTACTTAATGTCTGTCCCAGTAACTTGGAGATCTCATTCTGTTTAGTTCATTTTGTGAGGCTACACTGGGGTTGCAAAGAGGTGGAAAAATTCCAAAAACTTTCCAGAAACCTTCCATTCCATGGGAGGTTAAACTGGGGAATTTTGGAAATATTCCAAACTGGAAACTTTCCATGGGAATTAATGGGAATGCATATAGCCGTCTGCAGTTATTATTTATTACTTCGTTGCATCTAGACTTTATTGTGTAAGTGGGGCTCTAGGGGCATGCTGCTCTAATGTTACAGTGACGGTTCAAACGGTTTGTGGGACTGTAGGCCAGTTGAAGGTGTCTGTAAACCCCTGCTGTGCTCCCCTGGCAGTGAGCATCTCCCACGAGGAGTGGTGTTGGAAGCACAAGTCCATAGAGGTGGAGGTGCTGCAGGCCGACGTGCTTGGGGTGGAGTTCCGGCAAACGGGATACATGCTGCGCTGCGCCCTGTCGCATGCCATCACGCTGGTCCGTACCGGGTGTCGCTTTGCCTGTCGTTTCTTCACCTGCCCCAGGGCCCCAGACTGATACTCTGCCTCTTTTTTGGCAGGAGTTCTTCCAGGATGGCAGCAAGCCTGAGAACGTGGGTGTCTACAACCTTACGAAGGGGGTCAACCGTTTCTGCCTCTCCAAACCAGGTGTGAGCCCAGGCGCCACCCCTTTAGCTAGGCACCGCCTCCTGCATTGACCACACCCATTGCCCTGGCTCCGCCCACCGTCTTCCGTTCTGTTTTCAGTTCTAGTAACCAATCTCTTTCCATATAGGTGTGTACAAGGTGACGCCCCGTTCCTGCCACCAGTTTGAGCAAGATTATTATACATACGACACGTAGGTTTTTTAATGCTATTTTTAATTCATTATTAAGTTATTGGTTTATTAGTAACCATGGTAACATAAAGCGTTATTTGTAAACCCCCATCCCCAAATAAAAACAGCCTGTCTGACTGTGGGCTCATGGTTCTCGTTCCAGCTCCGCCCCCAGCATCCTGACGCTGACGGCAGTCAGACACCACATGACTGGGCTCATCACCACCGACAAGATCATGGACGTCACTGTCACCATCAAGTGAGTGGCTCGGTGTGACCCAGACATCCCCTGTCAGGCCTTTTAGGAGATGCATCCCCCGGGCGATGCCTGTGCACTAATCCCCAGTTGGCGTTCAGCCTGTGTGCTGGTCCCACGCCCTCCTTCCACGGGAGCAGCACCGGAAACCAGTCGCATGCGAGTCCCCGCTAATGACAGGTAGTATTGCTTCCCTGCGGCCGTTTGTGTCGCCTTGTGTCGTGGTCCCGGAGGTGTCGCCCGTCTGTGTGTCCCCTGTGGAACAGACGCCCTCCTTTGGCTTCTGTGTTATTACTCAGTCCTGAAATGACAGACGCGCTGCAGTGCTAAGATCATTATTAGCATGGGGACGCCCCCCCGGTGGTCTGCTGTTAGATTGAGATTGATGCTCTTGCAATATCCTGGTAACACGGCACCTGGGTAAAAGCTGTCCGGGCCCGTGCGTGTAGCCGTCTTCTCAACCCCTTGCCCCCCCCCCCCACCTTCCGCCCCCAGATCATCCACCGAGAGCGAGCCAGCCCTGGTCCTGGGGCCTCTGAGGTCCCTGCAGGAGCAGCGGCAGGAGCAGCAGCTGCTGGAGATTGAGCTACGGCGGCAGGAAAGGGAGCGACGCGGGGAGGAGGACGCCGGGGCCAAGGAGAGCCCCCCGGTGCAGGAGCGGGCAGAGGAGCTGCGGGGGCCCTTCCACTATGAGTTCTCCTACTGGGCCAGGTATGGTGGGCCCCTGAAACGGGGCCCCAGGGTCAAGCTCGTGGTCCTGAAATGTGTCTGTGTGGATCTGGATAGCGACACCTTTAGGGGTGAAGGGGTAAAAGATGCCTCTATCTGTGAAGGATGAATGCAAGCATAGGTGATCATCCGCCCCCCTCACCCCTTATTTTAAGGCTGGTCTTATCCATTTGGGCTTTTTCCCCCCCCATCCCATGTCTCAGGGCTGGGGAGAAGGTCACTGTGACCCCATCATCCAAGGAGCTGCTATTCTACCCCCCTGAAGTGGAAGCCACCATCACAGGCGGTAAGGTTTTCCCTGATCCCTCCCCCCCACTGGCATCGCCCTGTCCACACCAACGTGATGTGAACCCATCATGTGTTTTTGTCAGAGGGCTGCCCGGGCCGGCTGGTGGATATAATGGGGAGGGCCGGCCTCTTCCTGGGGGGCCAGCTGTCTCCGGGGCTGGAGGGCGTGGAGATATCCATCAGCGAGAGGGGGGCCCACACTCCGCTAATCACCGTCCTCACTGACGAGAGGGGAGCCTACAGGTAGGTGGGCTTATCTGTCCTCATTGGGGGGGGGGGGTGTTGGGGCCCCATCATTCCCCTTTTGTTTACAGTCTTCCCGTTTGCGGCCCCCAGCGTGGGGCCCCTGCACAGTAACCTGCAGTATGACGTCAGCGCTCGCAAGGAAGGCTTCGTCCTGACCGCCGTAGAGGGAACGCGGGGCGACTTCAAGGCCTTCGCCCTGGCGGGAGTCACTTTCGAGGTAACCATGGAGACAAGACCCCGGATTCTCTGCCCTTGCGCTGGGTGGCCCATTGTCCTTACTGAGTCCCCTGACACATGCACTGCGTTCAGATCAAGTCGGAAGACGGCCAGCCGCTCTCCGGGGTGCTGCTCTCCCTCAGCGGGGCGCAGTTCCGCTCCAACCTCCTCACCCAGGAAACCGGCCTCCTCACGTTCAACAACCTGGTACGCCTTCTCCCTCATGCTGCCCTGTACCTTCTCATCCGCTCGGAATTCCCCAATCGACCCCCTGTATCGTATTCATATGTCTGCCGATGGGGACAATCTGCGTCAACAGGCAGTATGATTCCATTGCTGGTCCAACGCCATGTCCGGACAGAAAGGCTGTGGGTCACAGTAACGGGCATTACCGGGGC
This sequence comes from Brevimyrus niger, assembly GCA_015164015.2. Lineage (NCBI taxonomy): Eukaryota > Metazoa > Chordata > Actinopteri > Osteoglossiformes > Mormyridae > Brevimyrus > Brevimyrus niger. Next base: position 26,542,247 of record JAABNY020000095.1, read on the forward strand.
TGGCACAGAGGGGGCGATATTGAGTTCAGTCTAAGCCGGTGCGGCACATTACCGATGAGGTTTCTGGCTGAAATGAGAGCACCGGCACGGGGGTGCTCTGCCCTGAGGTTGGCTCTGGCTTGCTGATGACCTTTGCTGTGCAGAGCCCCGGCCAGTACTACTACAAGCCCATGATGAAGGAGTACCGCTTCGAGCCGGCATCCCAGATGATCGAGGTGGAGGAGGGCCAGACACTGAGCATCGCCATCACCGGCTTCAAAACCGCGTACAGGTACGGGGGGGGGGGGGGGACATTTGCCGCACGCGGCAGCATGGACCGGCGACGGCCCGTGCCGTAACCGATCAGAGTGCATTGTGGGATGTCATCCCCAATATTTCCTCAATCCCCCTCAGCTGCTATGGTGCGGTGCTGTCCCTGAGCGGGGATGCAGAGCAGGGCGTGGCGGTGGAGGCCGTGGGGCAGGGAGAATGCAGCCTGTACAGCGAGGACACCGTAACGGACGAGGAGGGCCGCTTCAGACTGCGCGGCCTGCTGGTGAGGAGGCCTGCCACGCCTTACCCTGCTCTTCCCCGTCCTCTCTGACGGGCCTGGCTCGGTCTCTGCTGATGGGCCGCCATCACCCCGCGGCTGAAAGCCGATCCACCGCAAAGTGATGTTCCGCGGCTCTGAGCCTTGACAGTCCTTTGGTGTCTTGTGTAGCCGGGCTGCAGGTATCTCATCCAGCTGAGGGCCGAAGGCAACGACCACATCGAGAGAGCCCTGCCTCAGCACAGACCCATAGAGGCGAGTCTCTGAGCCCTCAAAGCGGCCCTAACCATAACCAGCGGCCCGCATCTGGAACATCTCTCTGACTGGCTGTCTGTGCCTGCAGGTCGGGAGCAGTGACATCGAAGGCGTCCACATCATCGCTTTCCGGCAGATTAATCAGTTCGACCTGAGTGGTAACATCCTGACCTCCCCGGAGTACCTGTCCTCCCTCTCTGTAAGGGCTCCTGGTGTCGTTCTCGCTTGCCCCTTAATTCTAGCTGGCCGGTTTCTCATAGGGAATTCCAGGGGCAGTTTTCGCTCCAGTTCGCCTGATTTAACGCAAGCACCTCCCTTAAGCTTACCCTTTAACCATTTACCCCGTTACTCATTTAAGTAAGGATCAAGTAACCTCTCTGCCGTGCTCATTTTCATTTGACGTCATTGCCTGTACGGGCCCTGGAATCGGCCTTGGGATCCGGCTAGATGCTCTAATAAAATGGCTTTTTTCATGAAAACTTCACCCTCCTCATCGCTCCAACCACAGGTGAAACTCTTCAAGAGTGACAATCTGGACAACCCCATCCAGACAGTGACCCTGGGGCAGTCGCTGTTCTTCCACTTCCGCCCTCTCCTCCGGGACGGAGAGGTACCCCATCTCTTACTCCCAGAAGTTCCCATAAGTCTTGCCCGGTTCCAAGCCCCTGCTGGCTGGGCAGTGAAGATGGTTGACCACGCTGCCTCTCTCCGTCTGCAGAGCTACGTGCTGATGCTGCACACCACCCTGCCCAGCACTCAGTACGACTACACGCTGCCCCAGGTCTCCTTCACCTCCAGTGGATACCACAAGCACGTCACGTTGACCTTTAACCCCATCGTGAGTTCACGTTCTGTCTGAATCCTCTGCAGTCACACAGTTATGATGAAATACTTCAGATCTTCCTCTGTAGATACTGTGATGCATTTCCCCGTAGTCGTGATTTTGGGTAGAGGGCCTAATTTCACAGTATTTGGGTGTTTCAAAGTGGTTCCTGCCTTGTCTACTCCTTAGCGCCGAGTGCCTGACC
>JAABNY020000095.1:26544158-26564937 GCA_015164015.2 Brevimyrus niger
ACAGTTATGATGAAATACTTCAGATCTTCCTCTGTAGATACTGTGATGCATTTCCCCGTAGTCGTGATTTTGGGTAGGTGGGATTTAGGGCCTAATTTCACAGTATTTGGGTGTTTCAAAGTGGTTCCTGCCTTGTCTACTCCTTAGCGCCGAGTGCCTGACCAAGATGTCGCCCAGGGCTCCTATATCGCCCTGCCCCTGACGCTGCTGCTGCTATTGGCGGCATACAACCACGAAAAGGTAAAGCGCCCTCACTCATAGCTAGCCCTGGTCTACTCCTGATACCTTAACCCTAGTGTGCCGTCCTCTTGGGGAGACCGAGAGTTGTTATCTTCACGTACACATGTACCCGCAGATAGGGTCATTATTTCAGCATAGCTACAGGATACCTGCTGCATCCAGATGGGCTGTTTCTAATAAGGGCTGTTTTTGGGCTCCCGTTGACTCGCCCTTCTTGCTGGGCTGAGGTGAGATTGCCGAGCGTTGGGTGTGTGCCCCCTACAGGTAATTCCACTGCTGGTACAATTGGTGAGCCGGATGCAAGGGGTGCGAGGGCTGGCCCAGGCTGGCGGAGACGGCGCCGCCCTGGATGAAGCCAAGCGGCAGGCAAAGAGACAGAAGACCAGGCGTACCTGAGGGCCGCAGAGACGGACTCCGGGGCTGCGGGCAAGCCGGCAGACTGATATTGCCAAAATGGATTCTGAATGGACCAGGAAATGCCAATTTTGATAATGCCCACTGCAGGACATCTGTCATATCGGGCTTTTGTGAACAAGAGCCACCCGGCATGTTCTGGAGAATCCATGCTGTCAATATGACTTTTTTTTTTTTTGACCTTCTGTGAATGATCTTGGAGAAGGGGGGGTCTCTCAGTGTGACTTGTCTCCCATGGTTTTGTCTCTTTAGTATGGGTGGGTTGTAGTTTCTGAAGAATTGGGGTTGGGGGGAGGGGGCAGGAACAGGTGGTGTATGTCTAAAACTACTAATTCGGGGTTAATTTGGGATAGGTGATTTGAGAAGCAAATCTGACTGTGAATTGTTTAGGTGTGGTCAGGGGATTGAGTTTGATGGTCTCAGGGTGGAAGTGATTTGGAAGGTGAAGAGTGGCTGGATTCTCTGAGGATCCAGTGATCAGGCCACAGGCAGATGGTCACAAGGCTTCGTCACTGTGATTTACCATCTCTGCATCTGAAGATCAACAGCAGACTGATCTCCTGCTCCCCACTGTCCTTCCCACTGCTACTTAATAAAATTGTTTTTATATGTTTTGTTCCCCCAGAGTAGGCAGCAGACAATGCAATCTTAATTTATGTTGACTTCTTGACCAAGTCAAGTTAAAAATAAAGACTGTTGCTGGAATAATCTTGCGGTGTTTTTAGAGGAATCATCAATGGGTGGCGCTATTGTGCCGCTAAAGAATGACAATGCACCTGCGGACTGAGATGGTCAGTCTGGTTTCCTAGAGTCCCTTCAGAAATTCAGCTTGCTTGCAAATAAGAAAATGGTGGCTAGCGAACAGCAGATTTTTCCCGGTGTGACACAGTTCAGCATTTTATCATACTGCTTTTGTATTTAAAATTGTTTCTTTTCTCTTCGGTTTATTTCCCCGTGGTTAATTGATTGACATTCCCTTCCATGATTCTCTCCCCCCCCCCCCATTCATATTGGCTACATAGTTAAATATCAAGCTGTGATCTGCTGGGCAATAACTGAGCAAATTGTGAGAGTTCATTTACTCGTGGTGACCTGAAAACATAACATACGTTCAGCTGGGAAATTAAATTCATAACTCAAACCTCCCCTGGAAATGGTCAATAATCTGACATAAACGTAAAAATTCAACCTGATTTTTACCGTAATAACGAAGGAGTTTTGAATAATTGATCTTAGGAACTCGTTTTTTTAAGCTGCCGATTAAAAGCTAATTCACTTGGTCCAGTTTTTTCTTTATGTTGCTCTTTACGCTAATTGCTGGTGACCACATGATTTTCTTAGCCACCTCTTCATACACTGTGAACGGTTCACAGCTGGATTTTCCCGCTTGGACAGGATTTTTGTGCACAGACTGACACGGGAGTGCATGGAGGTATGGCCGGAGTGGACAGTCTTTCTAGCAGGGGGACGCAGACACAGGCATCCTGGTGCAGTCCCTGACCTCGCAGATGGAAACGCAAGCTGGATAATGGCTGGGGAAAGCCCTAGGTTCCGCCCTGCACACGGATGCCATTATTTCAATCAGTGAATATACCGAATGACACAGGGTGCAAATACCTCCATCTGTTTGAAAAAACATTTTATCCGATTATCTGCGATGATTCTAAGGCTGTCACGAGAAGCACAGGGCAACGGCTCGTCGCCTTGTCGATGGGGACGCCGTTCCATAACAGTCAAACTGAGGAAACATTATGTATGTTTAAAATGTGTTATTCTGCTAGGGTAAACATTTACTGTGGATTACGAAAATAAAATATACCGTTTCCCAGTTACTGCTTCCCCCCCCAGAAGTCAACAACATTTTTAAACACTACACAGCTTATACCTAAATTTATGTAGTAGTCCTCTTTTGTGCTTCAAAAATGTGTTCTGTTATACCCATAGGACGCATGAAGCTTTAGCATTTTTACTAATGTGTTGTTTACCGCAGGGGCGTAGGTTTCATGTTGACATTAGGGGGGCTATCGAGGTCATATGTGTAACGTCACGCCGCCTTATAAGGCGATTCTGTAGTTGCGCCGTATACGGTTCGTATTTTTTCGTAAACAGTTGCTGTTATAGTTACAGTATATAAACTGAAGTTTATCTTTCAGTTTTACTGTTATTCATCATAATTAATAGGGTAGTTTAAGTGCGCTAGTCCTGCATCATGTTGCCTGAATTTGCAGGAATTATTAAAATTATGCAAAATTTGCGAGATTCCAGAATGAAAGTCATGCCATTCCTTGTGGGAAAATTACCTCACCTCAGAGTCTACTATTGATGCCCCTGGCGTTCTGCACATTGTATCTCTCACAAACACACCCTAACTTTCCGGAATCACTGGAAAAAACACAACAAACACATTAAATAGCGACTAAGATTTATCTAAGTAAATATAGGCAAGAGGATTTACTGAATCTCTTGTTAGCAATTAACGGAACGTTCAGAGAGTACTATTTATGAACTAAATGATTCTGAGTTACTAGTAGGCTATCTGAATAGCTTACTATATGGTGTTTCCAAATAAATGCAAGCTCTGACCTTGTTTTTGACGGGCTTCTTTCTCATTCTTATATCCTAACAGCAAACAGTGGGATGAGAACTGCGACTGACACAAACGCTATTTATCCTACCACTGCGTTATCAGCGTTGCTATTTGTGCTAAGCTGTTAACTAACCAAACTAGTCGCAGCTTGCACAATCAAATAAGATTGTCTTTATGAAACTTAATGTTCATTAAATTCCACAATTTCACATAGCCTTTCACTGATTAATTGTTGGTTATGATACAAGGTCTTCCATGAGTTAAATGTACATGCAAAGTCGTACCGCGCGTCTGCGTTCATCGCTCTCTATAGGATATGTTGTCTTCTGTACTCGCAGGTCTGGAAGTGAGCGTTTCCTGCCAGGGCGGTAGTTGAGAATAAACCGTTTTAACGGAGGGTAGGGGGTCTCCAAATAAAAACTGTAAGAAAAACAACTTTAAATTATGTAATGAGACATATTAATGAAATGCGTGTGTGTTTTTGTAAACCAGACACCATATGTAATATTATTGGAGGGGATGATCCCTCTTCATCGCAACATTAGGAAGGGGGGACGTGTCCCCACGCCCCCAAATCTACGCCTATGGTTTTACCGTGTGTCTATGAACACCGATTTACTAGTATTTTGTTTGGGTGCCTATGAACGCGGATTTAATGGTATTTTGTTGGTCATATACCTATGAACACGGATTTGCTGATATTTTGTTTATTGGGTCCCTATGATAAACGAATGCCGGTATAATAGCCTTTTATTTAATCCTATAATTTACTGTGCACCTACAAACGACTATTTACTAATATTTCGTTTAATGGATTCCTATAAAGCCAGATGTACTAAAATGTGTGCGCATTTGAGCGCTAATTCACTAATATTCGGTTTATTGGGTACACGGGAGCACGGATTTACTATTATTTTGTTTATTGTGTCCCTATGAACGCCACCAAGTTATTTTTGCGCGATGTTCAGCTCTGCCGGCTGAATCACCCAGTCAGTCACGACTTGTCAGTGAAGACACAAATCAGCCAAGAGGGGGGAGCAGAAAACACTGAAACCTTATTACCAGGCACCGAGAACACCGTGGGAGAAAATGATTCATGAAATATTAATGGCATAACGGAGGGAGGGCGGTTATTTTAGTGCGCTAAAACCCGATCAGAATAGGTAATTGTATCTACTGCTGCTGGATGGAGATTGGAGCCACCAGGGCGAGATGAGGCGCTAGATTGAGAACTGACAGCGGTGTATCAGGATAGATGAAGTTCAGGTAACGAGTTATGTTACCGCAGTGAAATCCAAGCAGGAACGATGCCCTCATGTAGGCCTAATTATCTCATGGAGCGATCCTTCCTCTTTCCTTTCGCGACATGATGCTGCGGTCGCCCAGCCCGTTGCGGTCTCTTTATTCCACCGCAACCTGAAATGCGCAGCAATTCAGCCGCAACTCAAAGTGGTGATTGAGTAGCACGGCGTTGTTGATAACCCGCCCTGGATAATATACTCTCATGTCCTGCTAAAGATTATTCCCTATTCATCAGTGTTACGGGAGAGTGAATGTTTCATTGGGAGGCGGGATGTACATCTACTTTGATGAGGTGTTGGAGGTCAAATGCAGCATCTTGTCTGTCAAACTCGCGATTCAGGATATTAAATATTGCATGTGTCCGCAACCGGTCAGCGCCACTGAGCCGTGCGTATAGATGAGGTCGTTTTGGGGCTCCGTGTGTTTGTCCACGCCAGCGGCCGGATCGCCAGCCGGCTCCCGATAGCAGTCCAGGTGAGGCCGATCGCTCCATATGGGTCACTGCGCCAGGTAAAACAGCCCTCGGCTGCCTCATCCCTCACCCCTAGTTCATTATCCGTGCTCTAGCGTGACTGATCCGAGCTCCGGGCTCAGGGACACGGAGCCGGCGGCCGCTTCGTGGTTTTTTACCATTATTTCCGTCACGGTGCTTAAGCTGCCCAGGTTAGCAAGCCATCCCCACGCCGAAGCCAACCTAGTGCAGACGATAAGGGCCCGATGTAATTCAGCGGGGTTTCGGTGGTTGCATTGCTCCGATTTGTTAAAGATTTCCTGCGCCTAAGAAAAGAAACGTCAATAAAAAAGCCGACAGACTCAAGATCTCGGTATCCGATGGGTCTCGGCGACATTCCCAGGAGCGCCACCTGATGAACGCCCCTTTAAGGCAGCGTCCACCTAGTCTTTGGACAAAGTCCTAAAACTCAAGTAGTTAACATTAATATTTCCACCTAGAAAATAACCTGTCATTTGGTCATCCGATTTGCATCTGCATGACTGTGCTGTCCAAACAGCTGCCTTTGTCATTGTAGCAAACAAGCCAGATTCCCCGTCGGCGAATGCCATTCTGTCCTTTTTGAGAATGAAAATAAAAGCAGCACCTGGACCTAATATGCTTGTATCAATCTTTTTCTCGGTGTATATGTATTTTCTTCACCAGAAGTGAATCACCGGGCATTTAAAATAACTCTACTTCCAGCGATCACCTTAATACGCCGATATTTTACTATTATGGCTGGTAACCGCACGCAGAGTAGTTACTGCCACATTTATAATGTCGGCTCTTTTCTTACTGTGTACCAGGCATGAGTTACTGCTGATAGCATGGAAATCCTTGTGCCTTTTTTGTTACTGACTGACGGATACAAAGGGGAATAGAGACAAATCTTAATTTCAAGAAGGAAAACTGCAGTTAATAGGTTTTATAGTGGGATGTGTAGGTACAGGTTGTCCTAAAACGCTCTCGCTGATGGTGTTGCATTGCTGTGGGGCCTGGGGGGCCTTGGCCAGTTCCAGGTCCTCATGCCTAGTTTGGTGTTGGGAGGTAAGATGGCAGCCATCTCGCAGAGCAGCTGTGTGCAGTCGCTGCCGGATGTGGTTGGTATAGAGTGAATTTACTTCCAGAGAGGAGCTTAGAGGAGCTTGCTGTCAGTTAGAGGTCAGTGCTGAAAGGAAATGGCAGTAGGATGTGTCTCACAGCCCCCTCCAGGCTGTCAGGGTTCGATAAACACCCCGGCCCCCGCGCTTATCCCTGCCCAGTGACTTTGAATCTGGTGGTTAATGACACATGTTGTGGAGTGGGGGCAGCGTGTGAGAGTGCACGCGTGCGTGAGTGCATGCGTGAAGGGGGTGTCCATTAGATTTATACGTTTGACTGTGCAGGGTGCGCGCATGACTGGGCCAGCCCGTGCTTTGAAATCTTCTGGCTGTATAATTTGTCAGGCTGGATGGCTTGAGTTATTACTTACGGCGTTAGGGCAGGCAAATATTTATTGCAAGTGCTCAACAATAAACCGGACAGTCAGCACATTGGCCTCTCTGTCAGTCCGAGTTTGGAGTGCGAGCATCGCAGGCCAGGAGTGCCCCCCCCCAGACACACACACACACACACACACCCACACACACAACTGCTGTGTGCTGGACTCACAGCCAGATAGATTTAGGTGATGTTGACTTTGTGAGCATCACTGGAAGGGAGCGACTCAGCATGAAGGATGAGGTGAGGTTGTTTTACCGAATTTTCCCAGTATTTAAAGGAATTCCTTTAATGCACTTGGGATTCTTGGGGTGTAAGACAGACAGCCGGGCAAAATTATTATTCATTTTCCTAACCATCTTCAAAGGTGCTCTGGGTTTGAGGCTTGGCAGTAAGACTCACATGGAGCTCACTGGGAAATGCAGTTTCATACGTTTACTTTTTGTGCTGAAACCCTTGAAGAAAGTGTCTATTTTATGCTCTTGTTAAATTATGTATTTTAATAATATCAGTGATGGGACTGAATATAGCAACATATCCCTAGGTATTATTTTTGGAAATAACAGTTGAGTCACAGAAATTACACCCATATGGTGGGTGTTTTTCCCGCTGCCTGCCCTTTACCATCGCAACATCGATCTTCTGGCCCACTTTCTTCCGGCCTGGAATCCTGCCTTGGATTTTTGGCCGTTTCTCCTTCTAGATTGGATCTCTTGGATTCACTTTTAGGCTCCGTTTCACATTGTACTCCAGATAATCTCTAGATTCTATTCCTTAATTTGGGATGGCTAGTTACTGGTGTAATTCTTGAAATCAGGGCCCATTTGTTGACTGATTTTGATGTATGTTTAAAATCAGATTTGTTGGCAATGTTCTCTTAGTACTTTCTGGAGTTTATGATTCTGTCATTTTGATGGAGGCTACAGGACCGGTGGGTGAAGTTCACCACCAAAACAAGCCCCAAGTTTCAGTTATCTCTGGAAACATTGTGCACAGTCACTCTTGAGTTTCCGTCTCTTCCTGTATCTCAAAACCAATTGACTCAGCTATTTGGAAGCTGTACCTTTTGCTTTTCCCTTTATCTGTGGAGGTTGGCCTTTTCCCTGCAGTTTTTAGCCAGTTGTCTGCCTTTCACCATTTTGTTGGCTCACAGTTCTCACTTCTGAACCCTTGGGAAACAGGAAATTGTTGCCAAACATAAAGTTAACTGACCTAAACATAGATGCTGATGGAAGTTACTTAAATTAATTGTTCTGAATATAGTGTCGGTTTATTTGAAGTTTTTAAATGTAAATTTTATTATTAAGTGTGTGAATAAAAAGGGAAGCGATGGTATATATCCTTTAGAGCTGGTATTTGCCAGTGTATTTCTGCACTCTTTAAATGAGCAACTAGTTCTCTACCATCGTAAAACCTAGCTTACTGGCATCTAGTTTGACATTTATCAAGACCCTGTTCATCGCTGGTGTTTACCATCACTAAAATGACTCATTTACATGGGGCCCCTGTGGTTTCGGCGCCCCTTGTTGGCCACAAACAGTCACTACACTTGGGATGGCAAGGGTCGGGACACTCTGAAACGATTAACGGGAAAAAGCTTAATGTGGTTTCATGTACCAAAACAGTGACCAATAATCACCAAATATCTCTGACGTATCTGGTCATTTTCATGCTGTGAGAAGCGAGAGCAGACAGGTTGAATAGGAAAGAACAGGGTTTATTAAAGACGAACAGCTGGGACGAGCACTCACACAGGTAATCGACGATGACAGATCTAGGGGAACTAACTCAGACGCGGACTAAATACACAGGACAAGTTGAACGTAACAGGTAACAGGTGATCACAATCGGGAATTAACATGAGGTAATGAGGGGGCGTGGCACACATGAGGATCGTACGGCGCTGGCCGTGACAGACATAAAGACTTTCACCTGAAAAAAAATCAAAACCAAAATGCTAGGAATATGGACTTTATCTCACGTTAAGCATTTTCCTCTCCATTGATGCCAATTATAGGAAAAAAAGAATGTGTTAAAAAAGACAATAATAGATAAAGACAATGGACTGTAAGATGTTCACATATTTAGTTTTTCTTAATTATCTGCAGACGCCCTCTACTGAGTACAGGAACCTCTATGTAGGAAACCCCCCCCTGACCTACAATCGATACTCTAAGTGACATTCATCCAATCGCCTTCCTCATTTAGTTATTCTTTGACTGCGTAGGTGGTTAATTTGGTCTCACGGTAAACCTTTTCCTTATAATAGGATTCAGTGGCGAGAAAAACACACGTAAGATAATCCTTATTCCTAGCATTTCGATTTGTTGGAATAAAATGTGGTGATTATTGTACATTTGGTACATTTAGCCGCATTAAGCTTTTTCACATTAAGCATTTTAGAATGTCCTCGAAGGGCCCAAAAGTGACTTCAGTGGGGCCCCATAAAAAGAAGCGCCACCCCAGAGGGGAGTAAGTTGCCAATATCTAAGTCTGTTTGCCTAATTTTGTAATTATTCCCTTCACTGTGATATAGCTGTTATTAGCACGCTCCTAAATATGGTGCCATGTGTTAATTTTTCGTTTAATTTGTATGTTGTCAGGTGATAAGTAATAATTACTGCAAACAGTCCTCCTGGCTTTGAACACCTGTATACACTGAGAACGCTGTATAGGAATATGGACACAGATGAGTAATTTTTTTTTTTTTTTTACAAGTTGATCTGTGGCCTCCTATAGTTACACATTTAGGATTAATGATGAAGGGTTTCTTTTTACATCCAAAGACCCAGCTAGCAAAATATAGTAAAATAGTAAAATATCGGCGTATTAAGAATCATGGTAATAATGTGTAAATGCACAGTGGACCCAAACAAGCACAGCTGCAAGCAGTCAATATCATGCCTCGTCCTATAGAGGGCACTATTTCCAGTGAGTGATAGCTAGTCTAATAGGTGGTTTCGGTAACTGCTGAGATGGTTTGACGTGTGGGATCGCTACTCCCTAACCTCGTTTGCTAGCTAGGAGTGGGAGTTGTGCGTGTGTCTGTGTGTTTGTCCATGTGTGCATGGATGCACGCGTGTGAATACACTGAGGTATCTGTCTGCAAGCAACCAGAGAGGGGAGCTCTAATCCCTTTCCCCGAGCTGCGCAGCAAACGGCCCTAATAAGACAACCTGATGAGTGTCCCCCCCCAACCCCCCACCTCTCCCACTGCCTCGGCTTCAGCAGTGTCAGAAGGGAAAATCCGCCTTAATTGAATCCCGCTAATTTACATCCTGCAGATGGTGACTTGTCACACCATACCCCTGAAGTACAAAGCAAATTTATGATTAATTTATATTTACGCTGCGCTCCTAAACAAATAAGGTTGTGTAAATTTGCTGTGGGACCGCGGCCCTGTTTAACGGGCCGAATTGATCATCTGCGCAGAAGGACGGCTCTTCCGTTATGGGGCCGAGGGCCAAAGCAAAGCGGTTTTCCCGAAGACGGATCCATGGGGGTAGCTGCATCCTGGGGGGGGGGGGTTTCTTCAGAGTATTAGGTAGGATACAGAGCCCATTTGTTGGGAGTAATCAGTTTCTTGTAGCCCATTAATCTCATTTCATCCTAAATTCAGAGACTGGTTAAGTGTATGGCAGGGGGGCTGCGTGTGATTGTGATCAGCCCCCCCCCCCTTCTTCTCTGATGGGCCTCTGTCTGGCTCAGGGTCAGCCCTGCGTGTGAATAATGAGCGCCTGGTTTATTTCCCCGACCCACACTTCCAGCCCTTCCTGCTGATCTATGCTTCATATCATTTAGTGTATATATAGTGTGTGGCTTTGGATGGTGGAATGTGTCTGTATTGCCAGTCACAGCCTGTCTCACACCTTCTAAGACTCCTGTTTTTCGTTCTTTTCTTCCTCTTGAGTATCTCCTGCACCTTCCCCTCTCACTCCTCTCTCTCTTCTTGGGTTTCTTCTCCTCCATCCTTTGTTCCAGTCCATTTCTTCCCAGTCCGCTCTTCTCAGTTTCCCCCTCCTCCCCTGGCTGTATTTCCCCCCCCTCCTCCGTGACCCCCCCCCCCCCTGGATATGAACAGTATGTTCTATCCCAGTGGCCCCTAAACTCCTTGGCGTGGANNNNAAACTCCTTGGCGTGGAACGAGGTGTCGCTTGAGTGCTCTGTTACTGTGCTTCTGTAGAAACCGTTAATAACGATTGAAATGCTTTTTAGCCAGGTGTGTGTGTGGATTATGTTTATATTACATTGTGGGGACCAAATGTCCCTCACAATGTGATTAAAAGCCTGTTGTTTTGACATTGTGGGGATGATTTTCAGGTCCCCACAATGATCTGTGACTACAATTAAAAAAAAAACTGAATGTCGCGCATTTTGTTTAATCAAACCATTATTTATGACTAAGGTTAGGGCTGGGTAGGGGTTAAGCTCATCATGTTGGGATTAGAGTTTTCCCCATAGAAATGAATAGACAATCCCCACAAAATGAGTGTGTGTATGTGTGTGTGAATGAGTGATTGTGAGAGAGTCAGAGAGCGAGTGAGAGAGAGTAGGCAGGTAATAAGTACAACTCTACAGAATTTCATTTGGGGAATGAATTTGCTGATGATAGGGAAGCTTCTCATGTCAGGTATAATTTCCCAAAGCTACACACACATCTTTTTGAAAGTAACTATCCTAATTCATTATAAACATTCAAACGTGTGTGACCAGCCCCTTTTATTTAGCTTTTGTCAAACTTAATATCAAGAATTGCAAGTGGTCGAAAGCAGTGTAATGCATTTAATATCATTCATAACCAAAGAAACGGTTGCTCCTTTACTCTAAATTGTCTTCACGCGCTTGCACTGCAGAGATTTATCCATCAATAAATCATTGGCTTTGCTTAAAAGAGAAATAACAGGTGTTTGGTCCGGTGAGCAGCCAGGGCCCTAACAGTCACTGAAAGGAGCGGTAACACGGTGGAATGCAGGGTATAGTGCAGCTATGACAGACCTGGGTCGTATGGCGTTCATCTCAGGGGGACGGGTGCCAGTGCAAGTCCCTCTAAATGTCTGCAAGTGATCCAGCAGGCTCTGGAATCCAAGGTGTTCGGATGATGTCATCACGCCACTGCGATTAGACACTCTGCCGCTGAGAGCCACTGATGAACTTGGTGGTTTGATGAGAATTGCGTGGTTCCTCGAGGGTATGCAGGGTCATAACGTCTGTCATGCTGCAGCAGGGAGCCAGGAAAGCAGATGGGCAGATGATTCGGAGTCGGGGGATGTTGCTGGGGGGGGACTTTAATAACCAGTCCTCTTAGGCTCCTGTTAAGGGCCTTGTGATGTTATTCTAAAACGCAGCAGGTGCCTGCCGACGCTGATGGTCAGAATGGATTCAGGATCACAGGCTGAGAGACAGGAAGCCTCTGCAGCTGAGGCCTCTGGTGTCGTCAGGCGGTGATCGTTCCCAGCTATCGCGCTGTTAGGGAAATAATGGCCCAGCACTGACATCACGGAGCAGCTCGTGTGTGTGGGCTCCATTACCCCAAAGTGTGACGCCAATGACTCGCCTTAGCGGGGGGGGGGGGGGCAAGAAAAGGCTCTCCCCAAAACAGTGTCTTCTCCTGAAATGGCCAAGCCCTCGCCGGCCTGTTTAAACGAGCCCCAAACAGCGAATGAGACGCAGCCACCTTTAATATCCCCAGCGGTTCCTGCTAGGCCATTAGGCATAATCCATAGCAAAAATATTTCCTTCAGCTATTCGAATGCCGGTTGATATTAGCCTCCGTCCCCTTGAGCGAGGAAAACATCATTCTGTGGGTGAAGGTAACTGGAGAAGGCAACCAGGACCTTCTGCATCCCAGTTAAACCTGTATGACAGCGTTTTTTCTTCTCCCAACAGCTGTGCACCTGTGATATGAACAGAGAACTTTATAACGCTGCGTCTTCAGGTTTGAATCCGCACGGATGGCACGGCTGCTCCACGTTCGCTTGCGTAATTCTCATGTTGAGATGTCGCTCCTGCTGTGTTAGCAGGATGCTGTCTTCAGGACCTCCAGGGTAGGGGTGGGGTTCAGTTTAACCCAGGAGAGACCACACACGATCTGCTGTTGATTGGGTTGCATTTAAAGCTGCGTGCTGTTGGCATAACATGAAGTGTATACACGGTGTAAACAGACTGTGTGACTCCATTTCCAAGGAGCCACCATTGATAACCACACACACCCTTGAATTCAGGCCCTTTATTGGTTTTGTTAATGTCACACGGTGTGTGACATCACATGATGCGTGTTATGCAAAGTGCTGGTGATGAAAAGGAGGGAACTGGTTTTGGGAGTAATTCCCTATATTTGTTAGTCCAAAATTCACCATCTAATCTAACTGATACATTTTGCAGTGGTCTTCAGTACCATTAAGGGTCATTGAAGACTCCTTGATTGTTGCTTAGCCTGTACACCTTCTCTCTATAACCCAGCCTGATGTCTGCATTTAGGGAGGCGGCTTGGGGGCGGAGCTTTATTAGTGAGCACTTTGTACCTCAGTGTCGTTGGCCTTCAACAGAAGTCTGGGAATTCCTGAGCTGCCTGGGTCCTTCCGGCTGATTTATCCTCCACTGCGGCCTTATCGCAGGGGCATGGCAGCAAGGAGCCTTCGGGCATTAATCAGTGTCGGCAAAGTCGATGCCCACAGCAGTGGGTAACGCTGCCCTCTGTGAGTTCCTGCACCTAGGAGACTTTTCATCACACCTCTTCTGTTCGTTCCAAAGTTGCGGTGACGAGAAGCCTGACATTGTAATTGCCTGCCAACTTGTGGGAGGCTTCCGGCTAGCAGAAAAACACCGAGAGGGATCCTGCTGGCCTGAGAAGGCTCCAGCTAAACCGGAGATGGCCGGAGGGCCCCGACTAGCTCACATGAGCCTGAAGGGATTCGGTTGGTAGGATCTCGCTAGCATGGAGATGCTGGGAGAGCTCTGGCCAGCTTGGATGAGCTGGGGGGATAGGGCCATGGGGGGTGGGGGATACGGACAGCTTGGGTAGGGCGTGGGGCAGGGGATACAGCCCACATGGGTAGGCGGGGGCTTGATACAGGTAGCACAGAAAGGGATACGGCTAGAACAGATAGGTAGGCTTGGGGGGGGATGGGCAGCTAGGACAGATAGGCTGGGGGGCTCTGGCATGTTGTGCTGCTGTTTGTTACTATGGGTGATTTTAAAAACTAATGTGACAAAATTTGAAAAAAAAAGGTAAATGGTGTAAATTGAATTAGTGTTAATATAATGAAAAAAAAATTGTATTAAGCAAATTGTCTGCTGCATATTGCAGACTGCCACTGGACTGCAGGTGTTCTATGAGGTAAATTAAGGGGGACCCAGAAGAATGGAAAGCCGACGCTGACAGCCAGTGCGGCTCTGAGCCGACCCAGGGGATGT
This sequence comes from Brevimyrus niger, assembly GCA_015164015.2. Classification (NCBI taxonomy): domain Eukaryota; kingdom Metazoa; phylum Chordata; class Actinopteri; order Osteoglossiformes; family Mormyridae; genus Brevimyrus; species Brevimyrus niger. Next base: position 26,558,087 of record JAABNY020000095.1, read on the forward strand.
CGACGGTGTATAAATAAATCCCTTGGGCGCGACGCTTACAAAGCGGCCGGTTGCACAATCAGAGGCAGCTCTCAGTGTGAGTGACAGGCTGCCAGATAGTGGGCCTCTATCCATCAGCGGGGGGGGCATTAGGGGGAGCTGGGGGGCAACTCCGGCTACTGATCATGGGATTCTGGTGATTCCTGCTTTCTGTCCTTTCTCAAAACTGGGAGAATTTTCATTAATAACACGTTGCTGTTGAATGCCGCTTCAGTCAACGTCTTCCGGGATATCAGGTGGACAGAAATCTCCCGAAGCTGCCCAAAGACTGGATTTCTCCCCTGAAGAATAAAATGCATTTCAGACCATGTACACTGTCAGAAAATTAGAGTACCAATTTGTACCTTTGCTTGTCACTAGGGCTGAACTCTCAAGGGTCTGTCAGTTATACCCTATCTGTAGGTAAATGTACCATTTAGACTAATTTAAGGTACATAAATGTGGTTTGAGGAACATCCCTAAGGTACAAACAATATTAATGTACCCCCAATGGCACAGAAATATTCTTCATAATCAATTTCTGTAACTTAATAAGGTGCATTTACCCTTGAGGGTGCAGTCCCAGTCACAAACAAAGGTACAAATTGGTACTGTTTTTTTTTCCCTGACAGTGTAAGTCTCTTTTGATATATACAACGAGCAGGCTCCTTTAACACTGTCCCAGTCCTGTGAGGGTGGTGTTATGGTTAACGGTGGAAAGCAATAATCAGGTTTGATGCTAGCGTCGAACAAAAGAAACAGCACAGCATGCCATAAGAGATGGTATTTATATGGTATATAACAGTATATAAGAAGAGTGCATCGCTGTGTACCTCTGGTGGTGTGGTTCGCTCCAAGCTCAGGCTGATGCTGCCGCTTGCCATGTGAGGGTTTAAAGAGAGTTCACACTATTAAAGATGGATGACGCTACATGAGGACTCCTATTGATCGCACCTACACCCCCCACGCGCACCTGCTCCACAACTCCCACGGTAATAAACAGGCCTGCGTGGCCTCCCTCCAAAGCCGGGCGGACGCCGTATTTCTCCGGAATGAGAAAAGCCGAGAGCGTATGAAGATGAAGCTGCAGCGGAGTAGTGCAGCCGCGACGCTTCGAGCTCGCGGCCGGCGCTGGCCGAGGCTTGACTCAGGCCGGCTTCTGTGGCTGCACGCTCTGTAGAGCCATTTCCCAGCTCACAGCTCTTGCTGCTTGTCTTGGTTGTTGTTTGTCCACGAGAAGGAAATCCTTAAGATATAGTTCATCTTTAGCTGCTGGAAGTTCGGCTGGGACGTATTTCACCTCTCCAACGGCTACATTGACCCTGCCCTACCGGCTCTTGAACTGAACTAGGATTTGACTTGTCAGTTAAACAGGAGCAAGTGAGCGGGCCATTGGGGGAAAGGACTCTGGGTCCGAATGCCCAAAGTTATGATCAAGTGAACTAATTTAAAGGAAATTATGGGCTCGGGAACGATGAGATTTCCTTACATCAGATTACCAGTAATGGGTTTCTGTCTTTAATCTCAGATATATTGTTTTCAGAGCATGTCGTAATCGTGATGTTGAGATCTTCTTTTTGCTTACTGCATGATTCAGCATACCTCTCGTTTAATCAGATAATTCCTTCCTTTCGTGCCCTGTGATGTATTTCAGAAGTAATTTGGAATTTGCTTAGACAGGTTAATGTCATGCTTCAGTGAGTAAGCAAATCATGATCCTCCGCTGAACAATACATTTATTTCTTTTAACAGATGCTTTTATCCAAAGCGGTGCATAATTGAGAAATTGGGGCAGTGGGGGTTAAAGAGTTTGCTCAAGGATATGAACTGGTGACCTGATCACAGGCACAGTGCCCCAACCTGCTTAACTACACACTGCCTCTGCTATGGGCTTCATCACTGAAAGCAGAGTTTGGAGAGTTGATTGTCACAGAGGAAAGTAATTAAATAAGTTGTCATATGTGCTGAGGGCGGGTGGTGGGGGTGGTTGAGGGCTGACTGACCTTAGGCAGTCTGCCCAGAACAGCAAGCCATCCATTTTCTTTTGTTTTAATCTTGTAACTAAAGAGATTTTCCTGATTGAGCTCTGCTGTACATTAACAGCTGTGATTGACTGTAAGACTTAATTACAATTCTTTGTGGTGGAGGGATTTCATTAAAGCCTTTTACCATTTAATTAGTGTTGTTTTGTTGCAAGGCATTGTTGTACAGAAAATGATTTGCGTTCGAAGGATCACCTGTGTAATTACAATACAGGGTTACTCACATGGAGCATTTCACTTATGTGCAGCAGCTAAAATCCAGCCATCCTTCTACTGTGGATGCTGGTCACACCTAAAATCATAGTTACTACTTTCTTCTTTATATCATAGAATAAGGTTCAAAGCTGTTGATCAACATAATTTTGATGTACTATAAATTAGTTTTTCCTCTATGTAGTGAAAAGCCTTAGTTGCTGCTATTATTTGGTAAACAGAAATTTACAACAGTTTATTTGGAGTTTACGAACTTCACCTTCTTTGAAGTTTTACTTTTCTTTTCAGAATCACTGATCCCACCCATTGAGGTCAGCGCCTGTTCTAGAAACGCTGTCTTTGGGAGCCTGAATAAAGCAGAACTTGAATGGGTCCCTTTCCTCTTGAGCTGCCCCCTACCACCACACTGCAGTACTACATCACCACTCAGACATGCAGTATTATTATTATTATTATTATTATCAATATTATTATTATTATTATTATCCATAAGAAAAATCTCAGTGGTAGGATACATTTATATAGCCACCACTCTGCAGTAACAAATCCATTATTTATTTGTTTATTGCAGTTTAAATTGATGTTTTATAGTAATTAAAAACTATTCATTCAAATATTCATTCAATCCATTAGTTTACAGCGTCTGAGAACTGTGGATCGTACAATGAGCACCTGCCATACGCCATTAGTCTGTCGACTATAATAGTACAATATTCTTCCATCTACTCAGTCCTGCTAATCTGTTCATAGCTTCAGGTAGTTCTGTTGCCTCTCTTCTCCCTTTCTCACTGAAGTTTATGGAACTGGCTTCTGGTGCCAAGTTCCTGGGCCTTCCTGTGTGGGAACTCTTGTGGGTCCTGGTGCCAAGTTCCTGGGAACTTTTGTAGGTCCCGGTGCCAAGTTCCTGGGCCCTTCCTGACTGGGAACTTCTGTGTGTTCCTGGTGCCAAGTTCCTGGGCCCTTCCTGACTGGGAACTTCTGTGTGTTCCTGGTGCCAAGTTCCTGGTAACTTTAGTGCCTGGGAACTTTTGTGGCTCCAGGTGTCGTGTTCCTGGGCCCTTCCTGACTAGGAACATTTGGGGCTCCTGGTGCCAAGTTCCTGGGAGACATCAATCCCGTCTCTTGTACTGCATTAGACCCTGAATGATGACCATCCTCCTTAGGTGCTTTTTTACTGCAGAACTTCTTTTTTCAGAAGCCAGGAACTTCTGTTGCGTTCCCACCACAGGGTCTTGGCTCAATTTTGTAGTTCCTCTGAGGTTGTTCCTGAATAGGCTTCTGATTGGCTGCTAAGCCAATACATGACAATAATACATTTCCATGGATTCAGACTTTTATGGAAATTTAAAGTGAGGGTTGTCATGGGAACATGCCATCCAGCTGCCAGGTTGCTGGGCACAAGGTGTGGGAGCAGGGCTTGAAGTCATGGATGCGTGACGTTTTATGTTAATCCCACACTGAGTGATGGGTGAGGAATTTAATGAACATCCTTTAAACCTGGACATGTGTGTCTTCACTGTAGGTGTAGAGCAATGTTTCCTAATCTGGACCCCTGGGACCCACAGACGGTCCACGTATTTGCTGCCTCTCAGCTCTCTGCCAGACAGTCCACATTGGGAGCTGGGAGGGAGCAAAATATAGACTATCTGTGGGTTTCTGGAGACTGGATTGAGAAACACTGATGTAGGGAACAGTGCATGGTAACTGAATGCTTTCAACTCAGGAGGTGGTGCCACCAGCTAGTCCTATCTGACTGACATACTTTGGGTCTTTGGCTAAAACCGCCACAATGATTTTTTTGCCAAATGACCTAAATCTCATGTTAACCTCTAATTCTAAAATCTCTTATGAACTACATTTTTATAAATAATGGGATGATGTTAAAAAAAATGCTTGATTGTAAACTTGAGCACTGTCTGTGCAAGGTTGACATATTCTTATTCTATTTGTGAGGATATTTTAACACCAATGTTTGTGTGCCAGCACCTCAAACAGTCTGAACCTTGTGTGAATCCTGTGCTTTCCGGTAGGAAATTTCTTCGTCCTGTAAGTTGAGTTGCTTCTGCACAACTGCACACACTGGCACTGTCAGGCCGTGCTCCCCGAACCCGGTGCTGTGCCTGCAGCTGTGTGTCCCGCAGGTTCAGGGTCATGTCTGGGCCGCCGGGGCGGCGGTGGGGGCCTGTCCTGATGGGGAACCCCTCCCCCTGCGGGAATGGGATCTCATCAGCTCCCCTGTCACCCGAATCGCCTGTGGATCGATTTTCCACATCGCGAAGCTTCTGCTCTCGGCAGACGGACCCGATCATGATGGAGCCCGTGTGTGGTGAGGAGGCCAGGAACCCTCTCGTTCTCCCTCTGCCTCCTGAGGCTGATATAGCGCCATCTGACACTAATGGGGTTCAGAAACGGTCACATTGGTTATTTTACAAATGCTACTGATAGGTGTTTCTCACAAAGAGGGCTGTGTGTTTGGGTTGAAGGGTTCCACCCTTGATTTACAGGGTGTTACAGCCAGTAGTCACTGCGATGGAGACATTTATTTTTAAATCTTGCTTTTCTAGGTTTAATGATGGGACAGGAGAACCTGGAAGTTGGGAGTGCCATACCTGTCGTTTTTCACCCAGTGTGCCGTGACCAATCCCAAGCCGGCGCTTTCCGCCCCGATGTGCCGTGGCCAGTCGACCAATCCCAAGACAGTGGTTTTCACATGATGTGCCATAGCCAATCCCAAACTGTCATTTTCCGCCCAATGTGCCCTAGCCTGCGTTTAATGCCCAGTGTGCTTCAGTCAATCCCAAGCCTGCTTTTTCTGTAGGCAGCAGAATCAATGCAGAGATTTAATCCATAGAGGGGGGCAGGCTCTCTGTCAGTAAATCTGAAAAGTCAATGTCCTTGTAATTAACTGTGATACAGATCAAATTATACACTTCATCTGGGATTCGGAAAGACAACATCCAGTACTGCTGGCACAGACCTTGAAAAGCTGCTGGTCTAAATTTGCTGGATCATCAGAGCCTTTTCCTTGTGACCCTGACCGGGATTAGTGGTTACATGGTGGATGGATCAAAGGCTTCTGTGATGAGTAACAGGCCTGCTTGTTTCTTCCTTTAGCTCCAGTGCCTTCTGTTGTTGCATGCATGTGTTTGGTTGTGGTTAGCACAGAGCTAATAAGGCCAAGGCGTTGTGGGTTTACAGTAACTCATCTTGAGAAAAGTCTGCCGTATAAATGTGCAGTGTAAAACCCTATTCCCGTCCAGGGTGTACTCCCACCTTGTGCTCTCTGTTGCCTGGGAATGGCTCTACACCACCACCGCGACCCTGTACTGGATAAATCAGCTGGAAGACGGATGGATGTAAAATCCTAAGTCGTTGCTTTCAATGCGTGCTGTTTTCAATATTACATATAAATGATGCTAATATGAATGCAAAGGCATAATTTAATAATTCTGCGAGTCTTAAGGACTTAGAGCCTAATTCCTCTTAAACTTTGTCAAAGATGCATTCCCTGGATTGTGGGAATAGACAGTTTTTTAATCTGATTTTCCACAAACTACTTACATTCCTATATTTCTGTTTGGTTCAGATTTGCAGTCCATTATCTGGTTAAGTTGTATTTGACCTACTTCTTCCCCTTCAAGCCCCTATTGGGCACAAACCACTGATACATACTTATTTTACATTATTTTATACATTTTATTACCAGTAAAAGGAGTCTCCTCAGCTGGTTCCTCTGGTCTGTGCCGTGGGATTTGCTGAGCATAGTCAGGTGACCAGCCCATCCCAGGACAGCTGTTCCTCGTTGGCCATGGGACGGTCTAACATTATTCAAGCAATTATATGACGTGGAAGTAAGAGATCTGATTGTTGGTCCCACCTCCTGTACTATCTGATTTGGTTATCTCTCTGAATCCCCCCCCCCCATTCGGCCTCCATGATATATGGTGACCTTGGTCTGGTGGCTGTTTTACTTACTGAGATTTCATTCTGAGTAGCTATGCCATCTTCACCACTATTTCCAAATTCATGAAAACCATTTACTTTGTATTGTTTCATCATTCCAAATAACATTCATGCAGTGTTTTTTAATTACAAATAAAAAATTCCAGTGCTGTTCTGCTTAACATACAAACTTTTTTTTATTGATTTCTGTGGCACACAGGAATTTATTGCACTTTGACTGGAACAAAACCATCCAAACTACAATAAAAAATAACAGAAAAGTCTCAGGTTAACTCTTGATTACTCAGGAAGTGTGTGTGTGTCAAAATGGCCTGATAGGATGTGCTCACTATTACTCACTATAATGTGGGGAATCATGGTAAACAAACCCACGTGGGGAGCATTCATGCTCTGCTATTATCTGCGCTGCTACTGGCCCAGCTATTAAAATGTAAACAATCAGGCTTATGGCAGAATAAGCCCAACAAACCATTCCACCCATAAAATGTGTAGATGTTTCCATCATCTCATTGCTTTGGATGTAAAGGCATTTTATGTCAGGTTAATTATGCAACTGTCTGCTATTTGTACTCATACATGTTTTACAGAAACAGTGCGTGAGGATGAATTTTGTAT
>JAABNY020000095.1:26566965-26581870 GCA_015164015.2 Brevimyrus niger
GGCAGAGGTGTCCTCGGTGTGGCCGATTCCGTGTGACGTCATCGGCAGATCTGTCCTCGGTGTGGCCGATTCCGTGTGACGTCATCGGCAGAGCTGTCCTCGGTGTGGCCGATTCCGTGTGACGTCATCGGCAGAGCTGTCCTCGGTGTGCTCGACTCGGCTTCAGCACGCTGCGAGAGGCCCTTTGGCTCCCTGAACTTCTCAGCATGTTCATGGCAGACATCAAGAGAGGAAAAGGAGCCGGCAGGGAGCAGAGTGGGGGATGAGGGGGGTGGGGAGTAATTGGTGCAGCCGACAGTCACTGGCAGGATGGAGGGGGTGCTTAGCTATAGCTCATTAAGTGAAGCCTGTTAGGTCTAAAATAAATTGGGTGAAATTCAGAGCGGCTAAGAGCCATTTCCGTGAAGAATAGATGGTTCGCCGAGTGCGACGGGCCCGCAGCCGCAGCTAGGCCTAACCTCACTTCCGAGGTGTGACCCCCCCCTCCCCGCTCCCCGTGCTCTAAGCCCCAGCTCCGGGTTGCATCCTGTACAAATGTGCATAAATACACCCATCTTTTCTTGCTTGGCCGAGAAGGTGAGACGTCTCCACCCCCATTTTAGTGAGATGGCGACATCGCTACCCTGTCAACCCCGGCTTCAGCACGGCAGCCTCGAGGGGGAGGCTCTGTCCCTGGTGTGCCCACGCGGTGAGGCAGGCTGCAGGTCGCCTCGGTAAGCGCTCCTGCACGTGCTAACTCGTTCCCGAGGAGCCGGAGCAGATTGGAAGCCCCCGGCGGCAGCAGCCTGGCAGGCGTAGGCCAGCGGCAGCATGCGCTAATTGGATTTGTCAGACATGAGCTGCTCTGTGTGGGGAGAGACTGAGTGAAATCTGCGATTTAGTACGCCTCTTTTAGCCTCTCTTCATGCCCTCCTGCAGGGGGTGCTCTTGCCCTGCTGCACTCTGCACTGGTCATCAGGGTATTGGGTTCTCAGCCTTCTCTCAATGCCTTCCTGCTGGGGGCGCTCTTGCCGCTCCTCACTCTGCACTGGCTTTTATGGGTCTGGCTCATCAGGCTTGTGGTCTATGCAGGCTGCAGAAGGCGTAAGGGCTCGTGGCTGTAGGAGTGTCAAGTTGTGAAGCACACAGGCTCCACGTCAGTCTCCCACACGCGTGATGTGTTATGCGGAGCCCTGTGTGTAGATCACCTATCAGGACAGCAGCGCCCCCCCCCCCACCCCTCCCGCGTCTGTCTGCTCCTCACGGACGATAATGGGCGCAGGCTGTCATTAATGAAGAGTGAATGTCTGCTCGCGTTCCTCAGCGGGGATCTTGTAGTTGAACGAATTACACCTGAATTAAAGCTTATCTGATCAGATTTAAGCCCCTTTAAATGAAGAAGTCTGGGCTGCGTACACTGACTGACAGCAAATCTGGCGGTTTAGTTCCTTTTCATCTGATCTGGCAAACATTAGGCTTAACTAACAGCAGGAGACAGTGAGGCAATTGGCTTACTTTTAATTAACTGCAATCACTGGAGATATCTATTGAGCTCACTGGCTGTGAGCGGCAAGGAAGTACGCCTGTATCCTGGGCCACTCCGCTGTATATCCTGAGGAGAATCCTGGTGTTTATTGACAGGGTTTGGTCTGATGTTTAGGCACATGGGGATATGAGGGTTAAGGTATTAGAATGGATTTCACCCCCACATCCATAACCAGGATGGCTCGGCGTGCTTAATTAGAGAGCTAATATAATCTATGTGAGGCTTCAGTGCCTGCATGGTAAATGGAAGCGAGAGAGTGTTGATCTATAGTAAGGGTCAGGAAATGATTCAGGATAAGGAGAAACTGGGCAGGTGGCACAGAAAGGGTGTTCAGGGCTGATGCCAGCAGGTGTTTTCAACCTGTTTGGCTGAGCCTCTTGTGGAGGAAAAGAAGGGAACGTCCCCCTGATTACTGTAAGCTGACATGATCAGGGGGAATTTTCACATCTCCAGGCCTGATGAATTACTATCCAGCTCTTGCATTTTTGGCTGTCGTTTCCATTTAGCTAAATACTTTCTGATTTTTGCACTCCCTCACCTTCATATCACTTTCATCCTTTCTGCATTTTTAGTCATATTTTAATGAATTACTGTTTGATAGGTTTTGTAATTTCTTTTTGTAAGTGGAATTGATATATATTATATAGCAACATGTAATAACGCATCACCAGTATCGTCATCTGATTTTTAAAGACAACACACCTATTAATGCTTTTTATAATTTTTTTTTCTCTGGTCAGCTGCTATTATGGGGATGACGCTCTTTTCCGAGCAGCGGTCGTCTATTCTGAGGCAGATTTTTGAACATTTGGTGGTGTGGAGCATTTTCCCTGTAAGTTATTTCTCCTATATGGTGTCGGGGAAAAGCATTTTTCATTTACAACTTTTCAAGTTGGTTATAGGTCAGGAATTGGGTTCATAAATCGAGTCACGGGTGCACTTGGCTTTTGTTGTCTCCCCCGGTCCTCGTTTTCTCGTCTGCACATTTCCCTGCTGCTAACGCCGAACTTGTGACTCTCTTCTGCTTCCTTCGCTCCCTTTTCTCAAAAAACCATTCTTATCTCTCTGGGTGCTTCGGTTTGTAAGCCGAAATGTCCACAGCTAAGAGGAAATAAATATGTATTTATTTCCTGAGGATATATAACATATTTATCTGCAGCCGTGCCTGTTGCTCTTGAATCCATCTTCTGGTCCGTAATTTGAGAAGCCCATGGGTTTTGGGAAGCTCAGCTTATGCTGCTCCAGAAGGTCATCATTAGAAATTAGATTGAGTGTCAATTATTGCCCTTCAACTAACTGTGATCCAACTTACATTAATAAATAGCCAAGTTTTACATATTTAATTTTTTAATAAAATTTAGTGACTGCTTCTGACAGCATGTCTTTCTCTTCTGAGAGCCAAGCCTCAAATCCCACCTAAACGTTTTCAGTCTCCGCTGAAGAAAATAATGAAGTAAAGAAATGCTGTAATGTTTTTGGGGGATTTAATGCTTTTATGTAAGTACTGTATTTGGACTGCAGTAGGTAATTTTACTTGGCTCACTCCGGGTAGGCCTTGGTAAACATAGCGTAACTCCGGCGAAGTTTCCCCTGCCCCCTTTGTTGGGTTTTCCGAGGCATGTCCGTGTAGGTCGTGGCCCCCTGATCAGCACACCGTTATGCTGTTGGCCCGGTGCCTCTGGGGGCCGAGCTGGCCCATCTCTGGGGAAGTGGCCTGGGGCAGAGTTGGTGTGAGTGGGCTGCTAATTGCCCGCCGCCGTGGGGGGGGAAGCAGGGGAAGGTGGGACAGCTTGATAAGTCACGGCGTGCGGTCGACGCCAAGCCGCCGGAAGGAGGCGGGTTGGGTGCAGCTGCCGCTTTACCGCGTCTCCCCCCGAACCCCCCCCCCCCTCCCCCCGCCGTCTGTGTCTGCTTGGAGGCCCTTCATGCATTCTCTCTTTAATCTTTGTTTTTGTTTCGAGTTACGGCCCGGAATGGGAAATGCCACGCCGGTGTCTGCCTTAATGGCCGAGGCGGAGGCGCTGCAGCGCGAGTCGGTCCGGCCGTGCGGGGGACGTGCAGATAGAAAAGGCCGCTTTGACTTGATCGCTTTTCCTCATTCTGAAATGAATGCGCAGTGGGCCTATAAATCACACTATCAGCCTGACTGATCCTGTCTCCTGACAGATACACTCACAGCTCCTAAATCACATGGCATCACCATAAAGAAAATCCACACGTCTTACGTCAACCTTTCAAAATCCTACACTTTGAATCTCAGCAGCCCAGAGTGTGTGTTTGGAATGAGGGATACTTCACTTGCCTGCCGCTTAATGTTTTATTTTAATTATGATCTAAATTAAATTAGATGTTTGTTTTTACTTAACTATAATGATTATTGTTACTGTAATTGATGGACATTAAATTGTTGTTATTTTCTCCAGGAATATCGATATGAGTCGGTCGAGGACACTATGCCAGGGCATGATGATATTATAGATGCTAAAAAAAAAATTTTAAAGATTGGATTCATGTTACTTTCCAGTTTATCATCCTGTTTTGTGGTTTGGGATGCCTGCTTGGATGTAAATCATGAAGCGCAGTATTATTTTTTTTCAGGGTGATGTGTAAACATGAGGAAAACCTGAAGTGGATTGAACATTTAAGTATTCCAACATCCATCAAAGCCAATGTCTAACTGATTAAGATAGAAAATGGGCTTATCAAAAAGCTAACCAAATTCATAATGCAGGTTAATACTTACATCTGCCTTCTGGTGGTTATTTGTCTTATAGGTTTCATCTGGAAAAATCATATATAGCATGGTGTCACTGTTGTAACATTTCAAGGTCAAAAAGATGCCAGCTTTATATTGCTGAAAGTATAGTTCTTATTAGGTTTAGCCTAGAAGCCACGGAAGATTTTAAATACAGTGATGTATAATTTCCAATTGATGGATTAAAATGAAAAATTGATTGGAGCAGCAGGGCATTTCAAAACAAAGAAACAAAATGTTCTCATTTTCTGTACTCATGGCATCTTTGCGGTGAAGTTTAACCAAAGTGGTTTATGTTTTTAATTCTCCAGTGTTCTCCGAGATGAAATCAATGCGGTATGTATGGGCAGAAAAGACATCAAATAATAAGGCTGTAAATGTTTGTGCATTATCTTTTAGAGGGAAGTACAGTGTCTTGCTGAATTTTATTACACCTTTTCACAATGACTTTTATCTTAAATAGAGTATTTACCCAAAATGGGAGTCATGATCAATGTCAGCCACTGAGTCTCCTTGCATCCTTAACAGTTGGGGCTTCATTAAGGTTTGCATGCGTGGATTCAGATGAACGTCTGTGCGTCTGGCGGTAAGGGGGAATAGGAGGTTTGCAGGAATGAGGCAGGTCTGGAAGTGTGATACAACATCAGCCAGGCAAAATGTTTAAAGGAGAGGCCATAAGGAAATATTACGAAGTATATAAGCCATTCAGTCCATCTTCCACGTCTACACATTTCATCTAAAATTCTTCAGTGTTGAAAAAGAGACTCTGATACAGGCCCATGAGTGTTAAACCAAAACTCCACATATCGCTCTCATATCCACTGGTCTCCAAAGTCTCTCTAGTCATCTGGTTTTTGCAGGTTTGACTTATTTGTTTCTTATTTGTTTTTGCCCTCATCCCAATGGTTTGCCCAGAACTATAGAGATTTAATGTTTGCAATATGCTCGTCCAGCTATCCCAGGGTCCGTGGCTGTTCTTTGTTGAATGAATGAAGCAGTGTTTTGCAAACAGTCCAAATTTTACAAAAATGTCCTATCTGGCCAGGAGCTGAGAGGGAGCAAAAAGGTGGACTATCGCCTATAGAGGATAACTGTAAGGCAATCTACAGGGCACTCCACAGGGCACTCTGCAGAGCATGCCACAGGGCAGTCTACAGGGCACTGTGAAGGATGTGCTGCAGGGCACTCCACAGGGCAATGTACAGGGTACGCCACAGGGCACTCTACAAAGGAGCAAAATGATGAACCATTGCCTATAGGGGATATCTGTGCCACAAGGCCCCCACAGGGCACGCCACAGAGCACTGTACAAAGCAGGCCACAGAGCACTCTACAGGGCACGTCACAGGGCAATCTACAGGGCACGTCACAGGGCAATCTACAGGACACGCTCCAGGGCTCTCTGCAGGGCACGCCACAGTGCAATCTACAGGGCACTCCACAAAGCCATGTCCAGGTATTCAGCTCAGAGTTAGATGTTGTCAGGACTCTGGGGGGGACAGTGAATGGGACAGCACCACCTGCATCCTGGCATCTGCGCTCATACTATTGATACCCAGCGTCTAGAGTCGAGCAGAAAATGCCAGGTGTGCTGGATCCCAGCAGCTCAGAGGACCGATCCATCAGAGGGACAGAGCGATGCTCGATGGCTGCAGTTGGCGGGCAGGTTGCAGGGCGCGATGGATCGATTCGGGAGAAAAGTGCTGAGCCGGACCTCGGTTCCAGGTCTCTCCAGATCCCTGCCTCTGAAGCCCTCTGGCTGTCCAACAAGCGAGATTAAAGCACCGTAATGTAAATGCTCATATCTGAAAGTGAACGTGTCGTCTGCCTGGCCCTCGTGAAAACACTGCAGCGGGACCATTCTCTTCAAGATTTCATTTCACTGCTAGACTTCGAAGCTTAAATCCAGCTGTGAAAGGCTACAGACAAAGGGGGCTGAGGACGGCCCTTAATCAGCCTGCTTTCTTTCAAGGCGAGTTGTGAGTGATTTTCAAGATGTGACGATTCACCATTATAGCTCTGACCTTTGTCTAGCACTCTGTTATTTCGGGAAAACACATTCTTTGGTTTTTGATTGCTTTTCATATCTCATCTGTCCAAAATGTCAGAAGTGGGCATGAAGTTCACCTGTTCCCTGGTTAACAGTGACCTGATGACCTTGGAGGTCCAGGGGTTGCACAATAAAAATACAGTTATTAATGAATATTATACATGTTTACTGACAGTCTGCAGCGTAAAAGTTAGAGCTACCACAGTATCTTTGAACCAAATGTTTTCTGCAGCGACTTCATTTATATTTTAAAATATATGTATGATCTAGTAAATCAGCTTTACAGAACATGGTGATATTTTATCAATATTAAATATTCTTCCTTCAAATAGCCACAAGTTTTTATGTCATATTTATTGCACTAAATGAACAGGGATGGTAACTGAAAGGGTCCATTTTAGACTGAGTCACATCAATCTTAAAAATGATGAATGCCCTCTAATGCAAGAATGAATTCAGTGGTGGCGTTAAAATAAATAAAAAAACAGAAAGTATCACAGCTGTATTTTAGAGCATAGCATTCCGGGGCTGTTCCTTCTGAAAATATTACCTTCATTTTGGAATTTGCTGACATCTTAACGTTTGCAAGCTACAGGAACACATGTTTATGGCTCACACAGCGGTGCTCGGTTTTAAAACATATCTTTATGGTGTCTCTAGCTCTCTAAGTGGCTGCTTTTGACTGGAATGTGTCATTTTACCAGCGAACACATTTTGCCCATAAGTCTAATATAACAGTTTAATCTAAACGGTATAAAGGGGGTCAGCGGGGGGGCTGTTCGGGATGCTACTGTGTTGCCGCAGGATCAGCTTTATTTTAAAGCCAGATTGTAACTAAAGTTTACAGAGCAGGTTTTACTTTTCTGTCATTTTAATTTCCGTAGTGGAGAAGGCTGCAGAATTTTAATTAAAAGTGTCCAAACGATGTCTAGTAAATGGATGGTTTTCATCTCTGAGTATTTCTGCATAACATTCAGCAAACTGACAGGTAGGTTAATCCTCTCTGGGAAGAAAAAAAAAGTGTATTTCCGCAATCATATTCATCCTAAAAGCATCTAAACATGCAATTAGTATTTCAGGTGAGGTGGGGTAAGGAAGGCATGCATAAACAAGGTAAAATGGAATCTGCTGTAGGGGAGAGTTTGGAGCTGTACTGGTGCTCTCTGATGGATGAGATCAAATTTTAAGTTGATTCCTTTTATAGTTCCTCACAGCAGAAAATAGCTGTCAATATATTTAACTGGTCAAGGTGCTGTTGTTTTACAGCCAGTGAGAATTGGCAGCTACAGTAATAGCATAGCCTTTTAGTTCGGTAATCTTAAGTGAAATTGTCAGTAGAGGCATTCTTAGGCAAAAAGTCTTCCTCTTCACAGTGTAATGTGTTGACTGTAACGGTTTATCTGTGACCCTGCTCCTGTTCCAGTATCTACATATACTACGTGGAGCAGAATAGATCTTCTGTCTACAAAACATCAGTGTTCCTTCTTTGCTCACCCTTTCCTTCCTGCCTGTCTGCTCTTGCACAGTGCAGCTTGTGCATTTGTAGTACATTTATTGTTATGCAATCAGCACAAAGGACCAGATCTGTTGGTGATCTCTCTGGGAAATTATGTTTGTTCCAGGACAATGAGATGGATTAGGGGTTAGGAAGCTGGAACCATACAACTGCTACTCTTGTGTTTCTGCTCATCCTCAGCTTCGAGAATATATCCTGAACACCAGTCTTTAGATAGATCAAACAAAAGAATTATCTTCAAGATCTCTGACTAGGTCTAACTGAAGATTCAATAATCCTTCTGCAAGAGGAATTTCACATCAAAATTCCTGATTGATGGAAGAACTGAGCTTACTATTCCAGGAGTGTACGTGTGGAACTGGTGAGACTCTGGGTAAATGGAGCAGTTATTGCATTTGTCACTACGTTTGATCTCCGAGGTCTGGTCTTTAAGGATCTGAAGCAGCTTTGACGGGTTTGTCTGTAATCTCAGATCCCAGGCTCCAGCATCTGATTCTCTGAGATATGCTCTGTATGGAATACAGCACTCGAAGAGGAATCCATGTGTGAGTTACATCTCTCATGTCCTTAACACATGTTTCTCCTTTTACTGCATTACTTGGAGCTTCATGTCTAAAGCTCTGGGCGTTTTTTGTTTATTTTTATTTTTATCCCTAACGGATTTAGGCTTCTCAAAGGCCGAACACAAAGCCTGCTCACATGTGCTTTGTGTATATTACCTGGCTGAAACAGGTGTGATAAATATCACTGGGCTCATGGTGACCCCATGACCGCAACAGAATCAGAGTCATAAAGAAGCCCCCCACCAGGATGAGTTAACACCCACCCATCGACTATGAGCACATGCAGTATGTCACTTCCCATATGCGGCCCATCGCTCTTATATGTGGTTATTTTTCTTTGCATGCTGCGTAATTTACATTCACCATCATGTTTAAACAATAAATTATCAGAAACCACCACTATTCAGTACTACGGGATTTACTGTAGAATCAATACTCTGTATCTGCCATCACGTGCATTTATTTACATGAATTATATCAAGTGCCCAGTATGACAAGTGTACCGGATGCCCACTGAGGCACAACTGATGATGTCGTCGTCTTTGATGGGGTGACTTTGATGATGACCAATTAGTGATGATTCAACCAACAGATCACCAACCCAGCTTGAAGCAAGTGCTGGGTCAGGGATCGTAACACATAGACCTATTAGGCAAACTGTAACTATCATCCCAGCCATTTAATTGAAAACAATTATACATAAATTGGTAAAATGGTTGTTAAAATACTTTTTCCGTATGATCATCGTACTTTTCATGGTATTTAATATACTCGCTTGATTGTGTGCTGTATTTACCAACTGAAAAGTTGGTTGCCCTGTGATGGACTGAGCTATGTATTCCCGTGCCTTGTTACCTCTGTGCTCTGGGATTTCCTCATTATTTATGTTATTTGTTATAGAAGAAGCTGTGGATAGTGTGTAGTTCAGGTAGAGTGGAAAGGGGGAAAGTGGCTGTGATCGTTTATCTGTCAGGAGAAGCTGAAAACACCCAAAGGTCGTTCTGCTTGAGCACGCGGCCCAGAACGCCTTTGTGAAGAAAGCAGCCTTTGGATCAGCCTGCCATCAGCCCGGCGCTTCATGAATGCACCTTCTCTTCCTCTTTCTGTCCGGTCACCAGATCAGTTTGTTTGCGTGTTTCATTGTATTGAAGTCTGGCTTTGAGTACTGCTCAGGATTTCAGATATCTTATGTATATTAGATGAATTCATTCTAGAATGTTTTTTCTCTTTTGGGTTGGGAAGGTGAAGGTCACACGATTACCAGCGTGGGTGTCCGTCATCACGTCTGAACCTTTCTCCACTCCACATGTGAACTTCTTGGGGGGATAGAGACATGTCAGAGGCAGAGACATCTTGGAGTAAATGATGTGTGGCTCTTATTAGGTGATAACAAAGGTAATGTCATTAAACACTTGCCTTTATCTTGTACCAATTGCAACAAGCTGAACTAAAGGATGTGAGGCAAGAAGCAGATGATAAAGACGGCCCTTGGGAACAAGAAAGCGTCCTGTCTGCTGTAAGGCCTGCTGTCCATGACCCCTGTGAACCTAGTTGAGCTTGTGTGATGAAATAATTCCTGAAAATGCCACCATCTGCTTTCACAGAAAACTGTGCCCTTGAATATTAATCTCTTTCAGTGCTGTTTATTCATTATTGTTTTCCTTCAATTTGGTCACCTCTTTCCATGCTGCGATGAATTTATTTGCTGTCATGGAAACAGTGAGAAATGAATCCAGCCTGTTTATGCCCCCCCCCTCTTATTTCTTGTTTCCTTTCTCGGATTTAATTGCTATGTTTCTTATCAAGTTTTTGTCTGCAGTTAGATTATTTTGCAATTGCTTTCCTTTCCATTTCCTTGCTTTTCATCTTCCAGGATGTTCCAAATTTGTTTCTCTGGTTGTATTTTGCCAATTTGAGAATGTGACTGCGGTAGAGGCTGGTATGCTTGATGGCTGGTTTGTGTTGATGGGGAGATGTTTAGTAAAGTATATCTGATCTCATCTTGTTTATTGCAGTGTCGTTTACAGGCTCCCGTATGATCTTAAGTTAAAATTTAGATCATTTCCAACATAAATAGTCACCAGACAGCTTACTTCTTCATATCAGAATGAGACAAATCATGAGACATAGATCCTGAACCCTGATGTAAAATCAGTACAAGCTTTGTTAATACATATTTTGGAGTACAGAATTTTATTTTTTATTGAGCTATGTGATCAATTAACCAGAAATTGTAATGTGTGAACTGACATATACCAGAATACCTGCCGTTTTACTTTGAGATCAGGTATCATTTTATGGAAAACGTGCCCCCATTTTCTGGATTTTCTATCGTGGTATTAGTAGAATATACCATTAAGAAGCTGATTCACTTCTTTACACAAACCCCTAGGGGTGGTATATCTTGGTCTGGCTGTCGTTAGGAGTTGGACCCCCCCATATCTTTGTCGAAGCCATGTGCCGCTTGTTATTGTTGTACTTTTATTTTTTGTCCTTATAAGAGGTACTAAATGTTCTCTCTTCTCATACCCCCCCCCCCTTAGGGCCAGCTGCCCACTTACTGTTAATACATTTCATCACTGTTTCCCCACCAAAAGTGCCTTTGGGAGGGCTGTTTGCAGGATTATTACTACTTTTATTGACGTTGCCTAATTACACGAGTTGTGTCGAGTTATTTTTAACATGCCTGTCTGCTGGGACTTTCATTTCACGTGGAATGGCTGAACTCGCTGAATTCACAGCTGAAGCCGCTTTTACTGTTAATTACTCTTAATGTTTAATTACTGCGAAGGAGTCACCAGGCCGCTCCGCGCTCGCCGCACTAAGCCCGTTTTTTGGCAGATGTCTTCCCGACCGGGGGAGGGAGGCTGCTGTTGTTTTTCATCTGTGCTTCTGACAGTCAGTGGGCTGACCGTTGCTTTGCGGTGAAGGCAGCATCCAGAGATCCCACCAAAGCCGTGCGTGATTAGCTTTGCGTTTAGCTGTGAGAATCCCCAGTCTGTGTTGTCTGGAGGTTCTGCGCGAAACATTTTTCAGGCCCCACGCTGGTTTCCATGCACGTCACTTTTTCCAAACCTGGCATCACAGAGCCCGAAGGCTCCCTGTAGACATTCATGATATTTCTTCACAGTACCCGTCGAGCACAAAGATCTGGATCTGACTGTACTCATGACACTGCCTTGTCCAGCTCCACCACAATTGTCATGTTTGTAATTAGTAGCGGTGCTGTGTAGACTCGGTGTAGCTGTATGTCTGTGGGTGTAGGTATGGCAGGAGAAGAGGCCGGGGTTGTCCTGCTGCATGGAGCGCAAACTCGGTCGATGGAAAAGTTGAGGCTGCTGCTCAGAAAATAGAGGAGGCCTCTTATCAGGTCGGCTGTTTGATCAGGATTTACTCGGCTGTGAGAGACGATTTACTGTGTGCCTAATTATCCCTCCATTGACTCAACCTTCCTTGTGGTATCTTCATTGTGTGGGTGCTTTTCTGTGTGGGTCCTAGTTTCTAAACTTCTTAAATCTCACCCTGGGATGTTTGTTCCCTGTTCTTTCTATTCTGATGGCAGATTCCGATGTATTCTTCCCTAAGCATCCGCAGGCAAAATCGCAAAAGGCAAATTTATATACAGACGCTCTTCTACTTACGAACTTTTAACTTACGAACCTCTAGACATACGAAGGAAGAGGACTGTAAGTCCAAATTCTGTTTATTAGGCTCCCATTTCCTGTCCACAACATCAATTTTTTTTTTATGCACGCTAATTCCGCCTAGTATGACTTCTGGCTGCTACTCCCGCCGCGCAGCAGCGTAGCGTGTGTACTCCCAACATCCTAGTTCGTAGTACTTGCGGATACTCTTAAAATTATGTTGAATAACAACCCACAAACATTTCAAGTTACGAACGGCTGTTCGGAACATATCTCGTTCGCAACTAGAGGAGCGTCTGTACTTACAAGTACAATGGGTCATTAGGTATTTAATGGGACTCAGTTTCATAAAAAAAAAATGTTTAAATCTCGTGTCATAATGGGATGTTTTTAAGATGCTGTCTGTGACCTTGGAGTCTCATTTTTAAAGCGGCTGAGAGTTTGTGAACATTATGACCAGTTCATTGAATTGGTTAGTATGTTAAAGGTGACCAACTCCCGTAACCGAGTAATAAATACTCAGGCAGGCCGCGCTTGCATCACTCATGTGGGTCTGTCTCTCAGTACAGAAGGCGTCATGTGACCTTTCTACTCCTATCTATGAGATGCTTCTCAACAGCAGTGCTCCTGAACCTTGCCGTAGGTCTGCGGAATTGTTAATGTCCCTCTTCAGTCTGAGGAATGTTTCAACCTTTATAAGGTATTTTATTCAATTAATTTCATTCATTTTAATTTGGTTTACTTCTATATAGCGCCTTTCACAACAGAGTGCCCCAAAGGCCCTTGTCAAGGTGTGAGGGAATTCATTATTACATATTTTGTACAGAATAATGGTGCATGAAACGGGGAAAAGGAAAGATATGAAGAGTGACATAAGAACGGAGACTTCATTTCAGTTCAGTGTATAATCTGATGAGTCTATACTTCATTTACATTTTAATAAATTCATATCAGAATAGCTGATAAAATGTAAAGAGATGCATCCATTATCAATAACCACTTAAGAAATAACATAGATTCACTTTCATGTGGTTGATATAGAGCCTGTTTGTCAAGGGAACTTACACAATCCTACGTCAGCTCTCAGGCTAAGAGCGGTTTGCAGGCTCCTGGACTGAGGACACCGCCCTGAGTTCCCGGCTAAATCCCATGAACACCCCTGGGAGACACAGCTGGGAGCCAGACCTGAGCATGGGGGTCTGGTGGAGAAGGAGATGATGTCTGCTGAGGGAGCATGGTGCCGCAAGCAAGAAGGTCATCATCATGACTGCATTTCTGCTCTTCATTCATCTGGACAGTTTGGGTTACAAAAATATAAATTGTGTTTATTCCAGCAACATTTCTGGCAAAGGCTTCTCTGTCATAGCGTTGCATTAATTATAGGAGCAATTTAGCGGCGCTATCGACAAAATGTGCGGGCATCTCACTCAACTATTAGCAAAACATGAAAGTAAACGATTTGTGCCTAGACTGGTTATATATATAAAAAATTTCAAAAATACAACAGGAGCTGACTGATAACTAATGTAGTTATATAACAGCTGCACAGAAACGACTATTGCAGCTGCAAACCAGCCTACAGCATGATTATGCCTTAATGACAAGGGATCCCCGTCAAAATGCCCACCTCGCAGTAACACAGCAAAACCCCTCTGTCCTCTTCACGGCCATTCCCACGCATCTGATCGTAATAGTTTATTCTACAGACACACGACTAAAGGCACACATTGCACGGTTCAGCAAAATAGCGAAAAGTGTAACGGCACGTCAGCCCTCGTAAGCTGGGTAATTGGAAGTGCAGCTGGCTGGCTGCTGTTCGGCTTTGGGGTTATGTACCAATTATTCAACATTAATTAATTTTTAATTTAACATTTATCGGACCTGAGGTGCTGCGCCCCCCCACCTCTGGGTCCCTTCGGGAAGTGATATAAATATATATAGGGCAGTGGAACCCACAGCGAAGACACAGATGATGATCTTTCATCATAATCCTGTTACTGCTGAATAATTCATACCCCCTTCGCCGTCATTCATTTCCTTCCTCGCCACTGAGTATTATTAGGATTAATGTGGATTGACCAGGCCTTTCCGGCCACTGAGGTGGGCTGAGTGTGGCTGCAGCGCATGCACATGGGTGTGGCTCATCGATATTGTGTCACATTAAATCACAGAGCACATTTCTTTGCTTTCAGGGGCATTAGTACAGTTCAGTATAGCTGAGTCACAGGATCTCCGCCATATGTGTCCCAGGTGAAGTCTGTCATAAGGATGCACCGTCCATAATTTTCAAAGTTATCAACGTTGCACTTCTGGTCCGTGCATTATCTCATTAGGTTCTTGCTTTGTTGGTAGTTGTTGTGTAGCTCTTGCTCCGATACTGCTTATGTTTGTACCTGGGCATTCATTGAAAGCTCAATGCACTTATGCCTAAATGACTCCTCGACAGCACATATATTTGTAATGTGCTGTTTCCCTCACTTGTGCACTGCTTTGGGCAGAAGTGTCTGCTAAAGAAAAAGAAATGACCACTGTGAAGGATTCTGATGGAAGCACATTTTAACGTGTGAAAGTGACGCACCTTTTTTTTCTGTTGGTTTGTTTTTTTTCCCATCTTTTCTGAAATTATTGACAATCAGTAGCAATTATGACGTATGATTTTGTGTGAAGTGCTTCCGAATGCACAGACTTTTCTAACCTGGGTGTTACAGCCTAAAACGTCTCATCGGCAATATTTTCTCCTACATGTTCTACGAAAAAACATATCGGTCCATCGCACTTTGATGGTTCAGGAGCAAAGCAAACCCTTAATCAGACCGAGGGGATCCTGTTGGGGTCGGTCACTCGCCCAAGAA
>JAABNY020000095.1:26612361-26629247 GCA_015164015.2 Brevimyrus niger
AGCGAACAGCAGCAGTGCTGGAGAAATGGACCGTGAATCAGGAGCTGCATGAGCGGAATTTAAGGGAAGGAATGCGTGGATATCATAGAGCAAAATGATTTATGCGCAGCCCCTGCCCGGTGGCTGGGGAGGAGCGTGGCAGAAATCGATAGGTAATTACAGACATCCACCCGGAGCACTACCCCCGCCCCCACCCCCGCCTGCTCAAAACAAATGTCAAAATGCTTGTTTGCCTGGAAAACAAACAGAGGTAAGTAAAGACCCTTTGGGGGCTCTCGCTCACAGCCAGGACACTGGTTGGCATTATTTTCTCACCCCCCTTGTGGCTCCCCCTGGCTGGGGTGTCCCCTACACTCTGCAAGCTTCCCCCTGTCCTTCATGGCCTTTACCAGGATGATGTCCCGGGTCCTGGAGCAGGACAGCACTGGCTGGGAGGCACGCTGCATGCAGTGGGGGGTGTGAAGCCCCCGAAGGGCCTTCCTGGATAATAGGAAGGGTGTACTTGGCAGGGAATAAGGTGGGGGAGGGCTGACGGCTCAGCCCGCAGTGTCTGTCACTTTGATAAACAGCCGTAAGTGGGTCAGGTCCGTACGCTGCCCTGAGACGTGACCGGCACGAATCGGGCGAGTCCCGGGAGACTCGGAATTCCCAGCCCTTATCCGTGCAGACAGTTTAAGGCTGACCCCGTGTAGGCCTCCTGTAACACACCAATCCATCTGGCTGAGCGGTCAGGCTCTCCAGTGCCGGCCAAAGTCCCTCTTCACAAGCACCGGCCAGATAGGATCTTGGGAAGACTCACCTGTTGATTTGATGCTGAGCGTGGCAGCAGATTGATATATATATATATATATATATATATGTACGCTGGGTGAGCGTAGCACACGCCTCATATTCATGGACTATTAACAAAGCAGGAGCAAGAGCAAAGGAAACACAATTTCAGGCTTCATTATCACACTGCATCCTAGTTACTATCACATGACACTGCATATACAGTGATGGGGAGCAGAGGGACTCCTGTTCACTGATGGAAAAACTACATTTTTTTGTTGCAAGCAAGCTGGAAATTTCAGTCCTTTTCCAATAACAGACTTCAGAATAAGGCAGCCTGACAATATGACCTTACGTCGTTTTCTTGTTGATTTAACATGACATAACCTAGGGAAATATCCTTTCCTCCCTACATTGGAAAATTCTGTCCAAGGCTTCATTGCAGGGTCATTTCTAGACTCTCCCAGCTTCACTCTTGAAGCTGATATTTTTCTGTGTTCATTGTGCAGAGTGTACAAGCATCATATTGTATTTCCTTTTCAGATATGCAAGTGGATATTTTCTCGAACATGTTTCCCCAGCTGCTGAATTGGCTCGATCGCTTTTTGTGACATTATCAAAGGTTTGGGCAGACAAACAGACATCAGCTGGATCTCACACCTCTACCTGTGATCTGTGCTTTCATCTCACCTGTCCCACTGGGATTGCTGTGGTTGTTTTTTGTTTTTTTCTCTGAGGATGGAGTTGTGAACTGGGGGGTGGGACTGCAGCCAGGACTTTGATGCTGTGGTTCGAATCACGCAACCCTGCATTGGGGGAAGACAGCTCCTCCCTCATTAACATGCGCCACTGTGCTGTTCACTGCCAGCTCTCTCTCTATCAGATACACTCACACACATGCTCTCTCTCACCCACTGTGGAAGTTCTTGCCCTGAGAAAAAAAAGCTTTAAAATGCTGCTAGTGGAGCGACTGAGATCCGTTTCAGAGCCGAGTTTCCTCCTGTCCCCAGGCTGAGGTGCTGGGGGGGTGGGGGGGTGCCCTTTCCCAGAATACATAATCACTGAATTCTGCTTTGAGGTGAGGTGGCCTATACTATTCCTCCTCTTAATAGTGGGGTGACTGAACACTTTGTCCACAAACAGCATCAGTCATGTGTGGGATGGAGCTAATGGTTCTATAAAGGCACAGATCCAGCAGTGCTGCAGTTCTTCAGACACTCATACTGTAGCTCAGCTCTCCCCCATCAAAAACACAAGTCACCTAACTCTATGTGGTGCATCTGAAATGCCAGAACCGTCACCCTTGTGTGAAACTGACAACCCAAAGACCTGCCCCTTTGACCACCTGGTTTATGGACCCTTGGTAAACAAGGTCTCCAGTGCACTGAGCGTTAGGGATGCCGGCTTCTTCCCTGAGACAGACTGACCTGATAAATCCTTAATGAAAGCCATGAACACTAGTCGATTTCACCAATTAGATCCACTTTGATCAGTGTAGTTGCAGGGAAGCTGGCATATTTATTTATAAGGCTCGAGTCAGGGGTAATTCCAGGATTTGACCCTCAGGGCGACTCTGCATCCTGATGAAATACTGCTCCCCACCCCCAACCACATGTCCACCAGTGATTGATGACTGGGGGTGATACGGGGGTGTCGAAGCGCAAGAATAGGTTCAAAATTGGTAGTGCCAGGTATGTTGGTTATGTTGGTTTGGGTATTTCACGACCCACACTGGATTTTCAAACTCAGCAGTATAGCTAGAATGGTCCAGAAAATGGTCCAGCTGGAAGTCAATGAAGGACAGCATCCCTGTGGAGCATTTTAGGACTGTCAGTTGAATCCCTACCTGACAAACTAAGGCTGTAATGTGGGCAGAAGGGATTTCAGTGCAATATTCAATAAGAGTACAGTTGTAGTGCAGAGTCTTAACTGTCACAGACAGGCTAAAGATGTGGCAGATTGCTTTGTGTGAATTTTCTATTGTAAACCCAGCTGTGGAGAAAAGAAACAGGCCGCGGTTTTTATGGAACAGCTAGCGGTGCCAGTGAATTGGTTTCCAAACCAAAGATGCATATTACAGATTACAAATCCCACATACAGACATCTAACTGACAGTCAAACCCAGCAAGACTTTATTGTGAAGCAAGTCTAAAAATACGTCTATTGTTTTTCAACAAAAACATGTTTTTTAAATTTATTTTTATTTTACTGGATTGTATTGAATGTACTCTGGGGCTAAGGATGCTGAACACTCGTACTGTTTATCTTGACATTACATACAGTGTACTTTCAATGCAGACACATGTGCTGAATAGGAGATTGTTATTCGGAGATTTATGAATCTGAAAACCATTTATCTTCTAGACTGAATGTAAGAATGAGGAATGAAACTTCTGTTAAATTTAAAACAGAGGAGCTGTGCTCTGGTCACAACTCAGCTGTCTGGCTGACTCACATTGCTTTGGACATGATACATGTAAATGTACTGGCTGTTTGAGATCAGCTGCAATTAGACATGATTTGTGCTGTGATTAATATTATGGTCATACAAAAACAATATTAAATATTCAAGATTGTATAGTACATGATATACCGATGAACTAGGACTATATATTATAGTGACATAAAAAATGCAACAATTCTATACATACCTCAGTGGCTGCAGTTGTACCAAAAATAGATTTATCAGACATTATAAATCAAACCAGACAATAGCCTTAACGAATCCTAATCTCTTGTTTCATGATGTATAATCACAAACCTGGCTCTGTTGGTTTGCCCTGTTTTTCAGGACGTGGAACAGAAGGATGAATGGCGCCATACAGGGCAGCTGCCATAATCTCGTGGACAGAGTCGATGATTACGGAGGAATCGTTGGGACGCCATTAATAAAACTGGTAACGCACTGCCTGTTTTGCATGAACTCAATAAGCATTTATTTATTGCCACACGATGAATATTCATTAAAATCTATCAGGCATGGCAGTGGGCAGCCTTGCGGGTTTGAATCCTACCCTGCGTGTCAGGAGCTTGGAAGTCATCACCCCATCCATGTTGCTTTGGTCTTGATGCGCAGTTTGAATTGTTCTGGATGCCCCATTCACCTGAGTCCTCATGTCCCCACCACACGGACCAGCATGTCCCATGTCATCACCAGGTGCACTAGGTATCCATTTGGAATATTAATAAAATTGGTTGGACTTGCCTGACGGAGACATTTCCCTTATTTTGTATTCTCTTTTCATTTTGGATGGCCTGTACTATTTGGTTTTCTTTATTTATTTCCTATTTATATATGATTAACTTTCTTCATCTTACTTCATGACTGTCACTTACAGTTGCTATGTGCCACAGCTGTAGAGAGATGTAGGTAATTAAAGACCCTGACAGCTCCTTCCCATAGACGCAAACCAATTTTGCAAAGAAACAGCACAGCAAGTATATTAAACTGTAAGTTATTTTTATCGCAGCAGGTTATACAGAAATGTAAGAATGTTGTGCTGCAGTAAGAGAAGCAGTGTGACACGATAAAGGAGCATGGGGATGACAAACTGCCTTCGCTGGTCATGTCATTGCATTACAAATAAAAATCATTTTGCAGGTTTGTTATTAAATTCATAAAGAGGTTAAATTGATGACTGAGAAACTGGGAGAGGAGTGAAAAATCATTTACATGCTGTTATTAAACGTACTCAGTGCACCTACAGTGCTTCTCTGTTCCCTTCCTTCGGGCTCGAATACTTAGTTCAGATTGTTTGCATGTCTCTGTTGTAATACCATGTAGGACATTTCTGAGAGACAAGTGACTGGTCCATTACCACTGGATAATCACTTAATTCCTCTCTCACATTACAGTGAAAGAATGGCTGTATAATTAGCCATGCATTTTAGCTCTTAACTTTAGTTCTGGAAAAAAATTAATGGTTAGAGAAAGCTCAGAATTTCACTCCCCTCAGTCCACTTGGTTTCTACCTTTGGAAATGAGCCTTAAGATCTTAAGATGTCTACGCTACGTTACTGTGAGGATGTCTGTTTTTATTTGGCTATTTGACACTGCGTGTGGCTCAGCAGGTTAGAACTCCATCCCTCTGATGGGAAGATCATTGGTTCAAATCCTGTGGTTAGCAGAACAGTCTCCCCTTTGGGCACTTAAGCAGGACCCTTAATACCAATATATACAGGGACTGGCTGACACTGCTCTCTCAGTTATATTTAATAGAACCTTGGAACTCTCAACTCGACCAGCTCTGACATCAAACGAGTCTGTTGAATTTTTTTCAACTTGTACCTCGACCCAAATATTGGAACTTGATGGTTCTTGCTAAAACTTGTATGGGTCAAGATGCATTCAGTTCTACCAATACAGACCTCGAACAGGTCTGTTGAGACAAATCTAACCTGAACTCGACCAAAAACTCAGAAAACAACAAAACTATACAGACCTGCTAAAACTTTTACATACTGAGAGGTGTCTCTGATGGGCTGAAGCAAAGGCACAGCAACCTACTGGGATATTGGCGCCTGTGGGCTGCTGTCAGTGTCACTGTGCCTCTCCACTGAGTTTGCCATGTGACAGCTGTGTTCAGTGTGAATTTTTGTTGCTTTATATACAGTACATTTAGTGATATAGTAATCATGGCCCCTACGAAAATGAACAGTGATAGCAGCAAACCAAAGAGTAAAAGTGAGAGTAACTGTAGAACTTAAAAAGGAAGTCATAGCGAGACTTGAAGGTGGTGCCTGTGTGTCTGCTCTCGCTTCAGGGTATGGGATTGTCATTTATTTCATGCTTATTGCTTTTCTATGTGTGCTTTTTCATGTGTGTATTCGTTTTATATTGACTGTAAATACTTTTCGTTATCGGTCAGGTAGGTTTAAAGGGTTTAAATGGCCAGTCATTTTGGGATCTGGAACAGAATAAATTCATTTACATTATTTCTTATGGGGAAATATGACTTGGACCTCGACCAAATTGCAACTCGATCAGCCTTCTGAAATGAATTAAGTTTGCGTTTCAAGGTACCACTGTATTGCTTTGGATAAAATTGTTTGCTAGATAAATGCAATTGGGGGGAGGGGGGAGGGACTGTAGGGACTAGAATTAACACAGTATGATGGTGACCGAAATGTATGCAGTATTGTTAAAATGTTCAAAAAGCACCGATACACAAACTAAAATGAGTTCACCAAGTTTTGTATTGAAAACCGCAAATAAAATTAGCAGCATTACACAGTTACACAGTTTTTCTTAGCATGAATTTTAACAATAACATAGTTAACACCTTACAGTATATAAACATAACAAAAGTCATATCAAATGTGCAGTAACATAAAAAATCTGTGGAGCGCTGTTACTGCGCTGTTACTGTGTTGTTACTGCGCTGTTAATGTGTTGTTACTGCGCTGTTACGGCTTTCCGCCATGTTTTCATGCTGGACAGTATTTAACGCGGGTTAATCAGTCACATCTTTACTGATAATTTCAATTTGAAACCATAATAATAACCCTTTGAAATTTTACTGTGGTTTACCATGAAACTGACAACGGTCTCATCTCTAGTAGTAGGGTTAGGATAATAGGTGAGATCTGTAATCTGTCACTCACATAACAGGGAAAACCTGGACACATGGTAACCCTACCTAGTTATGACATGAATGTGCCACATTTCTTTGTTAACTGAAGGCGTACCTTTATCCAGAGGGCAGTCCTGTCTGCGTGCACCGACCTGGTCAGGCCCAGCACAGGCTGTGACTGGTCAGAGAACCATCAAGGACGGTGACTTTAAGCATGGGACTCCTGCGGCACTGTGCTTCTGGCCTTGCTAGTGTGATTACACACCATGAATCTATCCATCTCCTAGCTGCTTACCCAGTACAGGGTCAGAGGGAGCCCGTGGCGGCAGGAGAGGCGCGAGGCAGGAAACGCGCTGGCCAGTCCATCACAGGGTATTTAGAGATCAGTAGGGCCCTAATTCTCAGTGTAGTTTATCTTAATAATCTGCTTGTGAGAGCTGTGCAATGTACACTTACGGCGGCGCTATTACAGTATTTTTTTTTGCATAAACCAGGAAGTCTGGCCGCTGATAAAATAGGACATGGGAAGGTGTTCATATTTTATATGTTGAAAAATGATGGGAACTGTGCAAGGTGTCAGCTTGCACGCTTCCCTTGGAGAGGGTCACATTCAGGTGAAAGGAAACATTCATGTCAAAGGGCACATACCGGAACCATGTGACTTCCTCCTGAATGGCTGGCCTCCTTCCAATAAGCTGCCAGGTTAGAGAATAACACATTTCCTTACATCTCACTCTATTCACCTGGTGATTGTTACTGGAGTAGGAATGTTGTGTTGGAGACTTCTTGTCACTTGGAAAGTTTCTAAATAGGAAAAGTGCGACGTCGCGTGATTTTCCAAAAGGTAAATGAGTCGTTGTTTTTACTGCAGCACATTTTCATAGGATACCATAACCAAGATAAAAAAAAATACATAAATTCAAATCCGGTAGCAGACACCTCAAGGAGTTTTTGTAATTATGATAGAAAACAAACACATCCATGTTTATTCTGACAAGATGACAATAACTAGGATTCCTTTGTTTGGTTTGTAAACCGGTGTGTAAGACTCCAGCAGAAATAATTCCCAGGCAGAGAGATTATCATAGGGCTTATCAAAGAGGCCTCTGGGTTCGCCGTCAAACCTGCCATCTATGACAGCACTGTACCATGGCCTATCTGCTTTTATTTAAATTATTTTTATTATTATTTTAAAACCAGGCAGCCAGTCAGGCAGCTTGTAGAATTTCTATTGCTTAATAATATACTGCTTTGTATAATTTTAATGCTGCATTTTAATTTTATAGAGTCCTATTTTACTACAACATTATTCAGCTTATGTTCATCAACTGGAGGCCAAGTCTGGGGACACTTTACCATTTTAAGGTGGAAATGATTGATTTTTGCAGACAAAAAACTTGCAGTAAAGTAACATGTTGTATTTTTACTAATGTGTCAAGCTGGTTTGATATAAAAAAAAAGACTAGAATGCAGGACATAATGTTTGTTGAAGTATAATGAAATTAACCAGAGATTAAGCAGGGTGTGCGCAGTATGTGCCCCGTGATGGACTGGCATCCCCTCCAGGGTGTACCCCAGCTCTGTGCCCTGTGCTGCCTAGGACAGGCTATGGGGGGCCCACAACTTAGAAGACAGATGTATGGATGCTTATTGATTGTAGTCGGTGCATTTAAACTGATTTAGGGTTAGCCCAGTTCTGGACCTTTGGAGCCGGCAGATGTTCTATCTGGCCCAAACTGGAGCTGCTAAGTAGGCCTGAGACTGTGACCAGGGGAGCAGCCCTCTTCTTTGTAGGCCACTCTGGCGCAATGCACTTTATAGGAATTTTCCAGAATAATACATTATAAACCCAAGCTAGATCGAGCTATAAATAAAAAACGCCTTTGCTGCTAGACGTTGAAATGTGCACAGTAGAGAAAAATCCAGGAAGGGGACTTCAGAGTAAATGTAGAGTAGGATACTAACACAGGAAAAGTATAGCATCTATACATCATGTTCAGCTCATATTCATTCATTGGGGGGGGGGGGGGGCACTGAGGGGTACTGGGACACCCCCCAAGGACTGGGAAAGAGTAATACTGTTCAATGGTAGACAATGGATGTGGCTTGCCCCAGTTACCCCCAGGAAGTGCCATTTTGGGACCTCCGTGCTCCAGTGGGTGTTCGCCCAGATTTTAGGAACTTGTAAGGGTTTATGGCCAGGTTAGGCTGGGTGGGGGAGGGGGCATCTTTAAATCACAGCATTCCTAGCAGCAGTGATACGCTTTCTGAGGGATGGAAACCAACCTTGGGTCTGTTTTAAATGGTTAGGAAGCACCTTCGTCTGGATCTCACTGGCTACAAGGAAACTGTCAGAATCTCTCCCCTAAAAGCTGCTTACGAAAAACACAAATGAAAGAGGAAAATAGATTTTCCTGGGAAAGGAAAACAAAACTCTGTGCTTATAAACACGAGAAAGCTGACACATTCAAGGTGAGTGTGGGAAAGGGGAGAATGTAGCGGTAAAATGCATGGTAAAGCATGGTTCGCAGTGAGGTATTCCTGCCTCTGACTTCCGTCAGGGGAACTCAAGTTTACTTACACCTTTAGGGTCCAACAATTCCTGTCTGAATGACACAGATTCCTGCCCCTGCGATTAGTTTACAAGTTTTCTTTTTTCTGGTGAATGAGAGCAAACATCAAGGGATATCCAGGGGGTCAAGTAGCTGTGTGCTCAGGAGGTCTGCAGGTGGAGTATGAAATATGCTCCAGTTCATGCTCTAGCGTGTTTCAATGTCCTTCCCCATGTAGTGTTTGCCCCTCTAAGGCCCCCTGTCCACCTAAGCCGTCAGTGGGTCTCCCGTACTGTGTACTGAAAGATAAATGCCTACTGAGTGGGTTCCTTGGGGACCACATCGGTATGGACATTGGTATGGTCTCTGTGTGTGGGGGCTGGGAGGCTTTACATGGACTAGCAGGCTGAGAGCCTGGGCCCACCCACATGCACACACACCCGGACCTCACCTGTGCATTAGTCTCTGGGGTGTTAACGCTCTATGCTAACCGCAGTTACATATGTGCTTTGAGCCACAGCTCTGCATTAGTCTCCAGGGTGTTAACACCAACTGCAGTTACGTATCTCCTCTTAGCCTCACCCCCACGTTAGTCTCTGGGGTGTTAGCACTCTGTACTAAACGCAGTTACATACCTGCTCTGAGCCTCACCTCCCCGTGAGTCTCTGGGGTGTTAGCACTCTGTGCTAACCGCAGTTATGCATACAGAGCGTCGGCTTCCTCCAGTCAGCTTCCCAATATCTACCAGGGAAATCGGCCGTCGCTCCATTTATAGGAGCACATGCTGAACACTAATTAGCCAGGGTTTGTTCATTCCCATACAAGGTTATTGTTTGCGCTAATTACAATTTTTAAAAAAAGAAAAAAGGAACATGTTCTTCTGTTCAAGAGTGCCTGACCGCCGTGTTGCCTCGTTTTTTTTTATGCCTGCCATATTAGTGATGGACTCTGGATGTGTCTGGCAGGACAAGAGGAGGTGCCTGTGACGACCTTCCCCCTCAGACTGCCTGCTGCCAGACATCCGTCTCCCCCGCCTTATGCTGGAGGGATCTCCCTAGCTTCCATGTGGACCTCCTGGAGGAGCCGGAGCAACAGGCCCCCGCCCTTCAGCAGCCCTACTTCTGAGTGGCCCATTAATTTGTTGTCACCGTTTTGATTAATTGTGATGTCGTGAGTCCTCCCCCCGATTGAATCCGTTTAGAGCTGAATGAGTCAGTCTCTGGGAATTAGCTAATTGTGTTTTATCGAGAGTGCTTACGTGCCACGCCGCTCTGAGTGCACGGCAGAGCATGATCACTCTGTTATCTCTCTTGATGACACTTGCCAGTGGCCTCTAGTGTCTAACGAGGATATGTCCCTTCTCCGGGATAGTGTGCTAGACCGTGTTATTTATCCACCTTGAATATCTTTCCAACCTACCTTTTAGAAATCTCTATGAGAAATGCAACATTATCAATGCAGCTCTAAAAACACCATGATGTGTTCATTTTACCTGTCCCCCTCATGGAATTTTATTTGTTTATAACGTAAAATCATGTCAGTAAGTCTAGTACAACTTCACCAAAGGCTATCTAAGGTATGAAATCTTACAATACAACTTCTGTAGAACATAAACTGCAGCCATCCTGTCTTGCACATTCCACACTATAGGGGTGGGTGCGGGGGCCTGTTGGCAGCACAGGGTGTCCCCTGAACAAAATGCCAGCTCATCGCTGGGCACATACTCACGCCCACACTTTAGGGGCAATATAGAGACACCGATTAGCCTGAACACATGCTTTTGGGCTCCATGAAGAAACTGGAGCATCCAATAGAAGCCACACAGCACAGGGGAGATCAAATTAATTCATGGTTTTAATTAGAGCAAAGTTGTTTTTTGGAAGGTTGCTTACCAAGTTACAATGAATTACTGTTTTTGGGTTGCATAGCTAAAAATGTCCACTGAAACATAATAGAGACATGTATTTTTGTAGGATTGGGAATCAATTTAAAAGTCAACTAATTAATTGCACAGTTTTCTGTGATTAATCATGATTAATTACTCCAAATATTAAAACATATTATCATAAATATGTATACATTGAATCCCCAAATTAAGGTATAATTAAGACAAAGGAGAGTACATGGGTCATTGTTATGAACTCCATCCATATTTAAATTTTCTCTCATTTTTAGAATTAGTTTGAATATGCCATTGTTAACAGAATATATCATTCTCTAAACGGTCAATTTTGCCTCTGGTTTAGTTAATTATTTTTATGTTACCATTTATTTCAGCAATAAACAACATTATTTAATCAATCCACAACAAAAATTACTGAGAAAAACACATAACCTACCAAATTATACAGAATGACACATGAAACCTAAAGTAGCACTAGCGTATACTAAAAGCAGTAATTATATAATGAATACACAGTCGATATAAAATATAAATAATCTATCTACAGCGTAATTTTACTTGCCAGAATTAATATTTTCATGTCACTTAACAACAAGGGTTTTATTCTGAGAAATGCGTCGTTAGGCAATTATGTCATTGAAAGAACATGTTTTTGTTTTTCTTCTTTTACTGTAAAAATGAAAATCCTCCTCGGACTTTTTTTGGATAGCATATTACTGGTGCTAATGTAGGTCTTTCGTAAAAGTGAAGTGGCGCAAAATCAACATTCATAAAGGAGAGATACTTGTGAAGCAGGGGTTTGTATGACAAAGCGAGATTTGTTAGTTAGCTGGAAAACCTGTCGGGTTAAAGTACCCCAGTCTTATGCATAACAAAATTCTTTGATTATGCAATCAAAGACATACTAACGCATCATGAGTGCAAAATCAACACATGTTGACAAGATAAAGTTCTCAGCCCTATATTTTTCTGATGAGAATAGAATATAAAAGCCACCCAGTGTTATAGTAAACCCCCCCCCCCCCTTCATCCTCGTCGATATTTCCACTCTGGTACCCGTGACCTACAATAGAAAATTTTTGAAATTGGTCACAATTTTTGTTTTTTAAAACTTATAGGACAGAAAAGAATTTCACAAATGGACCAGAACTTTTCGGACAATGGGCAGGGAGTTTTCATCGTCCCCCTCCCCCCCCAGGATGAATGCCATTTTCCCATTCCCTAAATGGCATTGGACAGCAATTCCATTTGTTAAAATCCCATCACATTCAGCAGTCCCACTGTCCTCTTTCTGCAGTGAAATTGCTAAAGTCCTGTGTAGCTGCCATGTCTTTCATTACTGGCTTAGTCATGTCTTGTGTGGTAAAGGCACTCAAGAGATGCATAATTATCATTATCATTATGTGGAGGGGTGGATAGAGGGATGGGAAGAGGTGTATAAAGGGATGATGGGGTGATAGAGGAACGGAGGGAGTGAATGGAGGGATGGAGCGGGCTGGGCAGAAACGTGAAGAGGAGTGGATAGAGGGATAGCATGGGGTAGAGGGAGTGGATAAAAAAATGAAGGAGGACAGAAAGGAGGGGGAACAGATGGAGTGGATAGAGGGATGAAGAAGGGTGGATAGAGGTATGGAGAGGAGTGTATAAAAGGATGGACAGGAGTGGATAGAGGGGTGGAGGGAAATACGATGTGGATAGAGCATGAAGAGGGGTAGATAGAGATGTAGGGGTGGATAGAGTGATGGATTAGGGTGGTTAGAGGGATGGAGGAGTCAGATAGATGGGTGGAGGTGGACAGAGGGATAAAGAGAAGTGGATAGAGGGATAGAAAGGGGTGGAGGGAGTGGATAGAGGGACGAAGGAGAATAGAAAGGTGGGAGGGACAGATGGAGTGGATAGAGAGAAGGGTGCAAAGAGAGATGTAGGGGAGGAGGGGGTTGTATAAAGGGATGAACAGGAGTGGATAGAGCGGTGCAGGGAGTGGATTGAAAAATGGAGAGGGTGGATAGAAAGGTGGGAGGGAGAGTGGATAGTTGGATAAAGAAGGGGTAATAGAGATATAGGGGTAGATAGAGAGTTGGAGTAGGGTGTCTAGAGGGATGGTGGGTTGGATACGGGATAGAGAGGAGTGGACAGAGGGATGGAGGCAAGTGGATAGAGTGAAGGAGAGGGGGATAGGAGGGGGTGGATTTTTGGCAACGGAGCTGATTTATAGACTTGTATTACAGAGCATGTCTCTCTGAAAATGGAGAATGATCACAGAAATCCATTCCTGTTCTGTGCTACGCTGTGTGGCTCATTGGGGTAGTCTGTGGTGCCTGTGATCACTGGTTCAAGTCCCATGGCCCACAGCTTGATGCCACTATAGGGCCCTTGAGTTAGGCCCTTAACCCCAGTTGCTCCAGGGATTAGCTGAGCTGGCTTTCTCAATTATTTGCTGCTTTGCATAAAAGCATCTGCTAAATAAATAAAATGTAAATTTCCTGGCTTCAAATCTGTAGCATGGGCTCAGATCAGGTTAGTGGGCAATGACATCATCTGCCGTAATGTCTGGGGACCAAACATTCTCATAAATGAGCCACTTCTGTTATGCAGACCAGAACAGACAGAGGTACCTGAATGACTTTGAATCTGACAGCAATAACAATATTAAGTCAACATTAAGGAACAAATCTGATCTACAGTCATCTCTAATGACACCCCGCCCCAGTTCTGGGCTTGCAGATTCTCACTGTCTGTAGTGGGTTTGGTTCTTAGAGGCTATGGGCCGGTATTTGGCTTGGCCCCTCTCTTCCGCAGCCTCCGGACATTCCTGTGACTGCTTACTCTGGGTTTTATCTGTGGTGAGAGAACGCGTCTGTAATTCATTGTGCCACCTCGATCGAAATAATTCCAACCGACATGCACATCTTTCGAATCTGCAGGAACAAGTCCACAGTAACACGCCCTGCGCAGGTAGGTCCTCAGGTGCCCCTGGTGATCTGTCACGTTTCCTTTGAGGTGTTTTCGGTGCTCAGTGATGTTAGAAGCCAAGTGAAACGTTGTCGTGAAATCCACAGGCGTTGCTGTAAGACACGAGTGAACAAACCGTGACCTAACAAGACGACTGTAACATACAACATGCAAATTCCCCGTGAAGCTTTCCGATGCAGGTCTGCCCTCATTAAATACGAACGACTCTCATTCGCTAATTCATACATCCATCCACCTATCACATACTGGAGTGCTGTGAGCCTGGAGCCTGTAGAGGGAGCCTTAGAGGATGCAAGTCCAGCAGGGGGCGCTCACACACTGTGGGCACTTTAGAGAATTCTGTAGTACTGCACCACCCATCATCAGGTGTGCAGCTGAGCCATGCCACTCCTTGACTCTTGTGTCCCACCTTCTATGCCTCACATTCCAAGCCCCACCTCCCATGCTCTGTCTCCTATGTCCCAACTCCCACTCTCTGTCTCCTATGTCCCGCCTCCCACACTCTGTCTCCTATGCCATGCCTCCCATGCGTTAACTCCTATGCCCTGCCTTCCATGCCTCCACTTCCAAACCCCGCCTCCCACCCAGCCCTCCGCCCGTCGAGATCAGCACCCCACCTCGTTTCAGCCATTCGCGGCCTGTGTTTGTTTTCTGGGCCACTCCACTGGTTTCACAGTACATTTCCCCTTGATCGCTTAATACACTATCGAGTCCCAGAGAGAGTCATTCGCAAAGCCGGGTAATTTGATTTTGAGTGATGTCAGTGTCATTACGTTGCTTCAAAGTCAGCAACAACAACATGTTAATAAGACACACTTAACTTCCCCCGCCAACGTGTAGCTGAAAGACCCTCCACTTAAGCAGAGAACAGCTCCTAACATCATTGTCACAAAGCCGCTCGTTTCAGATTGATCGTTACAGACGAGGGGCCAGAAGAGAACTGTCTTGATAGTCAGTGTTGTTTAGGCCAGGACTGCTTAAAAAAACGGGCCACCCTTTTTTAGGGAACGAAAACCTCTTCTCCCATATTGCATATACAGTATAGCTTTGGAAAAAAATAAGAAACTGCTGCATCTGCATAATTTTTTGTTACCCATTTCTCAATTTATGGGTGTGCGTCGGTTAATAACACTGGGTAACAAGTTTTTATGAATGGTCTGTTTCATTGCAATTTTTGATGTTTCTTAGTCAAGTTTTTTCCTACAGTAAATTCAATAGTTCTAGAGATAAACTAAATTTTATGTATATTTAGCATATATGAGCAATCTGCTTTAACCAGCATGCAGGGAATTTGCAAAATCTTAACACCACTGGGAGCAAAAGTTTCTTTTGCACTGACAAATAAAGTAACGATGCAAATAACCCTCAAAGCTTTAAAAGTGTACATTGGATTGTTTTTGTCTCTTGTGAGTTGAGTCATCAGTACAAACCAAACTCCAGATATGGTCTCCCATCACGGCTTCATCCCGTCGTCCTTGGCACCGCTTCTCCGTCACCTGGAGGTCTTTGCTGAAATCTCTCTCCATGTTCTTCACTTACAGCACCAAGATTTGGTCGAAAAAAAAATCAGGATGAGAGTGCAAATAATGCAGCTGGGGTGACATTCTGCAACCCAACTCCTGGTAGCTGTTGAGCAGTTTCTTCAACCAGTTCCTTTTAATTTTCTGCCCTTTTGTTGCCAAGAAAATCAGAAACAACATGCTTGAATGCAGTCCAGGCTCCTTTTTCTTTCTCCTTCATTTTGCTTTCCAGGCTTTCTGGTGCAAACGTCTGTCACGCCTGTTCCCCAATGAATACACCTGCTGAAACTTTAGCATCTGATACCTAAGTTAACAATGATCTGATCTCTTTAAATGTTTCACCACTAGGATCTAGTGGCATGACAAAAAGCTTTATTAACTCCAGTTTTATATGCAGTAGAGGCAGAAGAATTTTGTCTGCAGGTACAAGAGGAGCATTTTTCACATTATAGGCTCCTGGCCGCAAGTCGTGTCTTTCAGGCCATTCTGCTCTGCTGTCCCACAAACACAGAAAACAAGGGAACTTGGTGAATCCACCCTGCAGTCCAAGAAGAAAACCAATCTTCTTCTAATCTCCACGCACATCCCACTTGTAACTATTGTAGTTGATCTTCATCAACATTGTTATAGTCTCCTTTCAAGTGTACACTGTGCCCGACTGGTATGGAAGTATGCGGATTTCCATTATGAAGTAGTACAGCCTTAAAACTCCTTGTAGAGCTGTCCAGTACCATTGGTCCAGTTGATGTGTGAAGCCAGATGCTTTAAACAGTCCCATCACATCTGAACAGAAGCAGAGTGATTTATCAACTGTAAAGTACTGAGCATACTTAATGTGTCTCTTGTGGTACCTCGAAATTCTCACACCAAAATATTCCATTCTTTCAATCTGGGTGCCAGCAGTTTGCACCTGATTTAGGAAGGTTCAGATCTCTGACTAGATAATCAATTTCCTGCTGGTTTGGAAAGTGAGGTTCACCAGATTGCCAAGCTTCTCACGCTTCTTCATACTCATCGTCCGGATCCGACACTTCCATGTTGGCTTCATCTATTGTTGGTGGGACTGCAATAGGCAAATGTTCATCATGTGACACTGGTGCAATAGAAGATGGTATATCAGGATAGGCGAGCTTCTTCTTGTCCTGTGGCTTCTTATAAACAGCAATATCCACCATGCAGCAGTAGCAGTCATTCAGGTGGTTTGTTGGCTCTTTCCAAATTCTAGGGACTGCAAATGGCATACTTTTCCTGGTGCCTCTTAACCACCCTTCCAATGTTGATTTGCAGCAGCCACATATAACATGAGGAGCCCAGGATTTGTCTGGGTCCCCAAGGGGCATTCCAAAATACTTCTCATAAGCTTGGTAATATTTTGTGTCCCTTGATATCGTACATTTCACTTGAGCAGGATTAATATCTATCCATTAACTACCGCTTGTCCGGGGTTCGGGTCGAGGAGGTAGCAGCAAAACTGTAGATGCCGCTCCGATTCGTCTGTCCAGCTTTCTATCTCGCCCACCCTCACTCGAGAACGAGACCCCGACATGCTTGAACTCCTTCACCTGAGGCAGTACCTCCTCCCTGACCTGAAGAG
>JAABNY020000095.1:26631491-26641981 GCA_015164015.2 Brevimyrus niger
TCTTTTTTTTCTTCTACTTTCCAATTGTGACTTCAATCATGAATATCATACTTTTAGAAAGTATTTTTTTGTAACACAAATGCTTAGTAATAACTCAGTTATTACTGAGTAGATAAACACTACTTCACAATTCATTAACAATGAAAAAACATGAGAACAGTATTTTACATGTGTTATTCATTATTTGTTCATACAGTACTTCCTTCAGTGGTTCCTTTAGTAGTTCACAAAGGTTTATATAATTAACCAATAGAGTAAGAAACATAGTATTTGCCATGGCAATTCATTAATAATGAATTCCAGTGGAAAGGCTTCTAAAGGCTCCCAAAGAGGGTCCCTGCATGCATTTGCACCTCTCCCAGCAGGCCCTCCTCGGATCAGGTTTCCCACCCTTGAAGTAGACTTCAGGGATGAAGAGAGGGGCATATGCACGTAGTTTTTTGTGCGGACGTCCGTTTTCTCATAATGACACTTACGCACTATTCAGAAATGGAGTCTTAGATGGAATATCGGATAGTTTCTACTCAGCTTTTTTGTAAATGAGGTCCTTTGCCTTTTCTGCATCCCTCCACCAATCTTTCAGTAAATTATCCTGAATATGGTCATGGGTTGGTGGTGGTACTGTAGTAGTGGTGGGGGTGGGGGGTAATAGTCCTGAAAGCACATATTACCAGATAAACAGCTAGTGTTTACTTATTTTAAAAGAAACTGAATGTTCCACAGAGATCTGTAAGAGTGCAGCGAATTCTGGTAAAAAAAATCACAAGTACAGTTGTCCATTGACTTACATCCTTTTGAATAACATCTGTTCATACTTACGTTTGGGGTTTCATAGAAGCCTTAGTAAAAAAAGAATGCAGCATGTGGTAAGAACCAAAATAAACCCATCGCACTGCCATTATGCAGGTTACTTAATGTATGTGATATTGTATTTTTAAGTTATACTGTACAGTATATTTGACCTCTCCCCTATAAAGATCAAGATACGCCCAGATTGGCTTGTGTCCTAATGTCCAAGATGAAACCTGGACAAAAGTTAATGGATACCCGATCTCAAAACATTGACCATACGAAGCTCCGACGGTCTCTCAAAGCCTAAGCTCCCATCACATGTACTCTTACAATGTTTCTGCCTTGATATCCTTGCTGTTGCAAATCATCTTTTAGGGGATTTGCATAGCTAACATTTTTAATCTCATCAGACAGCGGGACAGGGAACATCCTGTAGCATGGGCTGAAGGCAGCAGGGCCTCGCCATCACCACCATCAATGTCTGTGGCAGCTCTCAGTAATGCTGTTTTAGAGTCTACAGGGCTTTTCGTCATCTCTTTGAATGCCTGTCTCACAGGGGGCTGAGGAGGGCACTGTGCACAGGAGAATAGGCTAGGGGAGAGAATGGTGTCTGCTGGTACCAAGGAAGAGATAGGCATAGAGATAGGGGATACCCCCCAGAGCCTGCCAGCTCGGATGCCCGCCTGCATCCCTCTCGGTGCCTGTGTTTTCTGATCCATCTTGACATCTTTGGCTGAGACAGACATCGGCAATCACTCCACGGCACCTCCTCAGCCCCAAAGGACCGTCAGATATTCTCGCTAAAACATACGGCTCTAAATACCGAACGGCTAAAAATATATGGTGTATTATTAAAAGCCTAATGCAGAATGGACACGGTTCATTACGGCAGCTGATCAGAGTTTACCAGCCCAATAGAGAGCATACAACCCAAGCTGGGAGATATTTCATGATACACGTAGGAGGCAGCTTGTGGGTTCAAGAGAAAGGATTAGATTCCTGCTTCTCAACACGCTTTGGGTGATTTTAATTTTATGTGAGAATGCGATTACCACTGAAGAATTAATTACAATTGCAGCTACGCCCCAGTACCAGT
Source organism: Brevimyrus niger (assembly GCA_015164015.2). NCBI lineage: Eukaryota > Metazoa > Chordata > Actinopteri > Osteoglossiformes > Mormyridae > Brevimyrus > Brevimyrus niger. The sequence goes on from JAABNY020000095.1 coordinate 26,633,380, forward strand.
GTAAATTAGAGTTATCTCCACTATTTTCTCGTGCCTAATTGTGCTGAGGATGTTTCAATGGCTAGAATCGGCATGCAATGACCAAATGTGCCTAGCAATCTGTCCTGGACCCATCAATTGTTGCAAAATTGGAACTAATTGTTTCTCCGTGTCTCCCTGCCAGGGTTACAACCGTCGTCAAGCATGTGGATGCTGCCGGTTACCAGGGAGACAACATCTCTTTCAGATGGAGACTTATTGTAAAGTTGGTCCTGAGAGATGGAGGCTGTCCTGATGGGGCAGGCCTGGGCATTGGGGTTTTGGCCGCACCGGATGCGTAACACGGATCATGGAACCCTGCATATGCAAATGCCGCAATTAAGCAAGCCCTGCTGCTAAATAATAATACCCTTAGAAATGATTATAAATGCTTCCCATACAGGCTATGAATGTTGGTCTGCAAAAAGCCAAAACAAGGAGGTACGGTGCAAAAAATAAGTAAATACCAAAAAATCGACACAGACTCCCTAAGCTTACATTCTCACTTCCTTACACTCCAATCTCTCCACAGCTCACGGAGGCACAGACCCCGGCCAGTGTGCTGGGTGATGGACAGGAAATAATGGGCTTCTGTTTAATTACGCTGCCTCAGTCTGTTTTCCCTCTGCAACAAGCTCCAGCGGAAACCGCAAGACTCGTTTTAGCTACTTCGGCTAAGGTCACACGCAAAGACCATTTTCCCTGAAAAGTTTTCCCCCGAAACGAAGAATAAGGATGTATGTTTGTGTGTAAATGGGTGACCTCCAGATTCAGGCACCTGAATCAGCAAAGCCGCATTTGGGGTTTGGTGTCACTCGCTTGCACACCTTGACGAGCAGACTCCCGGAATTATAATCAGCCTACGCCAGATTCACCTTGTCAATGGAAGGGGGCTGTATGTTTGGGGTGGGTGCCATCAGGTGACAAACTACTCCGCTATAAAGCAAAGTCACTGTATGTTAATCACCTGAGAAACAACGGTCTGGCCATCCTCTGTGATTACGCTGGAGCTCAGGTGTCAAACTCCAGTCCTGGGGGGCCGCAGCCCTGCACAATTTTGGGTTTCCCCTCATTTAACACATCTGATTCAACTGCTTGTGCTAATTAACACACAGCTCTTGAGCTGCATCATTTGTGGTGGACTAGGGAAAGAACTAAGCTACACAGGGCTCAGGCCCTCCAGGACTGGAATTTGACACCCCTGCCCTAGAGGGCAGGAAGGTGTATGGCTTGCAATTGCGAAGATACCAATCAAAATCACCCCACTGCACCCTCCCATAGATTGACTGGCCATTTAGAGAACCTGGAATATTATTTAGGAAAATTCTGAAAATTCATTTTTTCTTTCTTAGTCGTGAAGTGAAGAAAATAACATCTTCTGTATTTCTACTTTAACCAGACTGGATGTCGGCTGAAAGAGAGGCCAGAGAGTTAAGAAATGCACCCTGGAAGGTCGACGGCTTACTCAAGAGGAGCAGTGGATGTAGCTTTGGGAGGACTGGCTTAGGTTGAGGGTTAGGGGGAGGTTTAGGGTGGATTAAGCCTAAGGCAGAAGGGGTCAATGGCATGCTGCAGTGGCACCGCGGGATGCAGGCTGGCGGTTTGGACCCATTCTGATGTTCACGCTGTGCTAAACTTTGTTCTGTCAGCTCATGGGAGTCTTACTTACACAAAAATGTTCTGAGGTCAGAACAAAAAATGGTAGGGGAAGTGGGTCCAAGCAACTTGAGGATGTGGGACCAACTGATCAGATGTCATAAGTCTTGCATCCTCTACAATCTGATTGGGTATCTCACTGAGCCAATCATTTTTTGTTTAGCCCTCAGAACATTTTTGTAGTAAAACTCCCATGAGTGTTCTGCCCCTCTAGCTATTATACACAGGTATACTGTATCCATAGATATACTTAGTAGCAAAAATTCTAACCTGCAAATACATTAGATCTCTGGCGGTTCAGTTAAGGGGCAAGACCCATCACAATACACTGCACTTAATTCAGCAAATCAACAAAGGCACAGGTTTATACAGCATTACCCAGGATGCAAAAATGCAGTTATAATGGGCACAGGCACATGCTAGTAGTGTCACCAACATCAGAGAACAGAGATTCATCAGCATTGTGGCTGTTTGCAGGGCAGTTGTGAAACGTAACTGAAGCTGACAGGAGTGAGTGCACGAATAATTTACACGTGTAATTAGCTTTCTGACCCCTGGTCTCTCACTCGGGGATAAATCTTACAGTCAGCTCACGCAGCGCATAACGGAGCCACGTTTAGCAATGTTTACCGGGATGTGCTCTCCTGGGCTGCTTGGCCAGCACGGCAGTAAAGTAGAGGGAACTTCTTTGGAAAGAACAGCATCTAAACAATAAACACAGGATTTCCAGGAATTTGCTGGATGCGAGCGAGTGTTGATATCCTTGCTCTGATGATCAGCTTAACAGTGTGTGTGTGTGGTGGGGGGGGGGTCTCCTTGGGGTAATTAGCTGCGTTCTCACTGCCTCCACGCATCGTCAGCTTGTAAAGCACATGTTTGGATTTAGTGAGCAGCAAGGAGACGAGAGGCAGCCTCTCTGCTCTACATGTCCTCCCCGTGTCGGCAGTCACCGGCACCGCGAGCGGGAGAGTGGGACACGCCCATGGGATGGCGCTCTGGTCACCCAGGCCTGAAACATGACAGGGAGCAGATCTGACCCTGGTGTTTAGAAGCAAATGAGTGTTCGCCTCCCTGAGACGTAATGAAAATGGCTCTACTGCTCTATATGAGGGGTCGAAATAGCCTATTTTAATACAAAGGTGTGATGATTGCATGATAAGGTATTGGTCTCATAACCCTAAGGTTGCAGGTTCATACCCTGTCTGTATCAGAGTTTCTCCTTGAGGATGAATGAGGCGTGTCCATCCCCTGTAGTGGTACTTTCTCTTGGCGGTAGCTAATTCTTAGAGGATGGCTATGTTTCCTCCCACTGAAGGTAGAGTTGATGTTTCATTAGTAGCTAGCAAAAACCTCAAGTGGGGCTGCTGGCTCTTGTCCCCGGCTGTTTAAAATGCATGTACATCACATGACATCCTTTCAGGTCTTTCTCCATCGGGGGCAGCTGGTGGCCCAGTGGGTTTGGACACTCTGCCTCTTACTGAAAGGTTGCCAGTTCAAATCCCAAGGTTGGCGGAGAGACTTCCCTATTGTGCCCCTAAACCCCAAATTTCACATGGGAGTGTGTTGACCCTGCATTCTCTCTGAAGATGGAGGCTAAGGAAGTGAAAATGTAAGCAAAAGCAGAGAATGTAGTCACTCCAGCCGGGACCAGATCCAGGAATAGACAAACTGGACAGCTGTGGGCTGATCAGCACATGCGACCCAGACAAAGGCCTTAAGTCATACATGTTCCAATAATTTTAAAATAGGAATAACTACAAAAAATTAAAACTAACAAAAAAAAAACATAGTCAACAAATTAAAATGTTTATGTGCAGGCAGAAACATGGCCGGCTCTAGCAATAGGGTGAACTGGCAGTTGCTGAGGACCCCCAAATCACCTGCATTGCAGAGAAAGTGAAAAGATCATCAGTTTTCTTGGTAGGAGGGCCTCCCAAGTGAAGCTTTGCCTAGGGGCCCTGAGAAGGAAGAGCCGGCCCAGACTCCTCTTCTTCCATAATAGAGGGCTGCACACATACCTTCATCCATCCAACCTTTGTCTTGAATTGATGCCAACAGGTATCATTCCAGTTAATGTAAAGGTGCAGAACACTGCTTGCAGGGATTCGGTTTTTGGAGTCCGGATTTTTATTTTTCAGAGGAGACGATGCTGTGGGGCACGTCCGCCCCTGCTTCAGCGTGGGATTTGGATGCAGCGACTGGCCGGTCAGCACAAGGCCGGCGCTGGAAGCGTGGGAGACTCTCCGGATCTGATTAGCATTGCTGCCAACATGCCGTGCTTTTTTTAATAATGGCATATGTGGCTGTCAGATTTAGATAAATCTCGGCGGCGCTGCCAAGTATTAAATGAGACGTTTCCTTGGGCAGGAGGGAGGCAGGGATGGAGTGAGGGTGGGGGGCAGCGTGCCGTCCAACCGCATCGCGATGCTCCCTCATCCATCAGAGCCCATCTTGTGAGCTGTAAGTTCAGCTACATAAGCATCCGCTCCGCGTTTAATAAAACGGAGTTACCGGCATGTGGCACGTAAAACATTAGTGATATGGAATAAAAATATATGCAGGCTGTGACCCAGGGTGTCTGGGTCTTTCTCGTATACTGTCAGCTGCTCCTGTGCAGCAGCTGCAGTTCCGAGTCCCGCAGAGGGCGATCCGATGCACCGACCGAATCAGCAGGACGAACCTGCCCACCCTGCATGACATCTGCATCCAGCAATGTAGATCTAGGACACAAGGCAAGATAGAGAGACTCAGCAGCCATGCCATAAACCAGGGCTACCCAAATTCAGTCTTGGGGAGCTACAGCTACGTGCAGTTTATTGTTGTTTCCCTGATGCACCACACCTGACTGAGCTCTGTGATAATTAGCAAAGGAGATGAATTAGGTGTGTTAAATGAGGGGAAACCCCAAAATGTGCAGGGCTCCGCCCCTCAGGACTGGATTTAAGCACCCCTTTCATAAACTGTTCAACTGTACAACTGCGCTCAGGCAGGCAGGCAGATCCAGAGCCTTATACTGTAACCAGGACTGGGTAGCTTCTACCTCCAGGTCATTAGGACCATTAACAGCAGAGGTGGACAGTTAAAGTGCAGAAGGTCTAAATCCAGACCAAGACTCGAGTTCAGTCCCTGTAATTATTCTCCACTTGATGTGTATATGCTTAGCGACAAAGCAAAAATGTGCGTGAAAAAATTAGCAAAATTTCTTGCTTCCATAAAACTGACTTTTATCAATAAAAAAGGGCATGTGTAATGATGTAATATCCGAGGAAAATCTGTGTCACGTAAGTTTTGCCTTATCGCCAAAAACAAACTCTTTCTGGCAGATTTCCATGCAAAACTGCACATATATTGGTCAAATGTTTGACTACTGCTATTTATATATCCAAATAAAGGGTGAAAGGACAAAATGGAAAGGATATATGGGGAATTAACGTGTATTGGGCATTTTTAATTATTTTATTAGCTGAGTTAGTCAAAACTGTATTTATTGTCCAAAAAATACAATACAGACGCTCCTCTTACGAATGAGATACGTTCCGAACAGTGGTTCATAACTTGAAATGTCCGTAGGTTGTTATTCAACATCATTTTAAGAGTATCCGCAAGTACTAAGAACTAGGATACTGGGAGTACACACGCTACGCTGCTGCGCGGCAGGAGTAGCGGCCAGAAGTCATACCAGGCGGAACTGGCTCGCAGGAAAAAAAAATTATGTTGTGGACAGAGAGTCCATGAACTATCCACCACTGATTAACACCATCAAGTAAAATAAAGTACGGCTGCATTTTATGTGATTTCTTAAGTATTTTCTGACTTTTTCTCTTTACTTTCTGTATACTTTTTGCATATTAGGGGCATCTCATGGAGCACAGGGTCCTCTGGACGAGACGTCTGCGCATCGGAGGACACGCACTCACAAACTGAGGAGATTTTAATGGCACCAGCCCTTCCTGTAGGAGGAACCAAAAAAGATTTCTAAAGGGAGAAGCTGGATATTGACCTTGCTGTCCTGGAGGTGTGAGTACACAGTCTTACTCACGTGACACCACGTATCTCACGTACATCACTAAGGAGTGCTGAGTAGAAGCTGACGTCTCACTAACATGTAAGAAGCAATGAACGACACATGAAAGGGTTAATAGCACTCAGAAGAGGCAGAGGCTTGTGTGCCATAAATGGCGCCGTTTGGCTTGCAGGCCGATGCATTTGTTACTGTTGTCATGGCCACAGATCTCCAAGTACCTTGGCATTTAATAAAGTGATCAGGTGCACTCATACATTAACTGCCAGCATCAGGCTGCATTGAATATGAAATGTTTCCTTTATTGGAGAAAGCAAACTGATTTGGGCTTTAGCTGCACTGTGTCACGAGTCAACAGTAACCCAATACACAACAGGGTAAATAACAGGATTCTGTTAGCTATGTACTCCATTAGAACTGGGATCCCAAATGCAGAGACATAGATCAGTGGGAATGAGACTAATACCCACCAGTCAGCCACACTGTACATTCAATTATATAAACAATAAAAGCTAGTAAATGTATACAGTATTTAACAGTAGCACTCAAAAAGTGTTACCCAAAAGCACTTGATTATAGTCTGAATAATGCGTTAGGTTTATTATGTAACTGATACAGATGGAATATGACATTCAGTCAAACACTTTGATAGAAGGCGTTTTTATATAAAAAAGGAAAAAAGAGGAAGTCAGACACACTGTCTCAAGAAAAGTCAGAAACAGATGAAATCAAAATCCCCGGTTGACTATAAATGTTTGTCTTTGTGGTCGTGGAGTTAGCCAAGGTTGCTGGTTATTTCTAAAGGCTACTCAGCAGGAGACAACATCTGACCAGGGCAATTACCACAGCTAGGTTTCACTTTCACTCTGACAAACCATGAGGAATCAAACCAAGAGGAGAAGAAACAGTTTTCTGATGTGTGTTGTGTTGTTAGTCATTTTTTTTTTTGGGGGGGGGGGTAGGAAAACACCACAGTATCTGCAGAAACTCAGATCTGAAGATAGTGGGGGCTGTCATTCTGCTACCCGCACTGTTTCCTCGGTAGGCTAATATAACCATTTGTATGGTAATCATAATGTATTTTTTATACCCAGAGACCCTTGATTCCTGTTCTGGGTGTGACCTTGTGACATACATGTGTTACCCGACCCGTCTCAGTGAGCTGCCGTCTCCGAGAGCATCCCGCTGGGCAGCGGCTGTGCTGGGATCAGGCAGGTCCCTCCAGCCCTGCTGAGGAGCCTCACTCTGCCCTGTGGGATAGGCTGTTACCCTCAGTTTCCCCAGTAAGACGATAAGCCCTGGAATGGTCTCACCCCAGATATGGTCTATTCAATCTTTTGCAATCAGATAAAAGACACAGGACTAGACATGCTCAGGCAGACTGAGAAATGGCTTCTACCCCAGAGCTGTTACTAGGCTGAATCGCACTGGTCATCACCAGGCCCACCTGCTACGGGTGACACTGCCTCACACCCCATCCCCCTGAACACTGAATAACGCTGCACCAACTGACCTTTTTATTTTGCACTACTATAATTACATTTTGCATCAAGAATGCAAGACTGTCTTTTTATATCATGATGTTATAGGTTATACTGATATATGTACAATACACACACACACACACACAAAATATGTATCTAAGAATATAACATAGGTTTTCATTGTTGTGTTATATATGTATGAAATTTATTTGCATGAATGTGCGGTATTTATGTTACAGAAACTGCTACTAAACTTCCTTAGACTTCTGTAACCTACTTGTGCCCAAAATCTGTGATCCTTAATTTGTGATCCCCAGAAGTTTGTTTAGAGCTGCTAGCACACATGAAGATAATCTCTGGACTAGTGATTCCCAATCCGGTCCCCGAGGTCCCAGAGCCAGTCCATGTTTTTGCTCCCTCTGAGCTGCCTGCCAGACAGTCCATATTTTTACTCCTTCCCAGCTCGCAATAGGGTGCAAAATCATGGACTCTCTATGGGTCCCTCAGGACCGGATTGGGAAACACTGCTATAGACCTTTATTCCTCATATTTTTGGGATCCTTCGTAACGTATGAAGGCCACTGCTGGATCTCCATGTGTCCCATTTTGATGTCTGGGGGAATCAGGTCAGGCAGCATTTCGACCTGAGATCACAATGATTTGTGTAAGTGGAGTTTGATGCTGACAGATCCTTCTGGAAAATCTATTATATTTCTTGTGGGGGTATCCCAGGCGGAGCAAACCTGTTGTTGTAGCACCATTATTTTCAGTTGTCATTAATTTTACTTAGAGCGGTTTTATACGAGTCCCTGGATCAGGAGGTGACGGGAGGTCACCGCAGGTTCAGTTCTTGGCTTTAGGATACATCAGGGGCTTGACAGTGTGTTAGCCGAAGGGGAGGATGCCTTACAACAGTGTTTCCCAGTTCGGTCCTGGGGAATCCGCAGACATTTTTGCTAAAACGTGGATTGTCCAGCAGGGAGCAGGACGGAAGCAGAAACTCTCTAGCGGCCGCCAAGAACCGAATTGGAAACACGGTCTGAGAAAGAAGCTGCAGTATAACTCTGTCCTTGTAGCATGTAACTACGTGTTAGATCGCCATGGAGACTGTCACACCCACCTCATTTTCCTGTGCTCCTCTACAAGTTTCCAAAGTTCAAATAACACAGCGTAAAGTTCTCAACTAATAACAATGAAGAGTCACTCTGTATGAGAAACGTTTGTGAATTCCTAGTATCTGAAACATACATATACTGTGTGTGTGTGTATATATATCCATCCATCCATCCATTTTCCAATTCGCTTATCCTACTGGGTCGCGGGGGGTCCGGAGCCTATCCCGCAACAGGCAGGGAACAACCCTGGACAGGGGGCCAGCCTATCGCAGGGCACACTCACACACCAGCCACTCACACATGCACAC
>JAABNY020000095.1:26689829-26710565 GCA_015164015.2 Brevimyrus niger
CCCCCTCTAACAAGGTGTTAGTTATCAAAGACCCAGATGGTCTTTTGCACTATCCAGCCATGATGTTTCCGCATCACTGTAAATGAATGTGGAAATGTGTGTGGCTGTGCATGCGCAGGTCCTTACTGCTGCGGCTGCAGTTTAGCATGCGCTCTCCGGCACGCTTCCTGCTTCTTCATTTCCTAAACATAGGAGGGCATTGCTAAAGTTTAAAATTATTCTGCTGATGTGTTATTTATTCTGCTGCATGACTTCTTCATACCAAGAATACCCATAATCCCACGCAGGCTTGCAGTTTCAGTTCATCATGACATCGCCGGTCTCTGGCACAATGTGACCATGGCTCACTTCAGCAGCAGGGGGCAGAATTGAGAAGTTCACGCCGGCTAGTAACTTTCTCTGTACTCCACTTTTTTTTTTGTTTTAGTTTGTCTTTTATGATACAGAATTTATTCAAGCACAAGATGCTGCATATCTAGGGGTTGCTGTAATAAATAGCATATCTGTTGTATAAGCTGTCTTTAAAGGGTGACAATTAACAGTAGTTAATACCTCCCACTACCCTCCTTCTGCCCTCCAGCATCCTTTTCATCATGGATCATCATCACCAGCATCCTCACAGCTGTCTATTTACCCCTCTTCTACTCTCCAGTCATTACCTTCTCATCTATAAAAACATTTCTTGCTTGCCCTCAAGCTAAAGCATTTATTAGGTCTCTCTAACACAGGCAGTTTAACCCAAAGCTCCTGCTTTGCCACGGGCAGATTATAGGTTAGAAGTCTTAGCTCTTCCAAAGCCTTACGTGCCTTGAGTAGAGAATGGGGTGGGAGGTGATGTGGCCATCAGGATAGTGCAGGTGAGTAAAGGGCCCATCTTTCGCTGGGATGCAAATGTGACTGTCGACTCTTCCACCCATCGACCTGCTGCACCTTAATTATCTGAGTACATTTGTGGGGAGATGCAAGTCAGGGTCGCGGTGACTCTCTGCCGTCTGGAGTTCTTATCCAACAAAGGACTGAATGGAAGTGAATTTGCTCAATTTGCTATAAATAAATATATCAATGGCAGGACAGGGGGCCTCCCCAGGAGGGGCGGGGCCACCACCAGAATCGGGTTTTAATGGGAGAGGCTGATGTCCCCACAAGTGGGCGAGATGACTGGGTTCATATCGTTCTACAGCAATATCAGCTGGACACCCCGGGGTCTGAGGGTGGAAACGGGAGAGCTGCCTGCCTCTCACCAAGCGTGGAACGTCGCCCTCCGTCCTGAGAGGCACCCGCGGCTCTTCGAGTGAGAGGGAGTGAGTGGCTGGCGGCTCGTGTCGGGGGAGGGCTGTAGCGGTCATCGGGCAGACGGCAGCGGTGAGCAGCCAGCTTCTGATGGCCTTGATTGGAGCGTCCTTCTCGAGTGAAAAGAAAGTTGCGCGAATATCATAAATATCCTGGTTGTCTTACAGAGAAACTCCAACATGACAAAGCCTATCTAACCCGTCACTGAGCGACCTGCTCGTCGGGGATCTGACAGCCTGACGTCCCACCTGGGACTGGAGCCCGAGCTGCCCGGCCCTGTCAGGCTGAGGCCGCACCAAGCCGCCCCCGGTCACGCTCCCGCCCTCAGGGGGCAGCCCTGAGAATGAAGGAATAGGTGCCTTTTCCACGCCTGCTGCCCTCTTTGCTTGCTGGGAGCAAAACAAAGCTGAGTAACGCAGCCCAGACAAGCTAGGATCTGCTAGGATTAATTAGAATCACGTAGGGGTTTGGCATGTATACATATACAGGACATACTTACATACACACATGCCCATATATGTATGTATATATATGGGATTTGAATTTACTGGTAGTATTTACCTAATTAGTATGTTCAAAGCCGAGTGTATAAATATGAATACTTATCAGTTTGTACAGAAAGGTGAGATCAATGATATATGAATGAATATGTGGACTTTGGGGACTACCCCCACGAAGCAGGTGACCCTCTATCCATGGACTGCTTCTGTGCCCATCAGGTCACCTCTTAAGATACATGATAACGGTCACATCAGCACGTGTGAGGCAGTGCGGAAACCCCGCCCCTTCGGCAGAATGAGGGGCCCCTTTGATGCTCCCAACTTCATAAACACTGTCCAGCACCAAGGAGCAGAACGCTGATTTAATGGCAATCTAGTTCGTCTGCTGACTTCAGGACGTGTTGGGCCAAACGTAGCAGTGACCCTGGGGCTGTCTAGGATTCTTTAAGGTGGGGGGAGGGCATAAGAAAGGCCATAATTTATACGGAGCAGCCCAACCGATGAACAAATGACAGTGGAAGGGGCACTTCAGGAGCCAATCAGCTTTCAGCTGGGCTCAGTGGCCCCACCCCTGTATATGCTCTGTGTTGACTGCATCTCCACAATTTATACCCAGCGTTTATTGAGGAAGGAGCCCCTTCAGCTTGAAGGCAAAATTTATCCATAAGGACAAGCTGTGCCTCTCAGAACGATGGATGGATAACAGCAGCAGATAGATGCATCTTCCTTTCCCGTCCAGCAAATAAAAACAATGATATTAGATGTGATATGCGTCACTGTTCAGGGATGTCAGACTCATCTATTAGCATAATGCATTCGACTGTCGTCTGAGTAATTACATGAATCTCTTTATACCGGCTTTGCTCATTGTAATTTACAGTCCATCTATAGACATTTATGTGTCCTCGGTTTAATTTACATGTGTTTGTTGATAGATAACACTGCTTAACAAGGATTCATTCCTGTTGCTGTTGCCTGAATGAAGCACCGCGCTGCTGTTAGACGCGAGCTGGTATTTTTGTACAACGTGTTTCCCCTTGACTTACCATCACCTAACACTGAAACCTCTGCATGTAGGCAATTTGGTGGGCAGCACTGTGACCTGACACCTGGGCTGGGGGGTCAAATGTCCTCATACAGCTGGTTTCTGCTGGATTCTCCAGGTCCTACCGCAATGCAATAACATGCAGATAGGTGTCTCTAACCCATGATGTGTGCGTGTCCTGTATCAGCCATTTGATCATCAAACTGCCCCCCCAGTCCCCACCCCCCCTGATGCACAGTGTAATCACCCCAGCTCATATTACCTTCCAGCAGTGTGATGGAGCGCTGTTTGTTTTGCCATTCGCCGTGTGTCAGGAAATGAGTTTGGGGACAATTGTGGCCGCCACCCCCTCCACCCCGACCCCGGTTGGGCTGCCCAGTGTACGACTGAGCGCCTGCTGGCGAACAGCCCCAGCCGCATATCAGCACAAACAGCATCATGCTTCACGCCAAACGGGACTCAGTCGTTTTTCTCCCTCGGCGTCGATACGCCTGACGGTAAGTCAGCAGCCTCGCTGATCGGCCGCCCCAGGGGCCGCGGTGATTGCACCATAACTGTGAGCCACCCATTATAAAGCCTTATTACCTGTATTCCAGACGAGGTGCCGAGGCTCTATAACCCTGAAAAAGACAGCCAGTCACTCCTACTACTGCGGTGCGGCTGAATTTTCAGCACAGATTTTACATTTTATTAATGCAGAAGAATATATGTAAATTTCTGAGAGTGACCAGGGACAGACCTTCTCCAGTCCTTAGGCCAGTCGGGGGCCTTGTTGCGGGGCCCAGCGGTTCATTCTGCCGACGATGGGATTTGGACCTACAACCTTCTGATCACAGACTCAGCGACCTGACCAGCTGAGCCACACAGCACCCCCTTCAGCAGACAGGCTGCTGGTGGAAATGATACAACCTCTTGCACAGCAAAAATCCCTTATGATTCTATGCATTTTAAAATGGGAAATTTTTCAAAAACATTAGATATACAAGTAAAAATAAAGATATAGAACAAATTGACTGTTGGGCAGTAAGCGTGTTGTTCATGTTCATTTTGTGTTATACAAAAGTGTTCTGAAGGCAAAAAGAAAAATGATTGGTTCAGAAAGATAACCAGTCACATTGTACAGGAGGTGGTCCCAGGCAAATAGAGGAGGCAGAACCAACCAATCAGATATCTTGGTGGACCCACCTCCAGTACAATTTGATTGGTTATCTCTCTGAATTGAATAAGTGAATGAATGAGTGAAGGAATCTCAGTGCCATTTCCTTAGTCATCATTAATTAATAATCATTGGATCAATTAATTATTTCTTTATTTGACGTATTAGGGCTGAAAATCTGAGCTGATTCGCATTGAATCTCGGACTCACACATGTTCCCTTGCTTGATCTCAGCTGTTCTCATGATTTGTTTTTTTTTTCTTCTCAGGACAAAGATTGGAAAATGACTAGAACAGAGAAAATGAGACGTATGTCCTGTGTCCAGGAGAGCAAGGGAGGGAGGGTGCAGAAACAGGAGAAGAGCGGGAGATGGAGACAGAGAAGCGCTCCCAGCGGAACCCTAGAACAACAGCATGTCTCTCTGACGAATAATACAATAAGGCTGAGCAGCCATGCGCACAGCGGGATCGCTGCTGAACCGCCAGTCGGAGCAGAGGCAGGCAGACCTGAGATGCTGGTCTCATAAAGGCCAGTGCAGGACAGGGGCCACAGCACCAAACTCACATGCAGGGACCCTGAATGGGTGCAGCCGGCACACACTTGACTCCAGTGACATAATCACTATGCCTTTATAACAGCAGATGGTGCCGCCCCGGCTTGGGGGGAGTCCCAGCACCTCGGCGGTCCCACATCCCCTGTCACTACAAACTCTGAGAGTGTCACCCAGGTGCCACGTCCCCACAAAGCCACAGAGCGACATCACTATCTGACAACATTCAAAGCCAGCAAGACCATGTGTGGATCGCCTACCTGCTGCAGCCTCTTAACTCTGAGTAGGTGTCATTTTGAAGGGTGAAGGTTAAGCATCTCACGTGAATGGGGCGGGGCCACAGGGGCGCTGGCTCAATTTGCAAGCTGATTGGTCCCCAGAGTGCCCACTCCCCTGTCACTCACGAGTCGAAAAATATAATTGGCTCATGACAAGGTTGACCTCGCTGTATGATTTATGAATTATGGTCCACCTTAAAAAAATCCTAGAATAGATCCTGCACACAAAAGGATTAACTGTGATACAGTCTACAGGACGGCAACCAGGCTGGACATTGAGGCTAATAATCAGGTTTCAGTGTGATATTTAACAGCAGCAACAAAACCCAGCTCTGTGTTAGTATCATGGTCCTGCCAGAATAGTGCCTCAGATCTAGTGGTTTCCACCCGGCCGAGATAAACCTGGACAGCACAAATACACTCGTCAGCTGGATCCTGCTCCCCCCGCCCGCTCGCTTCCTTTCCAAATGTGCAAGACGAATGAGGGACGAGACGTGCCCGTATCGCTGGCAATTACACTCTGCGATTTATTGGCCTTTATCTGTTTTGGTGCAATTAACCTTCATCGTGGAAATGGCGAGTTATCGGGCCGTTATTACCAGAACCGCAAATGTTCCAATTCCTCTCTGTCAGGCCCGTGTGCTCTGGCCCATAATTCAAAGGGGCCTGCAGAATCAATCTTGCAGTGCTGCTTGGTGCTGCCGCAGGCACAGCCCGTCGGGTGCAGGTGTTGGGGGGGGGGGGGGCAAGACGTCTGTTCATCGAGATCCGGGGCTCGGTCCGCCTCGGGGCATCTGTCTGAACCCCCGGTTACTCCGGGCCATGCTGGAATCACCGTGAAAAACACTCCTATTGGACACGGTGTGCTGTGTTTAATACCTCAGTACCTCAAACTTACAAAACATACCAATAATATAATATACCACATATGATGAATTTACTAAAATATTTTTTTTTAATCTACCTTCTACTTTCTACGGTACGAACAGGAAAAGAAATAGTTAGTAATGAGGTTTTCCAGAATGAACCTTCCACTGTTAATCCACCTGCCTCAGTTTTTCATTTCACATTTCTATTATGTAAAAGAATTTAATGAGCATAAATTTAACTTCGCTAAGATTCTGCACTATGGCCGTGTTTCTGGTAGAATGCTCAGGATTTCGTAGTTTCAGTGGACAGATATGTGTATAACGTTCTTGAGTGAGCACTTGTCACCTGGTCGGAAGATATCAGATCAAATTCAACCTGTATCTTATTTTACAGTCTAATGATGTAAAAAAAAATCTATTTATAATTTCCACCAGTCACTGAACACTAAAACAGCACACATGACTTTTGGTTTGAATGACACGATTCTACTGCTATTTATAGTATATTGACTTTTCGTGGGAGAATCCGTATGTTTTAAAACATTTTAACAATGCTTTCTGTAGCTCTGTCGTTAGTAAAATGCTAACATTTCTTCTCCCGCCGTCCATATGCTGCAGGAGAGTGATACCCTGAATCCTGCCATAAGCTCTTTGCACTGACACATCCGGTTGATGAATGTGCCTCATTTCAATTCAATATTGCAGACGTGCCCTCTGCAGACCATGCCACAACACCATATCGGTTAAACTGACAAATCAGAGCAAGACTAATCAACGCTGCGTGCCTGGATTACATCCCATAAGGTGGCTGCAATTTCTTGGTATTTTTGCTGTGACTTATTCAAGTAGCTGCAGAAGATCCACAAGTATATATTAAAATAAAAAAGAGACCAGTTCATCAAATTCACAGCAGTAAGGGAAAAAACAGAGATCAAAAATGATTTGTAAACTGTACGCCATGGCCTGGGCTGCCTGTGTAGATAAGCTGTTATACCCACAGTATTGGTACTTTACAATTTGCATCATCTCACCCACCGACACAAACACAGATGACCAGTGTGCAGTCTAGTGCAGTGTGACAGTCATGGTTAAATTCTAAGTTAAACCTCAAAGTATCTTTTATTGTCATTTAATGATGCACGAAGTCATACACTGAACCGCAATATTCTCGTTAATTGTAGCGCAAATGAAAAATAAAGTAATAAGTAGCATAGAAATACTGAGAAAAATATAAACATAATATAACATTTTACAACAGAGACAAATACAGATAAGAACCTGATTGGTGGGGAAAGATTGTGCGAACTGGTACAGAAGTTCTATCAACAGAGTAGCTTAATGACAAGAGTGCAGTGAAAGTTCTGGAATCCAGACAGCAATCTGAAGATCGCTACTGCTTTTAATTTACCAGCAATGCTCTTTCTGTGCTGGCTCTGAAAATGAAAGACCCAACACTGGATGTTAAGGGCTCTGGAAAGTGATTACTAATGTGTACATAGGGATCAGTTGTGTCCTAGTCCAGGCAGGATGTTGTTCAGGAGATTTTTAGCAGGATGAGAACTCTTGTGCTAGATGTACAGACATGCCCCAAGATCATCAGGCTATATATTATCCTCTGAGGCATTAACATGGACAGAGGCCCTGGGGCCATTTCGGTTGTTGACCTGTGTGTGTGGGGGGGTGGGCGGGTGGGGGGGGGGGGTTATTTCATTAAACAAGGTTAGTTGAGGCCCCTGCGTTTCAGCACGGGAAAGCCCGCACATTAACACACTCATTACATCATCCCTCTGCTTTTATGTAGGTCTGGGAATGAAGCTGGCGTGAATGGCAGAGCTTTGAAGGAGTAACATCTCAGTCACATGCTCTCATTCAGCCCACAAAGAGTGCATCTAAAAAAAAAAACGCTTCATGCTAATAGTGGCATTCTAATTTACATTAATTCAGAATGAAATTAGATGATTAGATGTTAAGCAGAGATTACAATAACACACACAGACAAACTGACTGCAAGGCAATGAAGAGGTTTTCCTCCTTTAATATGAAAACCTGCAGGGAAATGACTCCGACTGCGGATAATCACAGCAAATGCAGCAGTCATATCGCTGACATTTAGCAGCATGTAAATGCTAATAATCACAAGATTCATTTCCCTCACCCGTCTCCCTCCATCCTTTATTTTATTCAAAATGATCCGGTAATTACAGGTTCTCTGCTGACACATTTTAGGCACGAATCAAAGGACACCTGAACAAAAGCGATTCGAAGATTAGGTTTGCGAGGCTCCACAACACAGCCGGACATTAATGAATCACCTGAGTGTGGAGAAACACCCTGTGATTAGCAGGATTAGTGTTGCCTGGCGGGCAAACCGCAAACTCACCGCGTCGGACCCAAAAGATGCGTAAATGCTAAGCTGGTGCGTAAATGCTAAGTAAGAAAAAAGCAGGTAAACAGCACAGTGTTGCCACCCTTAGGCTAATTCTGGCAACGTTAGAGTTGACCCCGTTACCCAAGACAGAACTGCTTCCGCCAGATGATGTCCACTGGGCCGGACCTCCGCCAGGACACAGGTGACACTTGTCCAGCTGGAGCCGGCCCACCGGCACCAGTCAGAACACAAACGGCGCTGGCTGGGACAGCTGGCGTACAGGGCCAAGGCAGCCCATGCTACAAGGAAGGGTGATGCTGAAAGCCGCATTCGACTGGCCAAGACGCCTGGGGACAACGCCCCCTGTAGGCCGGGAGTCAGCCTGGCTTCCATCAGACAGCTGGCAGATGGCGAACATGTGGCCAGACACCCTGCTGTAGTGTCTTGTGATCTGTGCATTCCACCTGCACCTACAGTATATGTCTTAAGGTGATGGTTAGCATACCGATTTAGTGGCATTATTCATACTGTTTCATTAATGAGCTATGATTAGGGTGACCAAATAATGTCAGGGAGGACATTATCAGCTACTTCAGATTTTTACAAACTACTTCAAAACTGAACGGCTCCTGGGCTTTGCTAAATAGTTCAGCTCTTCTTGTGCTTTGACTGGTTTGATTCCTTGATTAAAAGATTCATCCAGGTGTTTCAGATTAACATTAGTGACACATGCATGGTTATACTGTAGGAGACTGACCAATCAGCACAAAGCAAGAACTCAGTGCTAAAGTGAAATCAAGGTCTTTTTTATTGAAATGGAAGTTTACAAACCCTGCCATAGCTCATAGTGTCTCATAGTGACATGGATTAGGTGGTCACCCTAGCTATGATTGCATTTTTTGGGGGGAATTTTCAGAGATGTTTTCACATCAGAATCCTCTTCTGTGCCTCTAATGAAGTCTGTTCGACCTGCTTACATTGCCGAAACATTTAAACCTACATCTACATATCAATGGCTATGGGACCCGGCGTCACGCCGAACCGTCCCTGTAGCGGGCAGAATTTCAGATCACACAGTCAGGGCTTTTGTCCCTCTCGTTGTCATTATGCGATGGGGGACGTGTGACAATGATCCTCCCCCATTCCCCATTTTTGCGCTGATTGACTACATTAGCCAGTTGGATTAAATATTTATGGGATCCTCAGAGTAGCCACGGGGGCTGTGAGAAGTGGGGAAACGCCACCCACTGATGGGTGAATGCTGAATGTACAAGAGGAGAGAAATGAATGGAGCCACTGTCATTGATTACGATTAGGCCGAGGGGTCCAGGCGACTGCATCGCACGCCCCCCCCCCCCACCGCCACCCCCCAATCGGCGGAGGTGCCCCGTTCAGATGGATGGACAATGAAGTGCAGCCGCACGCAGACACACATTGTCAGGCTGCTGTGGCTCTAGAAAGCCATTTTCTTTTATGTCCTCTTGAGATGTCAAACTGAAGAAATGTGATCAATAGCGCTCTTTGAGGCCAAATCAGAAACACTGCACCCAGATAATGCGATCACATCGACACGACTCTATACAGCGGCAGCCTGGGTTCATTTGCCATCCTACCATCCTTTATGGACATTTTAAGGGTCCATTAAGTCTATCATCCTGTGTACTAACAAAAGCCAAACTTAAAATACAAAGAAGGTGATAAGATGCTTTTTCATTATATATAACAGGAGGTGAAAGTAGGAGGTTTGACACCAGCAATATCAACTACTGAAGAGAACGTCACCGCAGAAGGTAGACAGAGAGTCAGATCGCCAAAGACCACATACACCTCTACTCTGTGATGGAGAGATTTCAAAGGATGTCGTTGTTCTTCTAGGGCAGTTTGAACAAAAGGGCAAAAGCTCTTCAGAGCTGGAGAAAAAAAAATCTTGGAAGTGCTGTATAATGGCATATGTTACCTACATAGCAGTTATTTGAATCAGTCGTCTTGGAAACAGACCTTGATACATTGTGGTAAGCATGATTAGAGTTACCCAGAGAAGATTGCAATTACATCTTCAGAATTTGACATGAGCGATATTTATTGGCGTAACACTGATTGCCTTAACATCAAGAGATCTTAATGGAATCTTCAAAACAGAAAATCAAGAGCCAACAGCATGATTCTTAACACAATGAGATGTTTCATCATCAGAAAGGCATTGTACTACTAATAAAGAACATTCACACACTTTCAGAAACAAAGTATCATGAGCATTGTGATGTGAATTGACTGCCTAGGGCATCAACATCTGAGGGGTGATTTCAGTTGTGCACTGTTGCACCATTCTAGCTGGCTAGTTTGGAGCCCAGAAGTAGTTGCACCTCCTGCAGAGCTGTCACAAAACCATTTTGCGGTTTAAGGGGAGGGAAATGGTGTCACGGAAGCTGTTAGCACAGTGTGACCAAAAAAATTTGTTAATTTGTTTTTTATAAATCGCACCAAAATTAATGCCATTGAAGGTCATTCAATCAAGAAAATAATAATGCATTCTGATTTTACGATTAATGCTAATGTGTTAATGCATTTTTTTTGACATCCCTAGTTCGTAATTTTATTTCGACAGTCCTACCTCTTTGTGTGGTTTTATTGTCTAAAAGACATCTTTCATTGTGCATTTCCTTCAAAGCACCTGTTATTTAATGGTTAGTATTATTATTTGTAATTATTAAACTTTTAAAACTGTATTGTATTGTTAGATATTACTGTATCATCTATTGCGGCACTATATTATATTAAACAACGAACAATCTTAATTTTTTTTATTCCCATTGTTTGCACATACAATTTGGCCCCAGTGCTGAAACTTACCTGAAGCATCACACAGGCTTCAGTCTGCCCTGGCAGCAAGTTCAGCTATCAGCCTTATGCACTTTAGAGCTTAATGATTTAGGGCTTTATCTGATTAAACGATAGGTGATTAACCCATACAATACATGATTAACCATATCAGTGCAGGTGTGGTGACATCATCCACATGGGACACACACACACACACACCCACCCACCCCTGTGTCAGGCTCCTAAGAGATAACAGGATGGGTCAGGAACAAGTGTTTATTTTTTCAGATAGCAGGGGTCAGCCAGTTCCTGGAGCAATTGGGGCTTAATAGCCTTGTTCAATGGTAAAATCACTCTGCCGACTCTGGGATTTGAACCTGTGCCCTTCCGGTCACAGACACACACCATCCCCAGATAATCCTGTGGTTTGATGTTTTTTAAGCAGCTGCATCTTGGCCTCCCGGAGGGACTCCCCACACACAGCTCCAGCCCCCCGAGGGCGTCCCCTCCATGCAGCATGACCGACCTCCTCCTCACTCCCCCCAAGCAGCCACAGCCCCGCTGGCTGGCAGTAAAAGAGCTAACGTAGCTTGCTAGGTAAATAAAGGCCCTTCGTTAAAGGGAGATCAAGGCTCAGATTGTTCAGCTTCTGGAAGTTGTCGGATCACCTTGAAAGGATCCCTCTGGCTCACCCTTATCCCTCAGAGAGACGTGTGATACAGCCAGGAAAATGAGATTCACTGACATCGCACTAATTGAGCCGTCTCCCTCGCGCCTGGCTGGGCTGCCTGCTGTTAATTAGCGACTAATCAAATCAATACGGCCTCTGCTGACTGAAGGAGGGCCATCTCGATTTCAGCCCTGAACCGCTGACACCTTTCCCTCTGCTCCCCCCGACGGCTGCTGTGGGCCCATCTGCTCTCACACCCTGATATTTCCCACCCAGAAGTGGCAGGCAGAGCAGAGCTGCTCCACAGGAAGACTGGAATGTGAAGCAGGGGCCTGTCGTGCCTCTGGCTCCCTCAAAGGATGCCACACACAGACTCGCACATGGAGCTCAGATCCCTGTCTTTGGCCCCAGACACACTCTCCTGGCATAGCGATCCAGAGGTACTGAGTTTCTCCGTGCGCCTGATATTCGGATCCCGCAGACCATGGTGCTGACCTTTCCAAGAGCACGAATTAATGCATCTGCCCTGCTCCCATGCATATGTATGGGTGCCGCTGACCTGGAGCAGGGTTTGTCAGACCGGCTTACTGGCGTAGTCTGCAGCATCACCGCCGACTAGCTGGGGAAAAGGAAGTAGAGAAAACCTGACATCAGTGGTGCAGAGTCAGGCTGTACCTGGAGGGGACTGGCTTCCCTCCCCAAGGGGTGTTCAGGCCATTACCCATAAACATCATAGCATCATGGATCAGCGCCCCCCCTGGATTACCTCAGACGAACCTGTCCTCCTCTGGACTGGAAATTTCCCCATTTATTCTGTTTATATTTTGGATCTAATTAAAGTCTGATTCATTGTTTTGTCCTTTAAAAGGTTTTTTCTCTCCACACGTGGAGAAAGCACAAGACCCCGTTAGTCATATCAACCTGTCGGTTTTCCCAAAAACCAGTACGCGTCACACTGGACCAAACACAAACTACCAGAAGAGCGTACAAAATTAATTTCTGTGGTATTTTTTTTTTAGATGGTTGAACATCTTGATATTATGCACAAAAGATTAAACATCTTATTTGTTTATGCAAATGTTAAAGTCAGGCGATAATTATGCATGCATATTCATTGCATTGTTTTACATGTTTTGACTTGCTAGTACGTGTGTGTATGGGGGGGGGGGGGGGGGTTTGATCAGTGCATTCCTTAGCTCACCTCTGCCTAATTATTACCAAACGTGCAAGACCTGGATGCCCCTGTCCATTACCCAGGCCTTACAAAGTCTCCTGCATGGTTCTGGCCGCTGTTGTTTATCTTGTCCCCTGCCATCTCTACTCTTGGACCATAATACACCCCCCCCCCCCATCACCACATGGTTCTGGTAGCAAAGTAAACCACACAGACAATTATACCTGTAAAATGAACTCAGTGATTAACCGAAAATGAACCAAAATATGATGACTATTATGATTTGCCTTAGAAACAAAACCAGTTAATGGTCAGACTCATGAAATGAATGGTGTCACTGATGAAGACGATTCCATGTCGGCAGGGCGCAGCAGCGCACTGAGCAGGGAGGTGCCGCTTGGAAATGTTTGCTTGCAAATTATTTTTAATAATTTGAACAACATGTCTGGGAAAATAAGCATCTCTAACAAACTCAGTAAATGTCTCTGCAGCATTCCTGGGTTCAGAACATCGCCAGATGTTTATTTTAATTATTCATTTAGCTACCCTGACACATTTTCTGTACCTGAAAACATGCCTCGCATGTTAAATGATGCAGGTTCTGCTCATGAGTCTCTATGCAGATTCGGCCTGGTTACGGTTCACTTACAATGATGGATTCCGACACTCTGTCTGTCATCCATCTCTTTCCTTATTGCTGATCTGTACGGGGTCACAGGGGATCTCGAGACAAAGCTGGGTACACCCTGGACAGGATGCCAGTCCGCCGCAGGGCACAAAGCTGGGTACACCCTGGACAGGATGCCAGTCCGCTGCAGGGCACAAAGCTGGGTACACCCTGGACAGGATGCCAGTCCGCCGCAGGGTACAAAGCTGGGTACACCCTGGTCAGGATGCCAGTCCGACGCAGGGTACAAAGCTGGGTACACCCTGGTCAGGATGCCAGTCCGACGCAGGGCACAAAGTTGGGTAAACCCTGGACAGGATGCCAGTCCGCTGCAGGGCACTAGGGACCATTTAATTGAATTTCTATGCCAATTTGCCTACCTGTATGTCTTAGGACTGTGTGTAAAACACGCCAGATGGGGCAGATGGACATAGGGCACCATGGTTCAGGGTCCTGGACCTCAAGGTGGCCTTTTCTCTGCACACATTTCCTTTCCTCTGGGACGATTACTGCAGTGCAGCGTCATGGCGAAGCGGAGGACTGGCAAGGCAGTGCTAGAATCCGATCATTTAAGGTCACACAGGCCACAGAACAAGGGCTGATGAGCTCCATGAATGTTCATACACAGCCTCTGCTACTTTTACCGATGTAACGGCACTATTGACCCGTCCCCAGTGTACGGTCTAATTGACAAAAAAAAAAGCATAATGAAATGCGGAGCTGCCCAGTCAATAGGGCTTGGTCTGAGCTCAACACAGACTGAGCACCAGCGGGGAGCAGATGAGTGTAATCACCTTACGACTAATGCGGATCAATGCTTGGCCCCCACCGTTGAACCCTTGTGTGTGACCCTGTGTGTTCTGCTACTGTTTCAGTTGTGTGTAGGTGTGGGGAGCAAAACAGGGCCCAGTTACACTGCGACTAACCTCTCGTGCCTCAGATCTGTTACTCACGGCTGGGCTGAAAAGCTGCAGCGCCACACTTTACATAACAGAACAGAGAGCTGTATAAATTATAATATTTCAGTATATTTTAGACTTTAGAATCTGCAGGTGATGTTTCAATTGTGCTCGACACATGCGGAGCGATTTTTTAGCATCACCTCCAGTCAATGAGTGATCTGACCGGAGTATGCGGCGACTTGGCAGCCTTGGATTCACTGTCTTCGTGCCGCTCTCATGCCTTCCTGGACCAATTAAGCATTGTGGAACAGTAATGAGATGCTGCACCTAGAGATCTTCCTGCAGAAGCCCGATTTCCGCGGTGGGACGTGCATGTGACGGTGAGCGGCCCGGCGTCACATCGCTCCCCCTGTCAAGCTGAGCCTCAGAAGTGTTTCCATACTCATGGGACCCCCCCCCCAAGGGCTGCCTGGAGAGACGCAAATTGTGGGGAATATCACTGCAGCAGTTAAAGATCGCTGCACAGGTTAAACATTACAGCACAGGTTTAACGTTACTGCGCAAATTAAATGTTACTGCATGGCTTATTACTTTACCGTCGGAATATTGCTACATTGTATGAATAGTACTAAGCAGGTTCAGGCTCGCGATTCGATGCATAATTCCCAGGCCCAGGACAAAAATACTTCAGCCAGGCCCACCATGACATGCAAGTCCTCCCAGAAGGGCCCTCTTTCCTGCCCGCCTCCAGTTCCCTATTTGTCCCTATGAGCCTATGCAGGTTAAATATTATTACACCGGTTATTACTTTACAATTTAAATATTCCTACACAGGGTATAATTTAATTACTATTATGTGGGTTATTACATTACAGTCTTTATATTACTGTGCAGAGTAAATGTTGTAGTAATATTAACCCTGCAGGGTAAACAATGAGCAGTGCCACCCTTTAGCCCCCAACTGCTCACAGCACCACCCTTTATCATTTAAACATGTAACAGGTGTTTATTACTGTCATTACAATAAGATAATATAACACGTCCATATTCCACTCCTCCAATTCTGTACGAGATGGTCATGGGTGGATCTGCATGTGTCCCCTAATCACACATCAGCAGAGAGGGAAAAAGAACAAATAAAACAAAACGAAGTTGCAGAAGGAAGCAAGGAAAAGCCTTTCGAAGGTGACGCATGGAAGCTGCTAGTCAGAGCATTTAGATGATGGAATTGCAAATGACTAATAAGTATGCAGTCTGAAGCAGACAGTTTTGCTTGCTGCATCATTTAGATGAGTACAGTGTGAGCTTCTTGCGTACCGCAGCCACACACGCTCATAGGTTATTATACAGAACTCAAAAGCTGAATATTTTAAAAATTACAGAACAATCAGCATGTCAGGAGCACATAGTTCACCGGAAGTCCTTTACTGCTCACAGAGGGAGGGGCTGAACAAGTGGGATGGGCCTTCTCCAGGTTGCTCGTCTTAGCAGGAGCCCGGCCCCGGGAACATGCCCTTGAGGATAGCAGCCGTCCCGTCCATAAATTCACTGCTTTCCCAAACATCTCATTCGTCATTCAGACCTTCGTCTTCCCTAAACCCCCCACTTCCCCACACACACACACACACACACACACACGCTTACCTTACACAGATGCACATCACGTACGCGGCGCGACTGGCCAGTGCAACAGCAGGCACACATGAATCTGTTACTGCCTTTAAAGTCACTGGATGAAAGTATAAAACCCCCCCCCCCCCCCCCCGCCGGTCTGCGATTTCTAAATCATCTGCAGAGAAAGACAAAAAAAAAAAAATGCTGTACACGAAAGGTGGCGTTTATGTGCTGATGCTTCAGGATCCCTGTAGCCAGGCATGGCAAAGAGCCCTGGACAGCTACAAGATAACTGCACTGCACCTGTAGCGCTGTAATGCCTGTCCCGTTGTGAATGTTGCATTTTTATTACATTGTGTATTGTATAACAATAAAGCTTTAGTTGATTTTACACCTGTTACAGACAGCCAAGCCAGTCCCCCTTAACGTGGATCCTGAGCAGTAAAGCTGCAGTAGCTGTGATTTACCTCTGGGGGTAGATGGAAAAGCTCTGAACGGACACACAGTTCTACTAACCCCTGTTTCAGACAGGCAGGCTGTTCCACCTTAACGTGGATCCCAAGCCATAAACCTGTAATTTACCTCTGAGTTAGAAGTACTGCTAACACCTGTCTCAGACAGCCAAGATGTGCTATAAACACACTTTCTGCTATGACTATTCAGCTGCTAATATCTCCAAATACGTATTTTCCTTCCAAAAGATGCCAATCAATAATAAAAAAAAAACACAATGAAGAATTAGATTAGTGGCTGATTGTTATTTAAATTTTAATGCTAATTAATGTTTACACATTTGAGAGAGAAAAAAAACAGCCCACAATTTCTGACAATGGCCTTTGGAGCTTGTGGAGATGCTGCCCCCTGGTGCTTACGTGGTGCATTGCTGAGAGATGTGGCATATGGACACATTCGGGGCTAAAAGTAGTATTCTTATTTTTATATCTAACTTACAAAAAGTGTTATGGTTTCGTTTTACTTCTTTTTCATCAAAGTACATTTAGCATTTGCCTGGAGCCTGCGGCATCTGGCCTACTGTGAAGTCTGACACAGGGCTGGTGTCACCTTTCACGCTTTGATGAATATCATCAGAATTTCTGGTTAGATTTCGAACAAGAGAAGGTGAAGAGTGATTTAGGAAGCTGAATTTCACCACAAGTTGGTGTGAAAGTCCCTGGCTGGTCATATATCAGGGCCAAGACACACTTGCCCAGACTCCTGCACCCACAGCTGCCCACCTCCCTGACTCACGAAAGCTTTGCAGGATCTCTCCCCATATAGCCTGATGAATCACCATCCCCGTGACATTACATATGCTATAATTACATTCAGCAGATTAAAACTTTATTACTGAAGAACTCATTTAACAGATCTGGATCCTTTTTACAATAAGTCACACTGACATTTTCTTGAACAAATTCTAAATAATGCAACCATTTTAAAACTTTATCACGGTCATTGTAAAACTTTAATATGATTGAAAGATGTTACATTATTCTTTGACGCTATGACTCTAACTGATCCCCTTATTGGACGTGATCAAGTCATAGAGATTTCAACATTACACTGAAAAAATGACAATTTCAAACAAAATTCGCTAACTCGTGGCAGACGACATATTAGTGCCTGTAAGTAAAAGCAGAGTAGCACGAAAGAGCTTTTTGCAGGATTTGGGTCAAGCAGGTTAAACAAAGCTATCTATTATTATGTGTCCCTGGGATTATTTTAAGGCTGCTTGTGTTACGTCCATGTAAGTACAGTGTATTTTTAAAAAATGTAATCTAATTTGAGGGTGTGTTAATATATCCCAAAGGGTTTAATATAAATAAATAAAAATGAACTACATGTACATTCTATGTGTTGATTGGATTGTCCGACTGAAGAACATTCCTGAATTTAACTGAGTACATTTGATCATTTTACTATAAAGGCAAATTCAGCTCTACCAAAGCATAAGATTATGACAGTATATAAATAAGATCTAGCAGCCCTGCAGAAGTGCGGCCCTCTTTTCTGGTTGGTCTCAGCTATGCAGCTGTCTGGCTGACACCTAAAAAGACAAACTGGAAGAGCCTGTCCCTTTTTTGGTTCTCTGAAGACCATCCCGGGTCTCCCAACCACAATACAGGCTAACCTTTAGCCAATCAGCCAGGGGCAAGAGGGGTTGCAGCAAAACTTGACTCGGCAGCCTGGTCACCACCAGCCCCAGCCAATGGGAGAGCAATCAGCAGGCATGCACCCGGCCACCTCCAGCCCCAGCCAATGGGAGAGCAGTCAGCGGGCATGCACCCGGCCACCTCCAGCCCCAGCCAGTAGATGACCACGTGTCCAGGAGAAACGCACAATTGCCACCTCCAGCCCCAGCCAATGGCATAGCAGCCACCAGGCATGCACGCTGGCTTCCTCCGGCCCCAGCCAATGGGACAGCAGCCAGCAGGCATACATGCTGGCCACATCTGGCCCTAGCCAATGGGAGTGCAGCCAGTGTTCTAGGCAGTAGGGGCCACACTCAGAAGCTAATGACTGTGTTATAGAGACTAACGGCTGCTTTTAATGGCACATGCTTCTTGCTGCCCTACAAATCTGGAGCTCCCAGACAGGACTGAATTAGCTGTTATCATTTCTGCCCTACCGTTAAACTATTTTGAGTAATTTTGGTGAGTTTGTCTAGTAGACACTCTCATTCCAAGTGGCATCCCATTTTCTGTGAGTCAGGGTGGGGTGGGACGGTGCACCATCATTATCCAAGCAAATAAGGAACTACCTATGTATAGGTCTGGCAGTCCTTAAATTTCAAACTATATTAAATTGTTTGTTTCAAGTTCATATTCATAGAATGTTTTTACATTTTAGCATAAAACAATTCACACTTAATATATATTGGATTAGACATTTCACTGAATTTGGATTTCTTTGTACATGTCTGGCTTTGTGGAGCATGTTAACTGACACATCCGGTGAGCAGAAGAGATTAATATAAACCTGTTAGCATCATGCAGCATGGATGCACTGTAGATCTGTGCAGTTCGCAAACACTTCAGCTGTCTTTAAAGAGAGAAATGAGGCAACCATCAGAGAAGGAACGGAAGCTTCTAGTACTTCATCAGAGATCAAGATCCTCCAGCAGAAGCAGGTCAAATGTCCTCAACTAATCTGTGTCTATATGTCAGCTGTACAACCTGTCAAAAAGCAGGTTTTTGGACATGAATTGGCCAGTTTTAATGTCTGTGATTCTGCACCATACAGCTACATTGTTATTATTATACATGTTTTGGGGATGGAATAGGAGGTTAATAGTTAATATAGCTCTTAGAGGCAGACTCATAGATGGAAGGTACCATGTTTATGACCTAGTAGGGGGTATCTAAGGTCGGAGTAAATATGCAGCAACATAAATAGGGATGAGTCACTTTAGATAAAAGCACTGGGCAAGCACCCAAATGTACACACAGATATAAAAAGGCAGGGATAATCTGCTAGATGTGCAAAAGATTTTATGAAATAAAAGCCCTTCATAGTATTGTAAAAACAGTCAATAAAGTGTTTAAGTAAGGTGAGCATGCAAGCGCATGGACTTCTATCTGAATACATCTGTTTACTTAGCCAGACCACAAGAGACACACCAAGGATCAGTTACCAGAGACCTACCTCAGTACTGCTAACAGCAGGAAACAGAATGACTGCTCGGATACTTACAGGCAGTGCCCCCAACTGTTAAAAAAGTGTCTGACTCTGAATCATGTCAGCTATCAGAGGACCACCTATTCCCTACTAATATCAGCTGATAACAGAATCACCACTATAAGGCTTACGAACAGTGCCACCTGCTGTTACAAAACAGCACTCAACACACTCCACTATATCAACCATGAGTGGACCACCTCTCAAAAGCAAATATCAACTTACAACAGAATCGCCACTATAAGGTGGACAAGCATCGCCCCCTGCTGTTAGAAAACAGTTAGCAACTCAGCCCATTGACCTTGTGCATTTTTACATCATGATTTTCTTAGAAGATAGACCCATCCAGAATGATTTAGCATTTTTTATATATGAATCCCATTTACAGAAGGGGACATTACTGGCATAATTCAGCTGAGCGTCTTGCTCGGGAGTCCAATAAAATCCAAAAACATTCAGTCCGGAATTGAAGCATCGCCCTTGGCAACCAATGGGACAAACTTCAACTGAGCATCAACATGAGTGAAGGTTCATAAAAATGGCCTCATTAGAATAATAACGACTCAGCTCAAGGCCAGCTGCTTGTTCATTTTCCCGTCTGACAGAGGAACGCCATGCCGCTTTAACGGGCTCATTAAAGCAAACAGCAAGATCATCCCTCCTGCCCACGGTGCTGGTAGTGCAGTAAGACTCCATCCTCTGCATCCCATGTGTGCGGGCGTGTCGCACAGCAGAGCCGACCGGGCCGGGGTGTGTTTCTCAATGGGAAATGTGACAATCAGGTGCTCCTGAGAGCCTCCTGCAGACACTCACACAGCGGCAAACACCCTGTGGCTGCTTTGAAGAAGCCGGTGTTTATGTCAGTATGACATGAAATTGAAATTAAAGCAGCAGTAATATATTCAAAAATGTTGCTTTACAGAGACATGATGGCACCTTCCTGGAGCTAAATATTTTTTTTTTTTAAAAACTTCACAAAGGAAATCTTTTCCTCAAGGTTTTTTTTTTGTGGTGCAACCCTATAGTACATGGAGTTCAAATGAAAATTTAAAAATATTTTGTGCACAAACACCACATATAACAACATTTCCCATAATCCCAGTCTTACTTCGGAAGGAGTAGCTTGCTGTCAGGAGATAAGAGCTTCAGAGGAAG
>JAABNY020000095.1:26713811-26726606 GCA_015164015.2 Brevimyrus niger
GTCACTGCACTGGTGCACTGGGATCCACACAGACCACAGGATAGGCTAACATGCTGGCCAGTGTCCCCGTCACTGCACTGGTGCACTGGGATCCACACAGACCACAGGATGGGCTAACCTGTCGGCCACACCGACGCCTCTACCTTGCCTCCCAGTTTTAAACAGAGGTGAACTCTGGATGCCAACATGCATGTTGCTGTTCCTCTTCTGGGGCTCTGTGATCAGTAGCCAGTTGTGGCTCGTGGCTGTTGAGCATGTGAGAGCTATTAGATGAGTCCCACATAATCACCTTTCATGGATTCTCCAATTCAAACCTAGGACTCGCTGCTCTGATCAATAAACATATTATCAGTACCAGTAACTATCACACAAACATGTTCACATTCATTACTCAGTGACAGGAAAGCCCATAACTTCAATTTACTTGGGTAAATCACCTTCAGGGATTAAATAAATTTGATTCATTATGTTGCTGCCCTCCAAAGGCAGCGCTTCATTTACACGTCTGATTTTCATGGTTAATCATTCAGATTTACATGGGAATGCTTGATCCAAAAGAGTCACTGACACGCTCCGTGAAATGGGGCCTGCTACCGAGGTAATATTACATGGAGTAGCCGGCTAATGGTCCGATCTTTAAAAAACAAGCATCTTTATGTTAATAGCTTCAAGTTAAGTTGCTGAAGTGATGACAAGAAAATGAGCAGTGCATAGCTCGTCTGCGGGGGGACAGGACAGGGTGAGAGGCAGTGGGATCATGGTGTTTATCCATGCGCAGCTAGGATAGCGAAAACTAACCACATTCCCCAGAATGCACCTCCAGCACAACTATTGGCGAAGTGACTGTCTGTCTATGGTGTTGACATTTTGTGCCAGACTGACTGTTCAGTTATTTGTAGTTTGTTTTTCATAAATTTTATTGTGCTCTGTTTATCGGTTACTATGACCATAGGAGCAAAGATTTCATTATACTGTGTAAACATGACTGTAAAATATCTAAGTAGTGAACAAATGTACAACAACATCTTTTCAAATTATATATATATTATAAGCAATAGTTATTAAATTGTACATTTACTGCTGGTGCCCTTATCCAGAGTGACTTGCATAAATGCTTAAAGATATTCATCAGTGAATATATTCTGATATTGGTTCAATAGAACCTGGCTAAGAATACTATCACTTTAAAAACTCTGTTGGCAGTAATAATGGGTATAACCCTGGAACTGCTAATCCAACTACTTTCGATAGTGGTAAGTTTTTAGTCAGCGTTTGAAGGCACCCATTGACTCAGCTGTTCAGACACCTAGTGGAAGTTCAATCCCACCACATAGGTGCCAAAACAGAGAAGAGTCTCGATGCATGTCTTTCTTACGCATTGCGATGTGAAACATAAAAATGTGCCGGTATCCCCAAACTATTACTCAAACTTCCAGAATTCGGCTCCTTAAGCAAAGCTTTAAAAGGCCACTCTAACGGCCATTTAGAACATTCAACCAGTTCCTGAAGAAACCACGGTAGTTCCTAGGTGCCCAATGACACTTGATGCGGAACCTTCTGGTCCATTTAACTTGAGTACTATGTATGACCAACACCTACATCAATAAGCGCAGCCTGACCCCGTCGAGGAGATGTGAGTTTATGTTTGTCAGTTTATTGCATCATGTGGGTTCGACTGCCACAGCTACAGCAGGACCACCGGACTTGACCAAACCCAGGTGATGTTATCGAGCGATCAGGAGGACACCCGGGCAACTGACATCGAAATGGAACGACCATCGCTCACCCAAATTGCCGGGAAGGCAAGAGATTGTTCTGCCACTTCTCCAAGTCCTTCAGTTGCAGGTCGAACCGGGGGCTGATAACACCGCACTGGCAGACAGGTGGGGGGTGGGGGAGGTCAGTGGGAAAGGCAGCTTACACAAAAGCCAAGGAACGGATCGAAAACTCACCTTGTTCAATCTGCCAGTGAGATTAACAACTATCTTTCCAGCCCTGTGGTCATCAATAATCTCAAACTCGCCAATGTAGCCTGCAGAGCAGATGAGAACAGGATGATGAGGACACCTCGAACCAAGACAGCAACAAAACACAGTCCCTAGACTCCGCCCCCAAAAGTGCACACCTCCATCATCCCGGCCCTGTTCCATCAGCCCCAGCACACTCTACGTGGCTCTGTAACTAAATGTCACCATCTGTACCCTGACTGGCTGCTCGTAGGACGTAGCAGTGGCCCACACCCTTGACTGTAACACATGTAACGACCCCGGGGGGGGGGGCTGGGAAGGTCCATCAGTCACACTTCCAGGGGTGACGGAGGGCGCCCGACTCACCGTGCTTCATCATGACGGTGAGGAAGCGCACGATGACCTTGGAGCAGGGTCGGATCAGCACCTGCCGCTTGCCCCGTTTCTCTGCATTGTTGATGCTCTTCAGGGCATCTGCAAGGACATTCATGCGTACCATGGTGCCCGGAAACTGAACAGAGAAAAGAGAACGGACAGTCAGTGCACTGGAGCTTCTACTTCATATTGAAGCCACATACATACATGTCCAACCATCAAACTATTATCGAGAGATGTGGACAGGGTTGCCAACCGTGGCCAGCTGGCTGGCGTGAGATTTTCAATTCGAGGCAAATCTGCACATACATGCACATGCCATTTCACATACGCAACAGATATATTACCTTATAAATAGTCTGTAGGTTCTGCAAACTACCCCATTGAATTTGATGTAGGCAATTTAGCTGACAGTCTGAAAGTGTGAGTGTCACACCAGATGTAGCAGAGTTGGCAACCTTACATGGAGCCCAACATCCTGCCACAAGACACTGGTTTTATAAGTACAGAAGCATAAACCGGCCATTAAATGTAATTGCACCGCCTACCTTTTGAATAGTCTGTAAAGACAATGTTTTTTAATAATACCTGATTGACATTTAACAAAGCAACTGTTTCTTATGGGAAATATCGCAAATAAACACTCCGCATTTAATCACCTATTCATGTTTCTATGCTCTATAGTTGTTGTTAGGTTAATAGACACATGACCGAAATAGAGAGTATTATCTGTTTCGGCCACAACCAGCGCGAAAGTATTGGATATTAACCGACTGCTTTTTAAGAGGAGTGCATTCGCTATGATGACTGGACTTATTACTTTGAATAGATACAACATACTAAAGCAGGGAGTGACTTCCAAGCTGAGAATAAAACAAATGAAATACTCATCGGGGTTCTGTTAAACAACGACTGTCAAAATAATGTGCTTGTTCGCTTCTGACTTTCCCAACAGACTTTTTGGTAAAGGCTTAGATGGCTTCGATATTAAGTGGATTATCACAAAATGCACTCATCCGCCTTACCAGCAGCGTAGTATGGCGGAAGGAAAAGAGAAAAGCGTTCGCGATCAAACTACGTGGAAAAAACGTGATGTCGCGAGAACAGGCCCGCGCGGAGCGTAGGGGCGTGGTCAGGGTGTGCCGCTTGGGTGCACGCAGCTGGATTGTGGTTCCATGCTACTCTAACGTATGATCGTTGTTTATTATGTTCATTACTGAAAAAAATGAAAAACAGTAAGATATCAGTAATCACGTTACAATTTGTACATATTAAAACCAATTACCAAAGCATGATTGAGTCGCAACAAATTGTGTTGTTAATGCTGTAAATTTACGTACTACTGGGAATATCATACGCGATACGGAAAACAGCTCTCATTAACAATCACAAATATTAAATCAATTACTAAATATTTGTCTGGTAAAACACCAACCAAGTATGCATTGATTATTTTAAACTATCACTGTTTCAGAAAGGAAACATGTCAGCATAAGCGCCTTGCTTACCCTGCCTTTTGTGTCTCCTCCCACTTGGACCAGCAGGTGTTGCTGGCCATCCTGTCCTCTTCCCTTTCTTGCCCCTCAGCCCCAGTGTACCTAGCCCCTAGTGTGTTTTCCCTGTGGCCGACCTGCTGCATAGGTCAGTGGGCTGTGTGTGCAGCTCAGATACTGTTCCTTCATATTATGGGTTTGAAGCTGGCTTGAGACCTGTCTCACCTGTTTTTTCTCCATCGTTGTTCTGTAATGTTTAATCTGTGTTTTCTTATTCTTGCATTTCCCCTGGTTTATTGTGATTATTTCTGTGTGTTCTTGCCTCTAGTATTTCCTGGAGGTGTTTCCCCTAGGGCTTGCTGTAGATCCTTAGTCTTTAATGTTTGTTTGTTCTCTTAGTTCTGTGTTCTTAGGGTTATTGTGTCCACCTGTCTCTCTTTGCTGCTGTGTCTCACTTGATTGATTCAATGATTAAATGAAACCTGTTCTTTTTTTTCCTGTATGTCTGTGTATTTAAACGCCTTCCCTCACTCTATGCTTTAAGCTGCCATTGTAATGTCATGGTGTAATGTTGCCAATCTCAGAGTAATTAGTTGCATCTGCAATATTATTCTGAGGGGGATAGACACCAGTGAGTATTCTAGATGAAGCCCATCACATGGAGGCTTTGTTCGGAGAGATGTCCACAGCAGATATTACGCAATGTCAAATAAAGCTCTAGACAATGAAGTCACCTTTTCTTCTACAAATCAGAGGAGGGTGCAGTTTTGTGTTTCTCATTTAGATGGATAGAGTTGCTGTTAAGTATAAGTGATCCTTGGCTATGGCCATCTCAAAAGACTGAGATAAGTGGCTATTATGAAAGAGAATAATACAATTTAAAGACACCATCCACTGGATTCTTTTAAATCACCAGGGAGTTCCTGTAGATAGCAGCTTAGCAGATGGCAGTGGCCTCACATAGCTGCTTGTGGGTTGAGATTCTGTGTGTGTACGTGTGTGTGTGGTTTGCATGTCTTCCAGATGGTCACATGCTTTCTCCCACAGTCCAGAAATATGGGCTGGTTTCTCTAAATTGCATATGTTTACATGTGTCCTATCATGAGCAAGCATATACAATCGTAGCCAAAGGTTTTGGCAAGGACACAAATTTTGTGTTCTGCAAGCTTTGCTGCTTTAGCACTTTTAGATTTTTCAACAGGTTTTCATGGTATACCGAAGGACAGTTACTCATATAAACATTTCATAAGCTTAAAAGGAGTTTATTGGCAAATACATCAATTTGATGCGGAGTCAATATCCAGTGTCGACCCTTCTTCATAATGTCTGCAATTCACTCTGGCATGCTGGATATCAGCTTTTGGGCCAAATCCTGACTGACGGTGATCCATTCCTGCCTTGTTAGAGATCGGAGTCGATACAATTTGTGGGCTTCTGCTTGTCCACCCGTTTTTTGAGGAGTCACTATAGCTGGGGAGTTCCTTGGCCAGGGATCCAAAATTTCAGTGTTATGAACTCGGTGCCACTTCAGTATCAGTTTTGCCGTGTGACATGGTGCAGCATCATGCTGGGAAATACACAGACCAACACCAAATTGTGCCTGGATTGTTGGGAAAAGTTGGTCTGGGGGAACATTTCAGAACCATCAGTTATTCATGGAAACGTGAGCAAGCCCACTACCTTGGATTAATCTCAGGATGCTTCACTGTTGGCACAACAGAGGACTCAAAATTGATGTATTTGCCAATAAAAGCCTTTGAAACATATAAAATGTTTATAATTGTTCTTCAGTATATCATAGAAACATAAAACAAAAATTATCAAAAAATGCTGATGCAGCTAAGTGTATGAAACACAAGATTTGTGTCACTGCCAGAACTTTTGGCCATGACAGCCCTTCCTGCCTTGTGCTTCACCCACACCTCGCATGTATGGATCCATGGAAGGCTTTTCAGATGAGGCTTCTAGAAGCATCATTCTTCAACAAAAATAACTGTAGCTTTTTATGCATTTTATCAAAACCAAGACGCAAAGTCGGTTAGTTCAGTTGAGGTCAGATTTCAAGCACAAACACAAATGTAATGTGTATCTTTATTACCATTGGAAAAAAGACGAAAATGAATAAATGAAGGTTTTAAGTGATAAACATCAAATAAAGGCCAAAATAAAAAGCAGAGGTCGGATATTTACAGAAGTCACTGAAGCCCACTGGTAAAATCAAAATCAGCCGGGGTTCCTGATTCAGTGGCCCAGGTATTCAAAAAAAAATCCAGTGTTCTTTCAGTACAGCAGATTTCAGCACAGTCTGGCACACAGTCTCCTCGGGGAGCTTCTTCTGAATCCCACTTTTCTCATAACGGCTTATCAAAAAGTGGTACACTTATGGTACACTTAAAGCCATAAGCTTACATATGCATTACCCGTTCAGCTATGATCCTAATAGTACAGAATATACTGACCACGTCTTAAAACATAGTTATCCAGTTTCGTGTCACAAATAATTCATCCGTATATTTCACTAATTGACACTCACTGTGACACATATTGCCTATTTTATAGTATAACCACAGCATAGCATTGAAAATGAACAAGATTAAAAATACTCTTAGCTGTAAACTGGCTTGCCCTTCTCACCTGAACTTCAGTATTTTAGCTGGTCACTAGTGAAAGCAAATAGGCCAGATATTGGAGTCTGAAAAAGCAGATGTTTAAGGTGGGACTCAAAGTGTGTATGGTGAACAACTACTTGTGGTTATCTTCCGTAATAGAGCACATAACAGGTAACATTTGCTTCGCTCTATCAATTTTGCCTACAAAATTCCTACAGGATCTGTGAGTATTCTAGGTAAGGTGGGGGGTGGCATGGATCTCAAGTCCCAATGCCAAGCAAAAGAACGTCTCCTGCATGTGTTTCACTCGTTTTTCTTCTCCTTATGCTTGAGCAGCTTGTTGATCTCCCTCTTGGCCATGCCGGTGTACTTGGCAAGGATACCATGCTGGTTCAAGCCGGGGAGGAGGAGCAACACAGTCACTGTGAACCAGAGGAAGAGTCGAGGTCAAAGAGCAACTCCGGCTTGGAAACCATTCAAGGTTTAAGCTCCTATCGGTGAGGTAAAGTGATTAAGCACCAGGAGCTGAAGATAAGTGAAACATTGGCCTCCTTGGTTGTCCTAGATATGATGGCCTATTTTCACACTAGCAGGGGAGGTGTGTTCAATGACTGTCACACTTGCCCAAATCCATGAGTAAGCAAAGCTGGAACACAACTGTAAAAATGAACTTTACACTCCTTATTAGTAAATATATAATGAAGGAATACATTTTCTGTTATCTTCCATTTACGTGTAATCTTGGTAGTTTTGTTAGTAAAGACTGCAGCCTTCATCAAATAAATAACAAACCTATTATAACAAACCTCTTTCCAAATAAGCCACAATGTATGTCAAATGCTTAGGTTGAGAGCAACCCAATGATGTTGGGAAATTGCCTGCATCATACGGACGACTGCTTTGTTTCAGTATATGAACTAGTCTCTATAGGTCTATCGTTGCCCTTACCGATCAGGTAGGTCAGGAATAGGTTGTGGACCTGCTGACCAATCCAGGCCGTCACTACCAGACAGGAGATCACAGACAGGAAGTACTGCAGAGGAATCAGGAAAGCTCAGCTTCAAAGTTGGATAATATTAGGATTAAGCCCTTCTTTCGGTTCCCTACACTGCTAGGTATGGTTAAGGTTAACTGAACAAGAGCTGAATTTTGGGCAGTGGTGGCTTGATGGTCAGGGAAGCGCACTTGTAATCGAAAGATTGCAGGTTGGAATCCCCCACCAACAAGTCACCACTGAGGTACCCTGAACAAGGTACCGTCCCCAAGCACTGCTACCCGGGCGCTGAATTAGCTGCCCCCTGCTATGTCACGAAAGTCACATATGGATTAAATGCAGAGGACACATTTCGTTGTTGCGCACTGTGTGCTGTGCTGTGGTGACAATGACCACTAAATTCTAATTGTAAATGTCACATTTGGCAGTTCCTCACAAAATCTTGAACAGAGACTCGTTTTCTAAAAAGTTGAGTTAATACCAGTATGAGCGCAATGCTAAATGACTTGATTGTAGCACAACTTTAATAAATTGAAAGTGATTGTCAACACACCACAGCACAAAACAACACAATGTGTCCTCTGATATCGTGACATAGTAGCAGGCAGATATTATTTAGTACTGGGGAGAGGGGCATGGGGGGGCATACCTTGCCGGTTAGACATTCAGACAGCAACGTTTTGTTTTGATCATTACCACACTTCTCTACCCATTAGGCTACCACTGCCCAAAAGCAGTGAAATGACAAGTAAAGCAGAAGTGACCGATTTAAGCTGTTTAAAGGCTCCTCTGAAGTCTTCAAAGCATCTCTCAGCAGCTGCCTCTGTGTGGTTGCATTTACCGGTATGGTCAAGGCATTTACAGCTAATAAATACAATTTACAAAGCAATGCAACAGCATCACCAATACAGCATGTGGCTCTCCCATGTTCATTCCCTGTTCACCATTTTTGGTTTCTCCTCCTTGAGGGCAAAAATGCGCCTCCACCAGCCCAACAGACGCCTCTTGACCTTCACCAGATTCCCACAGATCTCATGGAAGCGCTGCTGTTGTTCAGTGGTCCTGGAGAAAAGGCCGGGAAGGAAGAGAAACAAAATC
The DNA here is from genome assembly GCA_015164015.2 of Brevimyrus niger. Classification (NCBI taxonomy): domain Eukaryota; kingdom Metazoa; phylum Chordata; class Actinopteri; order Osteoglossiformes; family Mormyridae; genus Brevimyrus; species Brevimyrus niger. Next base: position 26,722,348 of record JAABNY020000095.1, read on the forward strand.
AGAGCGAATGATGTCATGATTTCAAATTAACGCAAAAAGAGCAAGAAATGCAACAGACTGCTGCACCGTCAGCCTCATTATTTTTTTAAACAATTAAAGAGCAACTTTCAAGCAGAAGGATGCAAAGCGTTTTTTTCATCCATTGGAAAAACATAATACGAACATAAACGGTGAACCCAGACACAAGCCTTAATTACACTGCACTTTACAAACGGTTGGATGAACAATTTCTTGATGGTGTCATGTTGTGACACCAACAGCACTGAACTAAATAATTACAGTCCTCTGTGTAGCATCACAATGGCTCTCATAAGTCAATTAAATTTAATTAGTGTGAAGAAGCTCTGAACGTAAAGCTTTAAGAATAACAAAGAAACCCCTGTGTTCCACAATTTATCACCTTCAATCTCCGTGTGTAATAAGCCATGGATTCATACATGCAACCTGTAAATAATGAACGGGGATGACAGGAGATGAATGACTCCCAGCTAAAGAGGGGGTCTATAACATGGATGGTCTCAAGACTCTGCACCAGTCTACCGAGATCAGTTCAGATTATAGGCTCCAAGTAGGCCAGCAATCATTAACCAGGACGTCGTAATAGGTCAAGGCTATGCTAATAAGAAAAATGTCTATATTTAACGGTAATATGAATGATCTCACATCAGCAACAACCACCAATAATGCCAAGAGCACCAATGAGTCACTTCCCTAGAACAAAAGTGCATCCAAGACCAACAGCAGGATATGCTGTACCTAATGACGTGGCTTAGACAAAATAGCTTCAAGAGTTTGCTTGAAGTGTAGCTTAAGTCATTTTGTGGTAAAATCATCAGACTGCCTTAGCTGTGCTTACCATGTGTGAACAGCCGATTTTTGATGCACAGTATCCTCAGCAGAACTTACCATTTGCTGGAGCCAAAGATCTTTGGGGCCAGGGTTGGAACAAGGTAATCAGCCAGACACAGGAGCATCACACTACAGGAGACTCCGGTCAAGACTGAAGGGTCCAGGTAATAGATCAGCCTGCCAGAGGAGAGATGTGGTCAGCAAGGACTGGACACTGTCTAAAGGGAAGGTAGATATTAATAACCGTCACCAGTGCAGGGAGTAATGACACCATTCTACAGCTCAGATTTGATTAAACAAATTAACATCTATCAAGTAACCATGGCCAACTCCAAACATCCGAATCTGATGTTCACTTTGTATCTGTGACAAACATACAAAGAGGATGCCAGCATCCTCACATCCTTCCTATCAGCACACAGCTATATTGAGGCCAAAACCTCTGCAGAAACCACCTACGAAAATTTAACTATCAGACCGCCACTGTGAATAACAAACTAGGCTAGAGACCAGGGAAGGTAGGACACTTGTATTTCACAAAACAAGGACAGCAGGTGTATCTAAGAATGAAGAGGCTACACATTTAAAACTTTCGGAGGACACAATAAATTTTGTATTATATAGCATAGAAAGGGACAGGTATCCACATAGCAAAGCTCCTCCTACCGAAACCCTCAGGGTCTGATCGCCCTTACGCAGAGTGAGGGAGACACTAGCGAGCCAATTGCACAAGACGGACACGGGTGTGAGGGCAATCCCCTGTACACACATGAACAGCACGGTGGTGACTCCGATAAGGGCACCCGGAAACCAGGATTTCTGCCAGCGAAGAACGTGGTCAGCAGCCAGGATCACCTCGCCCCACCCCTGAAGCTGCTCCTCCAGTTGGGAAATCTCCTGTGCCTTGGGTCAGATAAACGGGATGTGTATCAGCATATGGGACAACTTATTCAAACTTCATACCTGTACCATCCCATACAAACACATTGCACTCCCATTACTGTATCCGATAGCAAATGTTATAAATTATTTGTGAGCTAGTTCGTTTTATGTTTCCAACTCCCCCCCACCCCCACCACCAAGGCCAGACCTGGATTTCTGATAAGAGAAATAGGTTACAGCTGAAAGACGAGTATTAAAGGTACGAAAAGAGAAACCATTGCTGTCTAATTTGAAATAATTCTGAGTTTAGATTAAAGCTTTGTCCTAACATACGTGTTAAAATATATCACTAGTCCAAGTTCGAGGCGTTTAGCGGGCTAGAAGGTCAGACTTGGCTGTTTATCAGACCGTCTCCTGTCTCCCATCGAGCATATACTGCAGTGACGGCGTGAGGTTTAGAATTTGTGTCCATCGACCATGTACTAAACCAAACACTAAATGGTGATTTGGACGTATTGCGGCCACCGCTAAATAGCGGAAGAGATACCATCATGAACTGATCCGTTGACTTCCCTCCCGGCCGTTCCTTGACCTCATCCTATCACATAATCCACATCGATTTTAACATAATTTATTGAATATGGATGCAAGTGTGAAATAAGACACCTGACCTTCAACCAACGGGTTATATTAAAATATTGACAGGCTCTTCGCAATTTACCGTATTTTTATCTAATAGTAAAATCAGCAGACCAAAAATACTAGGCGCCGGCACAATGCTATCAGGACACATACCAGGAGATTTGTGCTCTTGTTGTCGCCGTCTGCCATGGTGCGATGTCTCCGGCCAGCGTCTGTATCTGACCTCAGCTTCGGCAATGCGGATTCCGGCGCACCGCAGGCAGTTTATTCCGTGTTATCCGCTAGTCGGCCAGTCCGCTCTGAGGTATTATGGGACTTGTAGTTGTATTTCCAACTTAAACATTACGGACGTTCAATTTGTACTGAGCGAATATTCCCTAAAGTAACAGATTATTTTAGCTAAATATTATAATTAATCAGCTGTTTAATAATTTCAATAACTGACTGTAGGATGCCTTGGGATAATATTTCAGTCAAATGTCAAGGTTTTCCTAAATATGCTGAAATTTCCATTAAAGCCTCTGCAGTCACACACTCAAGTAACAATGAAAATGAAAGACATTTGAAACCTTCGGAGTACCCTGCAAAAAAATTTAGCATACACACCCCACACCCCGCCACACACACATGTCTATATTCATGTCTCTGTCGGGACCAACAAACCCTTAATCCCAGGTATGTCAACTTTAACCCCTGCCCAGCCCTAACTTTTCCTTAAGTGATTGAAGAAAATACAAGACTTTAAGGCGCCATATATAAATAAACATTTTTTTTTATTGAGTTTTCCCTTGAATGGACCAGAAAACCCGTCCCACAAAGTATATCTAGTGCCAGATTTTATCCTAGAGTCCAGGAAGTGTGCGATAACATGGCTACCTACTGTTAATGGTTTTTCATTTCATTATGATGGACACATAATGCTTTTTTGAATCCCGTCTCATGCCTTGTGCTTCCAATGATAGGCTGCAAGCTCACCACAGCCCTGCATTGGACAGTGAGATTTATAAATTGATTACAAAGAGAGGAGGTCAATTTTATTGGTGAAATTCAAGTGGGTCTAAAAAGTGAAGTGTTACGCAAACAAATGAGGAATTACAGTACATTACGAAACGGCAGAAATTATGTGGCTAATTAGTTATATGCTTCAGATGTTTATTCTATTTTTTATTTTTATCTTTATTCAGTATTCTCAGAGCTGCCCTGAAAAGAGTGACTCATCTGGGCTGTAAAGACCATATTGTAACACTTAAGCGTAGTACAGCACAGAGATGCTTTAGAAACTTCATTAGTATTGGATTCCAGGAAGCAACTGGCTTAGCAACTGCAGCGAAAATGTGACAACCAAAAAGAGCAAACATAGCGGAAATGGCATTTGGTGGGATAGTACAAAAGGACACTGCCTATCATATACATAGGATGTCATATCGTAATTCCACAAAATTGTTAAATTTTCACACAAAGATGTGGTGCACTCTGGATCGTATTAGGGATCGTATGTATCTCAGGGGAAAAAAAAAAATTTAGGGATGCCGAATAGCTTGACTATATCTCTGGACCCCTGGAGGGGACTCATCTTCACACATAGAGCGCTGAATTGGGATTCGACCACCAAGGTGGCCACAGTACTAATTACCGTGCCACCCTGGAAGTTACATTTAGACCAATAAAAATGTGTGCCCGCACAGTCTATCAAAGTATTTCCAACAACTTTTGCAGTTTTATTATGCTACCAGCAGATGGCATTAATGCACAAGCAAAGAAAAGCGAAGTCCCTAGAGAGTGTAATTACAACTGTCATGTGCACGCTGCTCTAGTGTGTGTGTGTGTGTGTGTGTGTGTGTGTGTGTGTGTGTGTGTGTGTGTGTGTGTGTGTGTGTGTGTGTGTG
>JAABNY020000095.1:26727525-26738354 GCA_015164015.2 Brevimyrus niger
TGTGTGTGTGTGTGTGTGTGTGTGTGTGTGTGTGTGTGTGTGTGTGTGTGTGTGTGTGTGTGTGTGCGTGTGTGTGTCCTTCACTATTCCTTTGGGACCTTGATTTCTCTTCTTCACTTGTATAATAGAAATGTCTTTCCTTTGTCACAGGACAAATTCATATTAACTATGAATAATAAACTATTTTTTAAAGTCTATATTTTATCGGTTAGATCTTTGCTTATGCGCTTAGTCATCATGTTCAATTCAAATGAAAATCAATATATTATCAACTGGGGGGGAGAATTGAGCTTCTATTCGGACGTGATGTTTCCTCACTGAACTGTAATTACATAGTATGTCCCAAGGCATTTTAAATATTTATTAAAAGACAAATACAAAACACTGGCTCTCCACACCATTGATCACAGACCTAATTAAACAGTGGAATTGCATTGGTGCATATTTAAATATAACACATGAATCATTTTTATCATAGATTAAGGTGAAAAATTAGCCAAATCATTTTATTCTTTCAAGTATTTCTCAGATTTTGTCTTTGTTTAACCTAGCGGTAAACAGTCTGTGCCTTTGAGAGCCAAAGTCCTTCTGAAATGTAACTGAAGTGGTTTTATAAAGAGAACACATTAGGGTTAGAAACTAAGCACTCAGTAATTTCCTTACTAGCTGGACACAGAGTATCACAGTATATTTGTCTGATGTTTTTATTTCATTTGGATACCAACCTCAATGGGTTTTGATTCATTGGTGGCTGTAAAGCACATGTATGTGTCTATCACCAAAAGCAGATGTAACACATTAGCAAATTTTGCTGCAAAAGTAATAACAGTAACTGTTAACAAAAGCAAACACCTTCCAAAAATATTTATTACACATAGTGACATAGGCGCAGTGGATGTGACTTACACCTATATTAAAGAAAAAGCAGCCAGCTGTGATGTGTTCTCTTGCTGTCTGCTTGCCTGCCTGCTTCATTTCTTTTCCCCCAGAGTACACTAGTGGTTCTGTGACATCACCCAGTTACTAAGCAACGGCTACCTCCATTAATCAATGGTGCGGTGAAGAGGGCTGCTCACGATGACTAAGGGAGCTGATGTGACAGGTGACAGCTGATGATCAGGAAGGATGGATCATCATCTTTTGGAGATTTAACCCTTCGTCGGAAGCATAAATTTTCCCTGCGACACCAGGGAATTGGTATCATTTTATCATGTGTGTGTCTTGCAGACGGCTCAGTGTGACACAGAGCTGTATCGAGCAGCTACAGCTTCCCATAGACTCCAGACATCAGCGGTCGAAAGTGATCAAAGACCTACATACAAAGTGAGTTTTCGGTGGCCAATGGGAATTTGGCATTCAGCCCCTGTGCAGGTCGGTTGGACGACAAGCATGAGAGAATCATTACCGCCATTAACTCCCATTAAATGCACCTACTCCATAACAGACCAGGCCAGTCATTGCTCTCTGACTCACTGTCTTCGCCACGCCGGGGGGGCCTCACACCGCACCGAGCTCAGACTCCTGCCGCCAGGCCATACTGCTGCCCGGCACTCGCTCCACATCAGTGCTCTTCATAAACATGAGTGCAGCAGCTTCTCTTCATCAGCTGCACTTTCCACCTTGGCAAAGTCGTTTTCATTACTCTTGTAAAATGTTTAGTCACAGAGCGCATTCAGATCTTGCTAGTACCCACACTGACATATATACCAGGGTCTTTGCCCAATGACAGCATTTACCTTTTATTAGTACTAATTAAAAGTATATAAATATTTTTATGGTTATTTTTTATCATGAAACTGTAATTTTATGACTGTAAATTCATAATTTCTAATTCATCTACATTTCAGTTAGTGCAATATATGCTAAACATGTAGCTCTTATAATCTTTGGATGACATAAAGCCAGTATGGCAATTAAATAAGTGCTTTTTTTAGCTGATGGAGAGATCATTTTGCGTATTAAGTTTTTCATCTTCATAGCAAGCGGTCATGAGGGGTTGGGGAGTTTAAGGTGCCGTGTATGAGCCTACATTGTGGAACTGACCATCTGTGATGTAGGCTGGCTTCTCGGCTGTAGTTCAAAATGGAGATGTAAATGCTGGACAGCTGTGGCGAGAGATCGTGGGGGTGAAAGCACTCTACAGCAAGGCCAAGGGGAGGGAAAGCGATATGGTGATATGGCTCGCGTTTCTCCTGTAGATTTAATATCAGATTTGTGTAGTGAGGAAATCATGTATGAAAATCACACAGGAGGCCTAATGTATGAATTGGTATCTTGGAGTTTTACTTTTTACTAAAGAATGAAAAGCCAAATGGAAAAGTATACACGACAGGCTGTCTCGACAAAACTGTGTTTTATATCTGGAATTCAACCGAAACTTATTCAGCAATCTATGGAAAATAAGATGTGGGTGACCGAGACCTGCCTCTAATCCCGAACAAACAGGGAAGTGAGAGCAGCTTCTAATCCTGAACAAACAGGAAAGTGAGAGCAGCTTCTAATCCTGAACAAACAGGAACGTGAGAGCAGCTTCTAATCCTGAATAAACAGGAACGTGAGAGCAGCTTCTAATCCTGAATAAACAGGAAAGTGAGAGCCACTTCTAATCCGGAACAAACAGGAAAGTGAGAGCCACTTTGAATCCAGGACAAACAGGAAAGTGAGAGCAGTTTCTAATCCCAAACAAACATAAAAGTGAGAGCAGCTTCTAATCCTGAACAACAGGAAAGTGAGAGCAGCAAATCCATCTGGCCTGGGCTCTCCCTTGGGATGGGCAGCCCTCCTCTGTTAGCTGCTTAAGCAGCTGCTAGCGGCTCAGGCTGCTTCTCCTTGATACTAACCTTGTGGCTAATAAAGGAACACAAAGGTCATTTCAGTCTGTGTGGTGCTTTGACATAGCTGCATGCCATTTTTCCTGGCAACACTTGCCTTTCGTTATATCAGCAAAAGGCGGGTGAAAGCGGCAGGAATGCTTAGAGCACAGCTGATTTAATCTGGCGAACTATGGGCTTGTTTCAATACATACATTCTTTATTGTCAATATATAAATGAAACATGTGATCATGGCACATTAACGATCACAACAGATCACATCCTTCACTTTGCCCAGAGAGTAGTGAGGATGACAGGAAGCGTGATAAGGATCATACTGATGTTAGCAGACTAACAACTGAGCATTTAATACTCTGAAGGGTCACATGAGACACCTAAATCCAATAAGACTCACTGAATATCCAGTGCCTTTTTCTACATAGACTATTGCTAAAGACTGTTTACTTGTTAAATATTGTTATTGTTATAACAATAAGGCACCCACCCTAAAGATAGCCCAAGACATGATATATTGCTGAGTTAAATTTGGTGATATACTGGCACACCTTACAATACAGCAACCAACAGTATTCCCATCAGAGCATTCAAACGCTTTGTTGTGTTACCATGGCAGCGGCTACAATGAGGACACTAACAAGTCACCGAAATTATTGGGATTTTTTTTCATTATGTTACATAATGTCAATTATGCAATCACTGTGAATAAAATACCGATATTAGTAATGACCATTACTCGTTCAGAATGTTTTTTTTCTGCTAGGTGTCTGTCAAGACTCCTGTGGAAAAACTGTACAATGTAGGTATACAGCATACGGCGAATGAGAGAGACATTGACCGTTTATTGCCAAGGACACTAATATGAAGGTACACTGAATGAGAAGTCCTTCAGGGTCACATTGAGAGACACAAAACATGTACATACAAACAGAAATACCACTGCAACAGTAACAACCATAATGATGCCCCAATACAGCGTAGAGTTTCTGAAAAAGGATGGACCATTTAAAAGCAGTATAGGCCTTCTTCAGCCAGCATGTGAGCTTTCCCTTCATAAAGATCCTGCTGCTAAATCCTTCTATCCCTCCCTTCAATACTTTCATTCATGCATGATGGTTCTCAAGGCCTGTTGCCTCTTTAAATCCAGACCACTGCTTTTAGTCAACGAGAAACCACTGTAGGTTTCAGATATCAGGGAATCTTCCGGCTCATAAACAGTTTCACTAAAAATAAGCACATTTTTTTCCTTCTATACAGAATATTAGTATATATTTGTTCAATATTTTCATTGGACAAGTAAGAAATCTACATATATGTTGCTTTATAATATATCCCTTGTAAGTATATCTGTTTTAGGTAAATCTTATGAGATGGTATTCATATAATAGTCAGCTATTACTATCAGAACAATCAAATGATTGCAGGAGTAATGGCGTTGAGTGCTGCTACTTTTGTACACTCTGATACTGTCCTCCATTAAACTGCGATAAGATGTTTTTAATTAATAAATAGTGCATGTGGGTATTACTGCTTAGCTTCTCAGATACACTGTATAAAGCCTGCTTACTCTGAAAATGAAAGTGATGTCGTACATTTATTTCTACTGTATCCTTATTACCAATAATTATTTTTTCCCTAAGTAATGCTTGTACATAGAAAAAAGGTCATTTTGGTAGTAATAAACATTTCTGCATATGTGTAGCTTACTGTAATTGCACCTATTTTGACTGCTGGATTGGTTGCTGTCAGCTTCTGTACAGATTTGCTAAGCAGCATGACTTTCCAGTACATGAACTGTTCAAACAGACATATTTTTGCATGTTGTGTTGTACGCATTCTTTTTTCCACTTTGGATATATGTTTGATTTGTGTGGTTCAGCTTTACAGACCCACTGCACATCACTAAAATATATAACATGAATTGTGGATAACAAACAGCTGTAGCTAATTCTGGCTGCTTCTCCCACTATAAATATAAACATGTATTATTTTGTTATATTTATATACACATTTTTAATAACATTTTAGGCTAAAGAAAACACAGCTCCTCACTGTCAGCATCTGTACACACATCAGATTTGCACAGAGTACAATTATGTAGATTTTCTCTGACAATTAGCGCAGAATATTCTCAACAGACAGTGTTTAACAGGAATCGATGGTACGAGACATGGTTTGCAATTAAGGAACCAAAGGTCAGCTATAAAAAACTATGTCTGAATTTAAGCACAGGACTGTATATGTTGTACAAACACAGGCAAGGGCTCTGAAAAGAGAACTGCATCAGGTGTCACGTTGACTGTCAAATTTTCATGTGCAGTTCCTGCATTTCTTGAACAGCATACAAGATTAAACCACAGTCATCAGTAAAGACCTCACACGGAGTGAGTTACGTACATTGCACAGACAGATGTGGTTAAAAAACATGAATGAAAGTAGTACAGAAATCAGCAGCATTTTAGGTTCAGTTTTAAATAGCTGTTGAAGGCTTTGGCTTGATGGACATATGTGGCCTTCCCTGGAAATGAGAGGACAATGGAAGAACTAAACAGGGATGTATGGTTATACTGATGGACATTGAGTCCTTGAGTCTGTAATATTGTGGGACAAACTGCAACATTGCTAGCCTGTAGATAACTCTGGGTGAGCGTTCTCCCCAAGGGATTTATAATGCTGAAGAGGAGGGTAAAGGCACCTATCATTTTCAAATGGTCAGGGAAGATAAGAGGAAATGAATTCTGGGTAAGTGGAAATGAATGCAAACAGCTGTTAACTCTCGTCTGCCCAGACCTCTCATTTCCTGTCTTCTTGCATCTTGTGGTCTCCGTCGTGCCACCACTTCCCCCTCTGGGCTTAGAGGCTGTCACGTCACCTCGAGCGAGGCAAGCGAGACCCGGTCACATTCGGCGCGGGACCTCAGGCTGTGCCACTGCTCCACAGGTGTGCGCTGTGACCCGAGTAGCCGCAGCCAGTGGTTGGCCTCGGGGGGGCCCGTGGGAAACTGGCCAATCACGATGCGGCCCACAAAGTCATTGCTGCTCTTCATGTTGTGGCCATAGACTGCAAAAGAGGAAAAAGGACACCCAGGTGGTCATTGAATAGCCTTATTGGGTTCCTGCTAAGTTGGAAGATGCTGTGTAGCTTTTGATCCAACGCTGTTTACTGTGGTCCCTGGCCATTCATTGGAATTTCACCCTAGCTGTACTTTCTTGTCAACTCTTTGACAGCATGTATGTCTTTAAAGATGAGAATCTAGTTTCTATCATGAGTTTCACTCTATATATATAGTAATGGCAGATAATTTAGATGAGGCATTGAGCACTGTTGCGTATTGGACTGTATAGCCAAAAGCCAGTAAGCCCTTCCTTACCCTTCCTACCATCAAATGTGCTTGCACTGGGCACATGAGCATCGGAACTGGACCTTGGAGCAATAGAAAAAGATTACCTAGAGCTATGAATCCCATTTCTGTTGCACTATGTGGATGGTCGAATACATGTTGAGCATGTTTAGGTTCGATGCACTGTTTCGTGACACAGTACTCCCGTAATCGTCATTAAAATGATCTGGTATTTATTCCATATCAGGCCTTCTGTTGGTTTGTACCAGACAGGATAGCTTTCATTCACACATGAAATCTTGGTCCCCAACACCCAGTCAGCGATCTATGGGTTTTTCCTCCTTGGACCAGTCTCAGTAGGTACTCACCACAGCTGACCATGAGATCCCCACAAGGCTTGTCGTTTTGAAGATGCTCTGACCCAGTCGTCTGGTGATAATGAATTAGCTCTTGTCAAAGTCACTAAGATCTTTACCCCTGTGCATTTCTTCTGCATTCAACATGTCGACTACACGTTGTGAATATTAGCTTACTATCTAATATATCCCAGACCCTGAAAAGCACCATTTACATGAGACAGTCATTCACATCAATTGTGTAAAGCAACTCAGCATGTGAATTGAAATAAGTCTCTTTCTCAGACAATCCTCACTGTCCGGCTGCTGTCTGGTTTCTCGTTTTCTTGCCTTTCATCTGATATAATAAATATGTGTCAGACCATCAATTATACAGTAGAAGAATGAGAAGCAGTGACATATTACTGGGGTGCTGCCTACAAAACGTTTATGAGACACACTTGTAGTGTATTAGTAGTGAATTATTCAGTCCTGCAAAGGTGAAATACAGCATCCTCCAGAGAGGAGACTCTCTCATTATGGTGATGCGATCCTCTTCCCTAATCATTTTACCGCAACTGCCTTCCTCCGCACTCTATGGGTCACCATGCGAAGCCACACCAGTACATTTTTAATACAGTGTGAGTCACCCACAGACGCAATAACCTAAAGCTGGGCTGTGGAATGCCACTCAAAGCCTCCAAGCTCAGCATAACTCATTATCATGCTGACTTTGCATATATCTGGGCAAACCCCTACTTCTGTGGGGTTTCCCAGCCACTGTCTTGCCATCTTCTTAAAGTAAACCTTTACATATCCCTGTTCACATATACCAGTGCCTACATGGAAAGACAACCTAACAATCCATAGCATCAAGGAAAGACAAATACTTGGCTACAAACAGGCATTTGAAGTCAGTCATCTGTACTGAGCAGAATGTGACGCTGAGGAGTGCAGTGATTACAGGGAAAAGAGTCAGGATTACATGGCCACCTCCACAAATATTAGATGGGCAAAACCCTGCAGAAATCAAGGTGACCAGAAATGGAACTATTGTGATGTCATTTAATGTACGTAAAATGATTTCAGCTCAGTCATAATACAGCTGACTTGCCATTACACATGGTGAGCTGCATGCAATATTTGATTAAAAAAAGATCATTATCAATCAACGCGATTAAGCTTTTGAAAAACATTTGATATCTATATCTATGGCAATTTGTGCTCTTTTTAAAATTTAATATCCTACACTGATGAGGAAAAAAGATGGAAAAAGCAGTAAGCAGCTTTGTATTTTGTGCTGGACTGATTTCCACAGGTCCTTTGATTTCAGAAATTAGAACCATCTGTAAGAGATGGTGAAGATTCAAGTCCAGAGAGTGAATCTAAGTATTTCTTCACTTATTTTTCATCCCATTCTTAAAAGCTTAAAAACTACACTTATGAGACCTGTCCAACTGTTTGTTTTATTTCCATGATTGAAAGACTCATCCAGGCATTTCATATTAACATAATTGACACACACATGATTATAGGAGACTGACTACTTAACATACAGCATGATCTCAGCGCTTAAGTGAAATCCAGGTCCTTATAATTGCAATAGAAGCTTACAAACCCAGTCCTACCTCAAACTGTCCTCCCTGACATGGATTATCTGGTTACCCTACTACCGTCCTAATGCATGCTAACCTTCGTCCAAAGAACAGGGCACAGCAGAGTACCTGAAAACACCAGGCTAACTTCACTCAGCTCCTCCTGCGGCACCCGGAAGCTGAAAGATTCATTGTAGAAAGGGTCGATGGTGCCCTTCATGCAGGATGTCTTCTTGGTCTTCACCAGCTTCAACCCTGTCACTAGCTGAACCTTGACGAAAGGATCTGGAGAATGCCAGGGATACCATGTTTCATGTTGGGTAGCAGCACATTACACATGCTGCAGTATCCTGTATGACACCTAAAATAAAGCATCAAAGATCTGCTATTGTAATTCTTTCACATTATTAATATTACTACTATTACTATAATAATAATAATTACTTCAGTAGCATGGGAATATGCGGCTGACAGGAACAGGGTGCTTTTCAGCGTCAGAGTACCTGAGCCTTGGCACATGTCCGTCTGCAGCAGCTGTTTGGCACGGATGACATCGACGTTTAGCCTCCCAGCGCTGGGCAGATAGTTGAGCGATAGCAGCAGCTCTCCCAGCTCCACCTCATTCTGAGATGATGTTAGAGGAATGTTACAAACAGCAGCTGCAGCGGCGGTCACGGCTCAGGCTTATGGAGGACCTTGCTTTTGGTTCCCTGGGATCTACATTGGACCTGAAATCCTGCCTGGGAGCGTGATCTTTCCAGCGGTATAAACTGGCCCATTCTCCTAAGCATCATGCAAGTCGGTCTAATATCCAGCTAGTTAATTATGTGTGAATGCTGCCATACTCGGGATACAGGAGATCAGATGAAGCATACCTGGGAGCTGGGCACCAGGGATCTCCACCAGTGGCCGCCTTTGACCAGGTCCACGTCTCCCAGAGGCAGCGTCACCTTACCGATGACACAGTGGCGGGAGAACTTGTCAAAGTCGATGATGGAGAGCAGCAGCGTGCGACGCTGGGCCTCCAGGAAGGCCAGGTTGAACGTGAAGCGCTCCTCGAACACGGGATTCTGGGTCTTCCGCTTGACGCCGGTCTGGCGGGAGTTCTTGTTGTCGGGCAGCAGGCTGACCTTGACGTAGGGGTTGGAGTGGGCCATGTCCTGGCGGGAGGCATCGCAGGAGACGGGTGGGGGCAGGTCACGCGCCTCGATGACGCGCACGCTCAGGTGGCCGTGCACCAGGTCAAACTGCACGCTGAAGTGCAGCATGCCCAGCTGGAACCGCGAGGCCGCCTCCTCGTCCGTCAGGGAGTCCACGTCGTCGCCGCTAGAGTCTGCCGAGTACAGCCGGGGCTCCAGCTTGTGGAAGTAGTCCTCAGACCTTTCGTAGGGCTTGCGTAACACTGTCGGCTGCACCGGCTCCTTCCTGGGACCCATTGCCCAGAATTCAATAGGCTTGAGGTCGACAAGTGGGGAACTGGGTCTCCGAGGCTCCAGACCTGCTTAAAATATAACATTATAAAAATACTAATACTTACATACTACTAACGCTACTGCTAGAGCCTATTGCCCTGTGCCTAGGATTGGCTCCCTGACACTGAGCAGGAGAAATGGTCAGGAGATATATAAATGACTGGATAGATGGATGAGTGGACAATTCCAATGATAAAAGGACAATTCATATGACCTTGTCTGGTTGACATATTTTTCAAGGGTACAGCATTTACAGCAGAAGACTTCAGCCAGAAACATATGGTGCAACATCCACATTTTTTCAGCATTTTTAATACAACAGGTTGTGTATAGGATGCAGAGTTATGATTTTCTTTTGATATATAGTCTCCTAAAAATATTTAACTCCCACCTCAAAGGTACAACAGCAAATGCCTCCTGGGATTTCAGCCAACAGCACGTCAATTTCTTTAATGCCACTGCAGAAAGGAGACTCACTGGATAGCCGGTGTGCCAAGCTGTAGGTGGAGCGGGACGCCTCCGAGCTGGAGGAATGCCTGTTCTGAGAGCTGTCCGGGGGGGTGGCAGGATGGTCGAAGCCCGGGGCATCCTGGCTCGTCTCTTTCTCAGTGTTGTATTCGTTGACCCTGAGGGGGAAAAGAATTAGCTTTGTTGATCTCATCTCCCTGTGATGGGTTGGCGTCCCATTCTGGGTTGTTCCCTGTCTTGCGCCCATAGCCTCTGAGATAGGCTTCGGACCCCCCGCGACACTGAATAGGACAAACGCTTTCAGAAAATGAATGGAGAGATGGATCTAATCTACTTAAGTTGGCATGTCGGGTTTTAATGAATGAATTCAATTGTCATTTTTATAGTGTTTTTGAAGTCTTGCAGGAAGAAAACAGCTGATTCTGTTGTAACAAAAATATGGACACCCCAACATTAAAAAGACCTAACTGACATAAATGATAAAATATTTGATCCACTCAAACTGTAAAACCCTGAAAACTGTAATATCAGAGAATGTAATGTTTTTCCTTTTTCCAAGGTTATATCGGCAATTCAACAAATTCATCCAGCTGCAGAGCTTGGATAAATGTTATATTTTAAAAGGGAGCCTTCTTAGTTATACTCTATACTCAGATGGCTACTTCCAGCAGGATAATGCACCATGTCACAAAGCTCGAATCATTTCAAATTGTTTTCTTGAACATGACAATGAGTTCACTGTACTAAAATGGCCCCCACAGTCACCAGATCTCAACCCAATAGAGCATCT
>JAABNY020000095.1:26747586-26764300 GCA_015164015.2 Brevimyrus niger
CACCTCCCACATCCCCCTAGGTGAGTACCTGCAGCACCTCCCACATCCCCCTAGGTGAGTACCTGCAGCACCTCCCAAATCCCCCCTAGGTGAGTACCTGCAGCACCTCCCACATCCCCCTAGGTGAGTACCTGCAGCACCTCCCACATCCCCCTAGGTGAGTACCTGCAGCACCTCCCAAATCCCCCCTAGGTGAGTACCTGCAGCACCTCCCACATCCCCCTAGGTGAGTACCTGCAGCACCTCCCACATCCCCCTAGGTGAGTACCTGCAGCACCTCCCACAATATGAAGCTTTATTATAGAGGCAGTAAACAAATATGTACCATGGTGGAAGAACATTCAAAAGGACAAAGAACAGTTTCTCCTTGAAATTTGCATAGGTCTCTCCAAAAAACACGGAGATAACAGGAGCCTCTGAAACTACAAACAAAGTAACTCATCTCATGAGTCAATTAGCATGAAGAATAAGTATTTTCCATATGTAATGCAATAATAAACCTATATAAATTAATTATTGCACTGCACTACTTGAACTGTTACCACTGTTCCATGATAAATACCACAATAGCTGTATAACAGTTAAATTCAGTTTATTAATGTTAAGTGGATTTAAAGGACTTCAATGTGTGAATCTAAGTATGGAAAATGCAACATTAATATCAGTAAGATCATCCTATTGATCTTCCTCTTCCTTCAAATCATTTCTTCTTATTAATAGTGAAATTCCTCTTCATTCCAATAAAATAGTCTTGTTCCTACTGTCATGTTCCTGTTCGCCTCTAACATATTCTTACTCTAATGACACATCTCTTCCCAACATCTCCCTTTCCTTTGTCCAGCCTGCAGTGGTTTGTACCCCCCAGTACACAGATAATCTTTCCTCGATCATAATATGCAAAATAGAACATTGAATTTTCGCGTTATTTCCAAAAAAGATTGCATGTTTCTACTTTAGAAACAGGAATAATTATTTTTAAGGTTCTGTTTGGTAGCCAAAAATGAATCGAATGATGTACTACAGTATTCCACACTGTTTTTTATGTTTGAATCAGAGAAGGAAACATTTTATCTCCCTATATTTAGCATCTTGTTGCCCCATTAGACTTATGGGGATGTGGAGGCAATCTTTGGAGTAATACAGTCCCCCAAAAAGGGGATGCTAGTCTATGACAGTTCAGTCAGTACACATCACAGTATACATCACAGCTGCAAACTATTTGTTGATGCAAGCTAAGCCCCATGTGTACCACTACCAGCAAAGACAAGGACCAAATGAGACCATATCGTGTCACATGTAACTTGCACAAATATTTAGTGGCACTCGCAGTTCATGAAAAATGCCCCTGTCCTTAAGATGGAAATATCCCTGCCCTGTTCCAGCTGTGGCTGGTCTCTGCGGAATACTTGCACATTCTCACGGCCTACAGACAGGAAATGCGGCTTTCCCACAAGCCTGCCTCCTGCTAGCCCCAGTCGTGCAGCATAAGCCGCTTCATTGTCATACAACAACAAGGCTTCTCCCGAACTAAAGGTGTTAAATGTCACCCATTCAGGGTACAAAATGGCACCTGTGGCCCTTTAAGGCTGTGAAAAGGTCTTTGAATCCTGACCAGTGAGACAGAACACCTGGATCATCTTCTGTTTTATTGCTAGTGGATGATAGTTTAGTATTTTGAGCTGTATATAAGACTTATCGGTAAGTGGCATAGGGCAGGATGTTCTGTCACATGATACGTTGAACTCACTAGGCTAAATGGTACCAACAGGCCACAAGGCTTTACACAAACACAAGCTCTACACTGAAGCTCCATCTGTATCCCACATCTATACACCTGTGTCCAGAATGCTTGAAATCCTGAGTCAAACACAAACTAGCACAATATCACAGTCTACAGGAGAACGAGTGGCCAAAATGTAAGTTGATTTTCATTGCTGCAAGTTTGATTTTACTTGTACCAATACACTATATGCAACATACCACAGCTCTATAGAAGTTTTGCAAAATATACTTAATCTGTATTTATCATTATTACTTAAGAGGAGCAGCAAATAATTTTGCTTTGCAAATAATAGATATAATGTGAATTTGTGATCTACAACTTTTAACACTGTCACAATTTAATTCCAGTATAACAGCACATGACTGCCCAGTATTTCATTTGACAGCACTACGAAGGTTTTTCCCAGTACCCTTCAGCACCGGGTCTCCTGACGGAAACACAGAAGGCTGCTCCCGCGGTTCCTGAAAACAACCACAAGTGCTTCCGGACACGACGTCCCTGCAGTGCTGCCAACATCCACTGTCAGCTGCTCAAGCAGCAACCTTGCTGTGGCGAATGAGTTCGGCTGTGAAATCTGTTATGCTGTGAAAGAGTTTTTCTGCGAACACAGTGCAAGCATTACGAGATAATATTTATTCGGCACTTAGTGTGAAATCCATTTATTATCATCATCATTCCCACAAGTTCCACTATAAACCAAGAATCAATGAATAGATATTGAAAATGCCTTCCTTGGATTTGAACATCAGCTAAACGAGCAAGAGAGGCTGGTGGGCTCTCAACAGTAAACTCGAGCACATGGTCGGGATTCAACTGTATTTTGGCCCTGATGCAGACCGGAGTCTAGCAGTTGGTGGGCACTGGCCTAGACGAATAAACCAAGGCAGGTGTGCCCAGAAATAGGAAAGGCGGGCACAAACCAAGTCCAGGGACGTGGGCTGGAAGCCCACTAAGAGATTGGATGGAGCAGTGTCCCTGAACATCTTAGGTAAGGTGAGGAAGCCGGGCAGCAGCGCTGTGTCACCCCCAAGGAACATGTGTCTAAGTTCCCGCTGACGTAGGCTCTCCTTCAAGTTCTGCAGGAGGTCCTCAAGTCTGTCCAGCAAGCAGTGGTCCCTCCACGCCTCTGGGGGCACTGTGAGCAAAAGGCGCAGCCATGCCGTCTTGAGCGAGTATGATGACAGGACCTCCCTCCACTCTCCCCCACCGTGGCTGTCCAGAGCCTGCCCCCCAAGGTCCCTCAGAGCCTTTATCATCTGCAGACACTTCAGGTGGCAGGATCTGGCTGGAAGCTGGCTCCTCAGCCAGCCCAGCAGCCTCTGCTCCTGACGGGGAAAATATGGAGTCCAGAGCGCCCCCTGCTGGGGGCCGCACACAGAGCCGACCAGGTAGGAGCCGTCCGCCAGCGGCACTGCGGGGATGAGGCGCACACCCATGCAGATGTGGCAGCACACGTAGTCAGAGAGTGGTGTGAGGCGTAGCATGACACGGGAGTTACACAGCGACAGGCCCAGGGAACAGCGCCACTCGAAGGGCTGGCGCACAGCGGCAAGGCAGCGCTGAATTGCCAGGTAGAACCAGCGGAGGACAGCCCCTGGGGATAGCCTGTATGTTCCGTCTGTCCCACTCAAACTCAGGAAGTTCCCAGTGAAGGCCCTGTGTTCATGCAACCAGGCAGAAGCTCTGGGCGTCTCCAGACTACAGAGAGGCAGCATCCCACCCTCTCTACACGAAAGGGTCACTGGCGCCACCTTCAGGCCACGAGGCAGGTGCAGAGGGACCAGGATGTCAAAGCAGTCCGGGCGGCTCACCTTGTGTTCCTCATAACAGCTGCCGATCTGCACAAAGTCTCCCCTGAAGGCGAAGGATGCATCTGGAGGCTTCTCAGTACGGCCAGCCCTCACCAGCTCGCTGACCAGCTTGGCCACATGCGCCTTGCTGTGTCCGAGGACGTGCGGGGACAAGCGCACGTGCTGCTCATAGTAACTCTCCAGCAGCTCCGTCCTGGAGGGGGGCACTGGACAAGTCACCTCGGGAAGCTCACGGAAGGCCCTCTTGTTCCTCCTTAGTCGAGAAAAGCAATATTTGAAGAAGTAGCGGAGAATGAAACCCAGTGCAAATAAGGCGAGTAAGAGAGGCCCTAAGGCCTTGTCCGGGCAGTCTGCGGGACCAGAGTCTGGGCCCCTGTCTGGGCCCCACAGAGAGCTGTGTAGCAGCAACAGAAGGCCAGTGAGGAGGAAGGTAACCAGGGGCCAGAAGACCCTGAGATTCAGTGTGTATACAGTCATGCTGGCTGCCGGAACGGTGCCCAAGTATGCACTAACCCATGGTGTGGCTCTGGAGACTCACTCTGCCTGGGCCCGCGATCCTCTTTCACAACATCCAGAACATCCAGGATTTAAAATGGCCCTCTTCTCACGGCAGAGAGGACCCGATGTGAGTCTTCTGTCTGCCTACCCAGAGGAAATACCAAACTCATAACAGAAAAAGCTGGAGAATCGGGCGCTGAACCTTCAGCCAAGGCACAGAGTTCCCGCCCCTCACTCCTCTTAAAGAGACAGGATTAGACAAATGTCTTTAAAGAACAAGATAACATAGATAAAAAGATAATTCTCGTGAGGAAAAACAAAGATGGTCAAGTTTTCAAAAAGTTTTGCACAGGAATTAATTTATGTTGCTCATGCAAAAAAAAAAAAATGTTTAAAACAAAGCCTTTAAAGAGATTATAATAAATTGTGATTGTCTAGATTTCACATTCTATAACATTAAAGCATGTATGTAGAAAGCAATGATCTGTGAATTGACCTGTAACCTCTATGAAGTGCATGCAATACGCAAGGCTGTTTTTACTAGTCCAGCTACAGGGCAGCAAGCACACTCAACTTGAATTCAGCTGGATCTTTGGGTGCGAGTTAAATAAAAACTTAAATAAAGACTTTTATTTAAATAATAAAGGAAGAAAAGAACTTTCAAGCATATGCTCCCTTACTGAATAATTGCAGCAAAATGAATGAAGCGCGTCTATTAAAACCAAATAGCAAAGAATTATTCCTTAATTTAGAACATAATATTAAGGTAATATAGGAAACAGATGGTGGTTGTGAATAGAAATCTGCTTATTTTATCTCATCTACCTCTTATTTACCTCATGTGAATTCAATATCAGTCGACATGCTTGAATATCCATCATTCATGGCTGTTGAATCGCAACTCGTCCGGGAGTTGGATAATGATAACTTAGAAAGTGGGTGGTTTGGGTACGATACTACTGTGGTATTATTTAAATTAAGTTTAACTCTTAAAAATGTGCATACTGTGCTGTATATGGCATGTATAAGATGAAATAGACCTAAAATGGCAGGAACTCAACATGTTGGTAGTACACTAGTAGTTGTGGGTTGCCCTGTATTATCATCCCACCAAACTCTGTCTGCAAAAAATACAAAATATATAATGAAAAACAGATACATTTTAAAGGCCTTCACAAAAAAGTGTAGTCTGTGTTCATTAGAATCAATATGGTTATGGATATTCCGACCGACAGCGACAACGTGTCCTGTAGGCCTATATAAGAAAATTCAGTGGATAAAGTAATATTATCCTATGTACATAATTATTAAAAAATAAATACAGTCGACTCTTCTGCATAAGAAGTTAAATGGGTTTTTTAAGACAGTATAGTAACTCATGAATGCGTATATTTGTGTACTATGCAGGTCTGGAGGACGCTACGCGCATTTACGGCAGCCTCTCGCGCAATATCTCGCGGTGAACCCCCCCCTCGCTGGGCGCCCGCATCGTTCGCCAAAACCAAACATTTATGCGGTTTTCCCAGATTGCGTGGGGACTGTGCCGTTTTATGGAAGAGTGGACTTCTAATTTGAATGTGATAAACTGATAACTAGTTAACATACACAGATGCCGCAGGCGAAAGACAGGCGGGGGTTCCCGGGTATCCTTCTCCTTTCTCTTCCTGCCGAAGTTTAAGTCGTGCTCCTTATAATAATATAGACATTTGAACTGCTAGATAAAATGGACACTTGTAAGTTAGAACCGAATTTCAAAGTGAAACAATTCAAATCGAAAGAAACGATATTTCAGTATCAATCTGCATATCCTTACAAACGGCGTATTGCAATGGACGGCAAACTGGTAGGAATGGGAAAATGTGATGCTGAGAATGCAAGGATAAACCGAAAAAGTGTGCTGGAGGAGGTTGCAGAGAAATGCACAGAACTTTCAGCTTTATTTAGGACAGGTGAGAAAAGTTGTAGTGAGCGCAAAATAGCTAGCTAGCTAGGAGTACATATGTCGACGCTGCATTATGTTTAATTATAGTGTAAAACGCACTGGGTTTGTCGTGTTATTAACATGTTGTTCCAAAATGAAATTTTTATGGTCTTGCTATACACACGCGAGTAAAACCAAACTAAAAATTTTGGAAAGTGCATGTCCCCTGCCAGTTCTCCCTGGCTCCTTCGCCCTTATTCTTACGTCTTTGGACATTGATGGGGAACAGTTTACTACCAATAGGAATCTTTGGTCTGATTTAGTGTTTTGCCATTTTCAGAAACTAGAAAAGTCACTGGTAATGGATGGATGTGTTTAATTATTATTAATAATGATGGAAAGCTTAATTGAGAATACAGTATCCGAGGTTCCCATGCTGTTTTTGGGGATGGGAAAGGTTTGGTAACACTAGTAAGTAATGCATCTGTCCTACCTAGTGTTACAGACTGACTTTTATTTGTGCTAGTGTTCACATTACCTGTGACCTTCAGCTCCAAAAGGTCTCTAAATGACACCTAAAACATTCTATAAATATCTGTAGTCACGTTCATTTAATATAATGCTGGACACAACTACTACTGGTCCCTGTAGCCCTGACCTGGGTGATGTTATGGATGGATGTAATTACTGCTGGTTATTTAATCACTGGTTTCACAAAAATAGTCTTTAATGGACTTTTCTCTACACCAAGCAACAAACACAATCTAAGCCAAAACCTATCAAAGTGCGCCCTCTAGTGAGAACAGAAATTCCAAGGAGGTTCCAGTTAATAGTAAAATGCTCACGATATTAAATACACATGATGGCATTGTGGAGTTTCCTTTTTACTTTGTTTTTGTACTTAATACATCCAATAATATTTAATAATACAATAAACAACATTTACGCTAAAAGCAGCAAATCAAGTTACTGAATAACAATAAATGCTTGACCTTTATAACAGATATATAGGTTATATATATATGATTTAGATAAAATTGATAATTTCACATCAAATAAAAAATGGATGTGTCCTTGACTATATGACTAATTTGTCATATTGTTAATGAGTACTATTTTGTTTTAAAACCATTTTCTTAAAAACTCATTCAGAAATGTGTTACATTCAGAGCTGAGAAATTGACTGCTGAAACAGCAACACAAAGAAAGAAACTGGTACTGTGCACACTTGAAAATATTTTAAGCATTTAAAAAAATAAAATACACATGATTATCATCTTGACCCTTTGCTGATATTCTAAATATTAACACTATAACATAACCCATAACATCTCCATCTGGGAAATAAAATCAAATTAACTCAATAACATTATTAATCTGATTTTGTAGCCTCTATTATGACTTTACTTAACAATAACAGCTGAACTATTTGAAGCTACATTTTGTGTGTGTGTTTGTATGTGTGTATGTTTGCATGAATTTGCCACATTATAGGGATTATTTGTCTGTGTCTTTCATAGAGAGCAAGGCGGAACTTGCAAAAACTACCCAATTTCCTCACAGTGGTTCATAAAACATCACTATTACTAACAAATGATGGCAGGTGACAATGTCAATTTAGGGTTGTCAAAAGGCTGCAGATTTGTTTACAGGAGTGTAGCTGACTGCTGTGAGAGCTTCAGCCAGCCAGGTATCAGGTAACTTTGCCAGCTTTCATCCTAGAAATAGGCTAGCCACATGTGCCCCATCAGTATGGCTCCAAACTTGATCTGGCAACCTCTTAAAAGTGATCCATGGCAACTTATGAAAACTGAAAGGTTTCATTGAAAAACCCTAAAAACTGAAATTACTGAGCCATCTCTCCAAACCGAATACTGTGCAGCATAAAGGAGCAAATGTCTGAGAACTAATTACAGGCACGCAGGTGTCAAAGAGAGACAGCTAGCCCTTTAAGCAGATGGAAAGCCCGGGAAAACTGAGCCCAGGATCCCAGAGGAATTCCCACAGGTCCGAACACCAGTTTTCAGTGGAGCAATGGAATGCTTGCTGGCACAACTGAGTACCAGACTGAGATCTCAGCATCATGTTTACATCACTACTCATTCCTTTACAATGCCATGGAGCTAATGCACCCCCTAGCCTCCATTACTGACCATGCCTGTCAGGTGGCTGCCCTCCTGCTTCAGATTTAGTCCCAACTTCTGCAGATCCAGACCCATGGAGGCCAACACCTGGAGCAGGGTGAGCTCCTGGTTGGTGGCCTGGTCCACTAGGGCAGGACACGTAGGATTGCACTGTGGCCATTGGCAACTGTCGATCAGGTTAAAGGGGCAGCCCTTGATGGTGGTCTTGCTGTTACGGTTGGACTCCTGTAGACTCTTATCCCAGCACTGCAGAGCTCTGGTAAGTGAGGTCCCTTTAACTTGAAAATCCATCCAGTTACTGTGTAGAGACAGCAGAGGGCAGTAAGTCAGCCCCACTGTTCAGACTTCACTGCAATTTGTTTTTATTCTCCACTTGTGAATCAGCCCTGCATGCAACCTCACACTTCTGCACTGCATGACAAAACTGCCTACCTTAAACTTTTCCTGACCTCACAGCAAGCTCTACACCAGATCACCTTTGACCTCACTTAGCCATATACCCCCAGTCCTCGACTCTGGCCCCCGTGCCAGCCCTACCCCCCACCCCTCTAGGCAGGAAGGAGTCAGGCTTGGTCCCAAATGGGGAGAGTGAAAGTGTGACATGGCACCCAATGACAGATAGAATGTGGGGTGATGAATGAGCCTCCATAAACAGGAGCATGAGTTCATCCTGCAGAGATGGAGCAGCATATGTTAGTGCAGTCCTCAGGCCGTTTCAGATGTCCTTACCTTTTAGTGATCAACGTGTGGGCCAGGCAGGAGGGAGCAAACAGTGCCCTAGAGATGTACATCACACAATGAGCAGGGAGCACACCTCAAAGGCACACTAACCCAAAACTAACCCTGACCCTAATTACCCAGCCACCATGGTCAGTCACACTGTACATCCATAAATCCATTCTCCAACCATTTACCTTGGTCAGAATGTGTGGGTGTGTGTGTGTGTGTTGGGGGGGGGGGGTGCTGGAGGCAGAGGTACACCCTGGACAATGGCAGCTCATTTTTAAACACACACACATGCCCTGACACTAAAATTTTAGTGTGCCTAAAATTTTGTCAAACTTCAGGTGGAAACTTGTATGACATGGAGAGGACATGCAAAATTAATAAAAAAAAAATTTTAAAACTTTGACATTTTTGTTATGTTTTGATTTATAAGGGCATTAAAACAAGCAGATGGTTTTTTCGCAAAAGAGAAGAGCATCACACTCACGAAACATCCTTGAACGAGTTTTTGAGCTCCTTTCCCAGGTTCTGCATGTAGGTCCACTGCTGCTCAGACAAGGACTGCCCACCCAGGTAGATGTTCTCCAACCGCAACTGCTCCTCATCAAATAACCATTGCACCACAAATAGAGGGGCTGAGAAAAGGTGTAAGAGGGTGTCTTTACCCAATAGTGCTCTAAGCAGCCATGCAGGAAAAGGTGCTGTAAATGGCGAGTTATACATACAGGACAGGGAAGAGTAGAGCTTGGGGCCAAAGAAGCAGTGCCATTCCTCTCCTTTCCGATACTGCTGGCGGCACTTCTCTGGGATCATCCCGTTCCACAGTCTGAAGGTGCAGTAAAACATTCCCATAACATTGAAAGAACCCATTCCTTTCCCCGTCATAAATCATGGGAACATATGAAAAACATTGGACTGATTTGATTAATGTTTTTTACCTTCAAACTTAAACAAACAGCCCCGTGAAGTGAGAGCTCATCCACACGTGACACTTTCTTACCGGAGGCCTTTCTTGATGGCATCTGCCGGTGTGCAGGACACGCTGTCGGGACACTCAGGCGCCTTCTGCTGTTTACTTTCCAAAAACCAGCCAGAGTCTACCAGGCCGCGGACCTGTGCCTCTGCACCCAGCTGCTCCAGTTGGGCAGACACCTTCTCGATGTTCAGCAGCACGCCTGTACCCCCCGCGCTGTCATGAAAATGATGCCACTCCTCTGTAATTTGTACGTTTGTCTGCTTGCTTCGTACATTTAACTACTCGATTCATACATTCGTCTGCCTGCAAGAGTACATTTGTCTGCTTGATAACTCTCAGTAGTACAGTGAACCTGCAGGCATTGAACGACAAACCACTAAAATCATTGTAGGATTACTTAAAGATCAAGATTACATATTGTCAATGACATTTCCATAAAAGCCGATATGTATGTGGATAAATCAGGCAAGGAGACCTACCTTGTACCAGCCAACATGATGACCTTTGCTTGTTTGATGCTCTTGAGAGTGAGATCTTTGATCACCTCCCGGATAATAAGGGAGCCCATGAAGGCGTATTCAACTGTAAGAAACAAGACTGTCACAACACAAAATCTCCACATAAATGACACACTTGTCTGTGGTGACAGCCGTACCTGTATCTTTTCCCTGTCGAGTTTTTGTGGGCGGTCCAGTTCCACTCCACACATCGCTGGAGCAGTATGGAACAAATCTGGAATGATAAACTTGTCTCAGAACACATGAGGCATTATGGGATCAGCATGAGTCACTGTCTTTCAATGAAGGACAAAGACATATGAACTTGAACATTACGATGAACTTGAACCTGATCTGGAGTATTGGATCAAATATTTTTTTTTCCACGAACTTACACAATATTGGCATTCCACCAGTGAGGATTTTCTTCAGGTTGTGCTGAGAGGATTCCAGTTCCTATAAAGTGTTTCAAGCAAAACACCACATAGACATGTAGCAAAGTAATCGTACAGTCATCTACCGAGGAACAGGTATCACGGCCAAAACAGTATGAAAGCGTATCAGCTAACCTTTTCGTGTTTGGGGCCACTCCGATGAGCTCATGAGCCGAGGGATATTTTTGTATCTAGAGTCGCAGGTCTCTTTGTTGTAGCAGCACCAGCCACCTAAAAATATGATGCTAATATTATCCTAAGCAGACTACAAAGAGGAGATCCCATTCAGCCCTCCAGCTAACCCCATCAGGTCTGGCCAAGGAATGCACCTGCTCGATTCACCTGCCTAGAACTGCTCATGCTTAGAGGATGGGCCTACATTGAACTGTAACCATAGGGAATACTGTGATTGATTACCTTCAAGTAACTAAATAAGGCAAGTTCACTTCTGGACTAGGATAACACTTTGATACATTTTTGAAAATTCACATTTTCACTGAACAATAGGACTAAAATACAAATTAAAATATTTCATGAGTGCCTTTGAACAAATCAACAGTAACGGAACAATACCAACCTTCCAAAAATATGAGCCATCGTTTGCTTCCTCTGAATTCCTTCAAGTAAAACCTACAGAACACCAACGGAGATATGTTGAGATATAAACCACTGTAATACGCTATAAATCCATGATGGAACTAGTACTTTCAATTAAATTACAAGTAAAGCAGAATAATTTAAAATAACTGAAATGGGATTTGGGTTAAAGGTTAGCTTTTGAGCACTGTACAGTCCTCCAGCAGGTGGAGGGGTATCTCACCCAGCTGCCGTCCCGTCGTTGCAGGTGACCTGTGTGTTCTTGAGGAATTGCAATTTCATGTCATCGCTGGCCTTATTGCCGGAGACTCCTCGGCCTCCAGGGCCCGCTGTGACGGGGTGGGCCTCATCCTCAGAGGCCGCCTCGCCCCCCTGCTGGCCCCCAGTCTTCCTGGGTGATTTGCTACCAGCTTTGGTGTTGCGGTTACTTTGGCAGTTCAGCCCTCCAAACAGGAGTAGCAATGCCACATGGTACAGCACTTTCATAGCAAATCCTCCAGACCTCTTCAAGGAAGAGAGAAAGACCCAGGGAAACATTTTAATAAGAGTGCTTCCTTTGACAGAAAGAACATGCATGTTCATAAAAGGTACAATTATTACACTTATGCATGCAACAGTTGTTGACCTAGTCAGCAGTATGTTTTCTATACTGATTAGTCGTTAGTATCACGCATTATTGATCCAATAAAGTGAGAGCTGGACATGTGATGACCACCCGCCTGACAGCAAAATACCTTTTCAGTATCCACTTGGGGAAAACGTCAGGCGTGCCAGGGGACCCTTAGGCCAGTCAAGACGGCGCTGTAGCTGCAAAGAGTGGAGACCAAGTGGAAGGTGGTGAGCGTCGGCTCGGTAGCTTCTGGTCAAGCCTCACATGTGGGTCGGGCTTTATAGTGCCACCATATGGATCACATTTCCCAGCATTCTCTTTGAGCTGCCGCCAAATCTGGCCGGACAACGCACAGGGTTGGATGGTACACGCCGAGGAGAAAAGATAACACACGCTCTCCGGAACGCATTTGAAAGGCCCCCACCCACCTTGGGCTAGAAGCACCCAGCCCACACCGTTGGGCTGAGGATTAAATCAAACAGCTCAATGTCTGGTCTGATATGATGCAAATTTCAGACAGTTTGTCACCATCAGTCACACATCTTGAGGTCAATGCTGAAAATCAGGCAGGTCAGCACATCTGAATGAAGAGGGCCACTTGACAGAGATCCAGGTTGATCAGGCAGGGCTGCTTTCATGCAAACTCTTGTACCAAAAACCCTTCCCTCAACTCAACACGTGCACCCAACACATGAGCAACAATCCACCTTAAATGTTATCTAAAAATGAACCTGTTTTTTTTATAATTGATCAATGAAATGCGATTTGCACATGTATTATTATGAAGAGACACTAGGATTAGGAGTGCACAGGAGTCAATAACGGGAATTCATGGCCTAATAAAATATATTATGATGAAGGACAAACACAGCGTCTTTCGCAGTGGCACAGTTCCAGCTTTAGACAAACCTTCAGAATAGGGTGTTTGCTAAGTGCAGCAGCACTTTTTGACCTTTTTCTCACTGCAATCTTTTGTTTTTTATTCAAAACTCCTATCACGCTTCAATTATATATTCAATATAATATTCTCATTTTAAAAGAAGTGGTAAATAATATTAGAATGTAACCAGGCCTTGTGTTATCTTCCAAAGAATAAACAGATTGTAATTCCAGTATGAGCAAGGTCACAAACAGGCACAACTGCAGTAGTCTGCACTGTTGCAAATAAAAAACACACCAGCTCAGAAATTAAAATAATGTAAAATTAGGCAAACAGACATCACTCAGACAATTAACGCTTAGGGCAAAATTTGTCAAAAAGTGAATGCGGTCTGTGGTTTATTATCCACAGAACCTCCTAATGCAACTTGAAAAAAGTGATGACTTTAAATAAGTAACGTTTCGTGTCATTTACCTTGCCACGTCTTCAGCAGAGTCAGGTGTGAGTCAGTGCCCCTGGACCAGGAGTTTGACTCCAGGGCTGAAAAGGCAGGGTATTTCAAACCGATCTCACGTATCCCCAGGATAGCTACAGGGTGACGTGTTGATCAGCAAAGGAGATCACAAGCCTGGCCTCTGAAATGCTCATCAATGAAATGCACACCATCCCATCGTGTCAATCAAACCATTAACGAGCCTCGGAGAGAGACGGGGCTCGCACACCCGGCAGAGGGGACTGTGCCCTCGCATGCCTAGGCTCCCCTTGCAGCGGCTGCACCTTCAGCTCTAGGTTACGTTCATACTCCAGCTTAGAATTGCCCCATTCAACCTGCCGCAGTTTATCCAGGTCATAGTCACTTTCAATTAATCGTCATGCAATGGCTCTTCTTCGCATCTGATGGTGAAATCACTCACACAAACTTTGTATGATGACTATCAAAGGGCACTTGGTTTCACCCATACATAAGCATGTTATTTGGTCTGTTCAAACCATTGGCATTCAATAAGTACTTACAAAATAACAAGAGGTCAGATTATCATCCTGCCAGTTGCTTAAAGCAGGCAAGACACTCACCGTGTTTTTCATCTACCATCAGCACAAACAACTTGCTGCATTTTTCATGCTCGAGTTTAGTTCGACATTTTTGGCTTGTTAAGACCTATTTGCTGTTGTGACACCTTTTAAGCGATGCCAGCAAAACACTAAGATATGTGAAAATATGTTTTGTTGTACAATTTATTTTTCTTTCAAAAGAAAGTCAATGACATACTGAATTTGATCTACCGAGCTGAAAACGTTTCATTCCTTGACTATGCAGCAAAAACCATCTGTCTTATCATAAAATCTATTCAACAATCTGTTAAGCAGATACTTGAAATAGCTGAAAAATGAACCAATTGCTGTAAATCTATCACCTTTTTAGCCAGAAAGTTTTGAGCAACGCACATAGATGCCATTGTTGGCATTTTGCTGCTTTGATATTGGCTTCGACAGATGATATTTTTTGCAGGAGTCTGGGTAGACGAGCCATATTTTCATGTATACCAATGAAGAAAGCAGGCTGATAGTTCTGGTTCCCTCGGCATTACTCACATCAGGGAGCTTGTCCGTGTTCTGATGGAACCTTGAAAAAGTGTCACATGAGAGACCTCATCTATGCACAAGTAGCTGAGAACTTGTTTACAAAAGAGTTGTCTCTCATACCCTCCTGCGATGGGCAAGCCATCGGCAAAGAAGTGTAAAGCGAAAGACAGAGCAGAAGGAACAACGCTGACATTGCATTGGCAAACATGCGAAGTGGGACCCTACTTCATGCTATCCTCCGTTGTTTGGAATCCAGGTTTAAAATGGATCCACTCGGCAGGCCTGACTGGCCCAAGTACATCGTCAGTCATGCATGTGTGTCATCGCTGCTGCAAGGTCTAAGGGCAAGCAGGAGCATTCATCAGCTGACAGCCCCGATGCAAACCATGCGATGAATAGTGCTGCAAGTTTGATGTAGGGGACACTGGCCATGTGATTGTCCTATATAGTACACACATATACAGATTCTTATGGTGTACACTTTGAAGTAGACGCTATGATGTACAGCCTCAGAAATAAGCCCAAGCACACTCAGAGCTACAACAGTGAAGGTGATTCTTCAATATATATGTAAATATACATATACATTATGTATATGTATTGTGTAAAATTCATAGGCAGCCAAAGAAAATAATGTTTTCTTGTTTAACTAATCTTAATGTTGGTATAAAACTATGCTATTATGCCTGTCTAGGTATGCCAGCTTAGCCATTTCAAAACTTCTCCTAAAATCACCCCAATGCAATAACCATTATATGAGATATTGATATATAAACATATATATGCATGTGTGTGTATATGTATGTATATATATTTATATAAATATATAGTCACGCACACACTATATAGACTTAAATCCTGCTTGTCAGTGGTAGGCCCACGAGACTGACATGTGGCTAATAAAGGCTAGCGTATTTATGAGCACACACCACAGCCGCATACACAGAAACCACAGTGAGGCCCAACACACGTGGGGGCAAGTAGCCGGCGGGTGCTGGATTTCACCTCAGGCTGACAGCATGGCTTTTTGAAGCTAATGAGAAGTGTAAGATCCCTTCTAAAGAGGGCTGCCGGGGAGGGGGGCATATGATAGAGGTCAGGTGTTCAGGGGCCTGCGTAGCCCACAGTAACCTTCAGAAGCCATCCTAACACTGCCACCAGCCAAGGCATCTGTAAACACCTCGGGTGATGAGTTAGCCAGACAGCCACAGCAAGATGGATCCGAGAGTGATGTAAGCAGTCCCCAAAAAAGAGCGGAATGACTTAAGCCGGCAGGCATTGCCGTGAGGGCAAAATACTGGGGCACCTGCGACCACAGGACTCTGCGTTCCCCACGGGTCTTTGTAGTGACATGCCTCTATAGTTTGGAATAGTCCCCATCCCTTCCATCACCCCCTCTCCCAGACCACCACACAAGCGATGCCGACCATGGGAATCTAACTAGGAGATGCAAGAAAGACTCGGGACTATTTGACCATTACACATACTGTACTTATGAATAAATACCTATGGTCTATTTTAAGCTGTATTTGACACACAATCATCCATCATGCATCTGCTTATCCAGTATAGGGTGATGGGGAGCCCAGAGCCTGTCCAGGGTTTGACTTATTAACAAAAACCAGACTTGCTGTGATGTTAAATATGCTCCCCTTGCAACACTGGTTTCACTTGCATAGTGAGATGTCTCCAAAGAGCTATAGCATCCGCTAACCAAGGAATTGATCAAATCCAAGGAATTGCACATGCATTTTAACAATGTCAAAAACAACTAAGGAAAAGGAAAGAAAGACAAGAAAAGACAACATCAACACAATTATGCAAAGAAAGTAGCCTCAACATGAATGCAACTAAATGCAGACTTGGGGACTGCAATATATTTAGAAGCTTTTTTCCCATAGAGTTGCCCTTCCACGTTAGTGAATTTGACGTTCACCGTTTCTGTTATTTCTGAGCTGGCTGTGAACAAATGGGGATATTTTTGGAGTTTGCCAAAATATCGCAGAAACTTGCAGACGACACTTAAGCCAAAAATATATGAACAATACTGAAAATGATTTGGATCACATAAAATAATATATAAATGTTACTATCATTTAAGGTTTGTTTGGTATTATGTTTGGTACTTAATATGCCACACATTATTGTCTCTGTAACCTGTCTGTTAGCTGTCTTTGTCACTGTGGA
The DNA here is from genome assembly GCA_015164015.2 of Brevimyrus niger. Lineage (NCBI taxonomy): Eukaryota > Metazoa > Chordata > Actinopteri > Osteoglossiformes > Mormyridae > Brevimyrus > Brevimyrus niger. Next base: position 26,764,235 of record JAABNY020000095.1, read on the forward strand.
ATATCGCATTTCTCACACTAAGTTTTAAACTTTTTTGGGCCATTTTGGGTTGCGGTTGCGGTTTTG
>JAABNY020000095.1:26770308-26797418 GCA_015164015.2 Brevimyrus niger
TCTGGTTGTATGCTGATGTTCTGGGGTTAAGTATGGTTGTGGCTAGAGTGAGTTATTCTGTGGTGTATTGTGTGTGTGGGGTAGAGAAGGTTACAGAAAATCACGATCTCAATTTCAAGCAAAAAAAATATATATAATTATCGCGTTTTTTTAGAATCGTGCAGCACTATGCGCCTATTTTTATTTTTTATTTCTTGTGGTTGCCTCTTCTTTTAAAACGTATGCAAAGCACGTTGTAGGCCCTGTAGATAAAACAGTGCTATGGAAATAAAGACTGATTGATTGATTGACTGAGGGAAAGGGCAGATGGCCACGAGCCTTTCTCTCTATACGGGCATAAACTCAGAGGACTTGGGATGATTCATCATTAGAGAAACAAAGTGTTACAGAAGAGCCACCGTCTTTATGGGATTATAAGGGGCCAACACTATGTGGGAATATAAAGTTTGAAATAAGAGGCTGTCCTGTGTTGAGTGCCCTGCATCGTCCTAATGTCCAAGCACCCGCACAGCACAGAACGTCCTCTAAGGACAGCATAGGCAGAGAACGAGGGTAAGCCTTTTGTTTGGCTGATTGCCCACAGCGTAACCCTGCTCAGCGGTGACCTGATGTAAAGAACAGCTGTGTGCTCATCTTTATGGTTCTGTGAACATGACAGCCCGCAGAGTCCTGATTTACACGGGTGGAGATAGCGTGCAGTCTCATAAAGCTGACATAGCCCACATTGAAATGCACAGCACAGAGCACAAAGACACATATATGGATCGATTGCAGGAAGGTAAAGCGAAAAGACTTCAGATGAGCTACCAGCACATCATTTCTGCTCAGCCTGATGAATAAAAACAAACCATAAAGACCTAAAGTAACATGCCACTGATTTACAAACTTTTAGCTTTACCAAGTGTGTGTGAAAATAATGCAGTCTCTCACATACATGATCACCGACAGCAAAAGTGGGAGGTGTGTGTGTGTGTGTGTATATATAAATCACAGAAATCTCTTAAGTTGTGACAGTTAATAATAATCACAGCAATGTTGTTTCCAAGATGACTCCCCAAATATCTGGCTGAGGTACAAGGACCCAGTCATAAAACTTAAAGAGCGAAGGATTAGGGGATATTTGAGGCTGGACTTTTTGGTGTTAGGTGTAGGTGAGAAACAGGACCGGTTCTTAAACAGTTATCGAGTGCTGATATGCTGGTAAGAACAAATTAGTCTGAAGCAGGGAAAAGCATTATGCACAAATACTTCACCCAGCCTAATTGCAAATAACAGAGAAAAATGTCCACGAACAGGGACTAAAGTCCTGCGGAGTGGCACAGACATATCAGAGGGATTACCGTGTGCAGTCCTCAGCACCCTGCGTTAGCCCCGTGCTTCTGGATGTGTGCACTGAGCTCCTACTCACGTTGTACTCTAGTCCATCGTATCCAGTGTCACACGCTCCACTGCAATTCACTCGCAGGTAATATCATCCTGGATAATGAGGCCCCTCGTTTCCCCAGAGAGCTGGCATGGGCGAGGAGCCCCGGCAGCCCTAAGATGCACGACTTAATGCCTCAGGTACTCCTTGGTACCTCCTGCTGTTTGTATGCTGAGTGCTTCTGCCCCCCACGTCTCTAATCCTGCTCAGTTAGGAGGCCACCTCTCTAGCTACCACACTATTGCCTCACATCAACCAAAACAAACTCCTTCCATGTATATACTTCACCTGTCCATGTGCACTGTACGATACACTATTTCGATATGTATTTATTCTTGGGAAAGTATACAACACTGGGAGTTATTTGCTTTTGTTATGCTGCGAGGCAACAAAAAATTACACCATGGATGAGAACTGCCTGCAAAATGAAAATTTAACATCTATAAACCAGACCAGAAGACGTCATGTGAAGTGTGACTGCAGTGAAATTACTCCTAGTTCAAAAAGGCCAAGTGAATTTAAAACAGACAACAAACAAGCATTTGTGGACAGTGGTGGCTTAATGGTTAGGGGAGTACACTTGTAATTGAAAGACTGCTGGTTCGAATCCCTGACCAACAAGGCACCAGTAAGGTACCCTGAGCATGGTACTGCCCCCAAGCACTGCTCCCCGGGCGCTGAATTAGCTGTCCCCTGCTATATCATATATGGGCTTAATGCAGAGGACACATTTCGTTGTTGTACACTGTGGTATGTCAATGACCATTGATTACTAAATTATAAGCTTAAACAGAGAAATAAAACATCAACGATGAACTTCAGATTCTAAAACATGGAGTTTAACTTAATTTAAAAAGATGAAAGCAAACAGAATATACTACAAAGCCCAGGAACAGGACCTCTATATAAATTTAATACTAAATTAGCATGCAAGGCAAGTATAAGACATAAACTGACTGTGTATATCAACATAAATACAACCATTTATTCTTAATTTAAGAAATACGTCTTGGCAATGCCTCTAGATACGCTCAGAGACATAAATGGCAGCCTTGCAGCCAAGTTGAATGGCGCCCTTCAAAAGCCAGTATCCGGGGACCTGGAACACAAACAGCCTTTACTATCAGAGCACTGCACCAGACACAGAAAGCGCTTCAGCTCGCTTCTGACCCGAACTTGACAGGAAAGATTAGCTAAAGCGGAAATAGCATCACAAAGCAAAGCTACATCTAGATACGAAAGGTACACACATGCGACAGAGAATGTAGAAGAGCTGTTAGTGGTAGACAGACTGAGACGTGACAGAGCAGGGACCCACCCTTACCGATTCAGCATCATGCTCCAGTCCTGTGTCATGATGTTCAATCTCATCATCACGGAACTCTTTAATTAACTGAAAAACAATAAAACAATCTGTTAACTGCTTTCCAGCATAACACATCTATAGCCACCTAATACCTAAAGTCCATACAGTAAGTTATGTATTACAGAGCAAATTCAACACATACCAGCTCATAACATTTGCAAGGCCTATTAGAGGAACAGTTCCCTTTAATGGGACTACATTGCCATCTACAGGGTATTCATGTATTTCAATGATTCAGTAGTTGCTTTTTCTAAACTTCAAACCTGAAATAACAATGATATCACGTACTAGGCCTGAGAGGGATCTCATTTTTCATTATACTGAGGCATATGGTATTTTCGTGGCATTTTCAAAAGCAATGTTACTCCAGCATTTGGAAAGGAGCCACCAGAAAAAATCTGTCAAGGGGTGGCGGAGGGGAAGGGGGGACATCCAATAAAAATACCATGATCAGAATGAGAATCAGAATTGCGTTTATACACAGACACACACACACACACACACACCACCAACTACTGTTATACTACACATGCCTAATTAGAATACTAGCAGGTACTGCATTTGTGGGGGTGTCATGTAAAAAAATGTATAGGACGTTCTGCACCCTTACTTGTAATAGGTCTTTGTATCTCTCAGGGTCAGCCTCCATCAGGGCCCGGATCTGGCTGTTGTAGTGCTCCGAGATGCTCTCCTCCACTGCGACAGTGCACGCCATTGCCCCCTCCTTCCCCAGCAAGGCTGTAGAGGCCCCTGTGGGGCAACAGAGGACACCTGAGATCAGTCTGCAAGGCACATCACGGGCAGCCTACGGCACCTCTCAGTCCCCGCCGGAGACATGGCTTCGCCCTTTTCCTTTGTGCAGACTGCTGTCCGCCCGTTTCCTCTCTCACTCACCAAGTAGAAACCCAGCCACGTTCCAGAGGGGAAGCAACGCCGTGGGCCGCACTCGGTTCTCCGCCAGGAGCTCATCAAATTTACGCAGATGTGTCTTCTCTTGCTCCCACATTTGCTGCAGCCCCAGATGAAAAACACTGAAATCAGGAACATCTACTTGCACGCTAAACACGCTACAACCACCTCTCTTTTACAAACTACCTCATTTAGTGACCATTCACAAATACAATGGTAATAAAAACATATATATATTTTTCCAACCAATGTGTGTATTTATAGCGACATTTTGTGCACTTGACAAAATCGCACACTGAAGTTAGGGAAATCTCTGAAGAAGAATGTATAAAATGTTGTTAAAAACATCCACTTCATGAAAGATTACAGAAACTGAATACAAATGGTTGAAATAAAATCGTAACCACAGTCATGGTTACACCTAGGATACCTTGATTTTCACTTGGCGACCATTTTGCTTAACGACCTGGCCGTTGGAAAGTACCTTAATTGCTAAACAAAGAGTTGCATTTTGGCATGGTCATTGAGGCATCTCATTTGAACATTTTGATGTAACTGCTGCATGCACTCCACGGTCGATAGCAGGAATAATATGATCTTACAATTAATAGTTGGCAGCTGAGGCATCAGCACTATTATATTTGTTGGGAATTGAAAATCAATTCCAATTCCAGAACTGAATACTTGTTATAAAGTTAACATTTCGATTCCGCTTGTTTCTAATGTGCACTTTTTCAAATAGACCACAGTAGGGCTGCACGATATCACATCGATATGATTGCAGTATGTACACATATACAATAATCACCAAGGTTAACAGGCATAAACATTTGTCCAGATATTGGTGTAACAAAAATTCTGTGACCATCATAGTGTGCTGCTTCACAAGTTGTTTGAATGAACAAAAGGTTTCCATTCATGTGCATAAGCCCGCTACGCATTTTAGGTAATGTATTTTTTTTTTTTTTACTTTTCAAGGCATACATATTTGCATTTCTCATTCTGTGAACTTATTTGCATTTCTGAGTGTTGTCTCAGGAATAGGGTGGTCCTTAAGTATGCATTAAAAATAAAACTGCAAGATTCCTTAGGTCTCACCCTGTAATATTGTCATGGGCAACAAAAGAAGTATTTCTGCAAAGTCTGAGTGATGGTGCCTATTTTGGGGTTGCTTAAGCAGAACAAAGTTATGGTTAATGCCGAAATATAGATCTATCAAACGTTATTTTTTTACCAGTTTTTACTTAATAACACTACAACAGGTGTTTGTGTTGAAATCACTGAATATAAAGCAGTGCTCACAAATAGTGAATTTATTGAGAGTTACGGACAATTTGTTTGTGAAAATTAGTGAAAATGCGAACTACAGCTCTTAACGTTATTCACTTTCCATTCCACCAACTGTTTCCATTCATCTGAACGCAGTACAGTTGCTCCTCTACTTACGAATTTTCAACTTACAGACATATGAATGAAGAGGGCTCAGAGTCCAAATTGTATTGGGCTCCCGTTTCCTGTCCGCAACAACATTTTTCCAATTCCAGGTAGTACGACTTCTGGCCGTTACTCCCGCCGCGCAGCAGCTTAGTGTACGTACTCCCAGCATCCTAGCTCTTTGTACTTATGTATACCCTTAAAATGATATTGAATAACGACTTACAAACATCTCATTTTGCGAACAGCCTTTTGGAATGTATCTCATTCGTAAGTAGAGGAGTGTCTATTTCTGAAGAAAACCGAAACAAACTTGAAAATTGTTAAATATTGCAGAGAATCTTGCAAGTCATTCAGTTCATAATCTGTATCAACACAGTTTTGCAGTCAGTTGTTGGAAAGTTTATGTTTAGAACAGTCAGGCAATTGTTTGTGATGCTGTTTCACGACCTGCAACAGGCATTGTTTTTGAGTTTCTTTCTTTGTCAGTATGGCATTGTACTCCTCAATGAGTGAAACTGCCCGTTCAGCTGTGTCATTGACAACATGTATGTCATGTACAACATTCAAGCCCCAGACATTTTTAAATCACAAAACACGAACCATCTGTAAACACTGTAGGAAAATAATGCCATACACGGCGGCTGACGCTACTGCGATTTAAAGCCATTTCCAGCACCATCATAGCTCTTTACTTAAATCCACTGCACAGGTTAAGGAAACATTAAAAAAGTTTTATGTTTGTTATTTATATTGCTTGATATATATTCTATTTTATGTTCAATTGAGAAGTCAAATACGAGAGAAGCTTGTCATTTGAGTTTGTGGTGAAATATTTTATGGTGCTAGATATTTGTCCTGTTCGTCACTGCATATGATGGTGATTTCCATGTTCATGGGCTCTTTGTTGTTTTAATAATGTATTTTACGTTCTCCATTTTACATTTTATGCAGTATATGTAAATGCATATTTCAATGAAAAAGATGTTTTAAACAACATGACAGATCTGCTTCTCAGTTTCAGCATCTTACTTTATCAATTTAGTGATGCACCATTGCATGCTGTAGTGCAAATGCACTATATTTACTGACACAATTAGAAATTCTCAGCTGTCTGAAGTGTGTGGAGGGAGTGAAAAAGTCTGCTTTAAGACCCACTCACATTCTTTGCCTAAAAATGGTGTGATGTTGCTTTTTGCGTGAAATAGTCACCCTTATGAATAATTCACCTGATGTCTTTCTGGCTGTCATTGTTTTTTCTATGATTTGTTTGGGGTCACAGCATCACAACAGCATATTCTTATGTTTATTACATTGGATTAGTGGAGCACACCATATGCTACTGTTTTAGTATACCATGGAATTGAAAAACACACTGACGTGGCAGTGAAGAAAGGGACCACTCGGCAGTCACATCACCTTCTAAACGAGGAGATGTTGTGGATAAAGAAGGTTAGAAGGTGTTGGTGGTGTAGTGGTACTTTTGGAAGTTTAAAGGCCAACACATTTTTTAAACATAAGGATACAGCAGTTATACACATCAAAGCCAAGACACAGCATACTGTAGAGACTCATTTCAAAGTAGACGTCCTGGCTATACTTCCTGGACTTTTCCACTCTCACTGAAAATGTTGTGGTTGATGCATTCTCAGTACCTGGATCAATGGTCCAAAATGGGTTCTCCCCAGAACCGCCATCTGGCCAGCATATATGCGATTGGCCCCAAACTCTCCAGCATGGTCGACCCTCAGCATTCTGTCCAGGATCGCTTTCTCGTCAGCATCACGGGGGTGTGGCAGCACACTATAACCCCGGGAATTCAGGGGAATCACTGATGCTTTGTGCAAAAAAAAAACAAAAAAAAACACACACACACTTTATCTGATATCAGATATCAGCCAAACATCTATTCAGTGACATAACTAAACAAATGATATATACCTGACGATTTGAGCCAATTAAATGACCAAGATTTGAATATTTGTTTTATACAGAATTAACCTGATTTACGTACCGATTACGAGTGTCTACAGACATAGCAGACACAGCCTGAGGGCACATATTAGATACATTACTGACACAATACGGAGACTCTTGGTAAGTAAAATACCGCGTTTTCTGTAATTATTAAAAGACTATTATCATGTGCAATTGTCGGTGTCCGAAAAACAGCACATTTCTGCGGTTTATTCATCTGCTTACCTCTGTAATGCTGTACTCTGGTGATATTGAAAACGCGCGCCCATAGATTAAGTGTCATGTTCTGGGTCGCCGAAACTATTTACGCTAATTTAAACATAAAACTCAGACCAAAATGTCATTGCAATGTTACTGCCGCATACTTACGACCGGCGCTTGCTGATGACGTGCTCTGGAGCGTGCTCTCGTCCCGAAAGTAGCGCGGCATATCCTCCTGGCAAGCATCAATGCGCATCTGCGTGTCGCCGCTGTTTAATGGGGCAAGAAGAAATGTGCTCAAAGGGAACAAGCTGTTATATCACACTACTTTAAAAGCGCAAATAATATTAATTACACCCAAGAAAAAAATGTAATGAGCATTATAAATAAAAGCAAATACACCTCATGAGAATGGATGCTTTAATTTCACTTCTTATGAAATAGTATCAAAGGTATGGATATAAAGATATGGATTTGATGTATGTAAGCATACACAAAAAGAGAGATTACTGATTAGTGTTTCCTATGTTAAAAAATCCAAACAGTCATACCTATTCAGACAATTATTAAAATGCTGTATTAACTTAAGGTTGAAGGTCCTGGGAAAGGGGTGAGGTTTTATATACAGACTGTAGCCATTTCTGTCTTACAGGATTTTAGCATTGGAAAGTGGTAGAGGTATAATCAGTGGAAAGCTACATATATTTAGTATTTTAACTTGTTTCACGAATAAATGAAAAAACTTACAGCATGAATCCCCAGGGTTGCCAACAGTCATGGATCTGGCATGACACAGTCTCAGACTCATGCTGACGCAAGAAATCTTACGACAAACCTGTATTATTCCATTATAAATCTAAAATTAACATCAAAAATGGGGTAGTTTGCAAACGCTACAGACTATTTGCAAGGTAATTGAACTGTTACATGTATGTAAATGTGTGTGCAGACTTGTTTGGAATTGAGAATCTTACTCCAGCCAGTGACCAAAGCTGGCAACCCAGATTCCCTGCACACTGCAAGCTAGATGGCAGTCTTGCACAAATTGGAAATTCTAGTATAACTTGACTAAGCGTTACATATGAAACTGAATTGTGACTTTCACTGACACAATAGATGGATGGATCGATGGATAAACCTTACCTTATAGACCATTACCTCATAGACCATTATCTTATAGACCATTCTTTTCTTCATTCTTTTTGCACATTCTTGTACCACTAGTAGTAGCCACAGCAGCAGCACCATTATCTCTGCATATTTATTCATTTATTTATTTTTTTTGCTCATAACTCATTTGTTGTTCTGTAGTGATTTGTTTATTGGAATCTTTCTATATGTTTATATATATGTTTATGATGCTCGAGAATGTCATGTTATGCAGGAATGTCACTTCACAGGAGTGCTGCCGAGTTAATTTCTTCAGCCATCCCAATTAAATGAATGGGTTCTGTCACTAGGAGAGTCTGTGAAAATGAGCAGTCATCTTTGTGCTGTTCAAAAGTAATTGGGCTGGTTCTGCGCTGGACCAGCATTATTTTGGAAGCACGACATGTTGAATAAATCTTTCTCCTGAGACAGAATGAAGAGAGGCAGGTTAAAAATGCCGGAAAAGGCATCCCACATGATTATGGGAAGCCGGCTGCCTGAACCCTGCACTTAGAAAGGGCCCCGTGGGCAGTGACCACACGTCACTGCAAACATGCCGAAGGACCATCTGTCGCATATCATATTTCTCCACGGCCTGGCAGTAGTGTGCTCCTGTTCCTTGCACCGCTGGATCCATAAATAGCCTTTATGATGGTATAAATAGTATTTATTATGGGTGGTTTCCGTACAACGATCTGCCTACAGTATCCTGTCATGTTAAAATTTGCTTTTCATTTGTCCACTTCCTTTTTTCCATTATTCGTGAAAGAAGGCTGCGCGGAGACTCTGGGAATGGGGGGCGCAGAGTTTCCCAAACGGACCCTTCATGTCCTGCCGGCTCCAGTGAGACACAGCAGGATGCCATTCTTGGGTAATTCCTTCTGAAGCACCTACTTAAAAGCAAAAAGAGCGAGACTTGTTGTTGCCAAAGTTATAAGTTCTTATAACCTGAGTAAATCTTACCTACATTATTATGACTCCTTCATACCAAGTGACTTACAGCTTTGGTGTTGAAATGTCAATGGAGGAGTGTGAAGGAATGTGAACATAAGACAGTAATCTCAGTCCAGCTGTGGTTTAAACAATGTGTTCATAACTCACTTTTTCAGACCACAAGTGTGAAACCTGGATCACAAAGATAATAGTGTATCCATTCATCCATCCATCTATCCATCCATCCATAAATCCATTTATCCTGGTCAGGGTCTTGGGGCGGGAGGCAAAAGATAATAATAATAATAAAAATATATAAAAATAAAAACTACACATCAGATGAGTGACCCAGGTGCAACAAGTGGAAAAGAAAACTGGGAAAATGGTAAACAGCAGCATAGCTTGGTATGAAATACAAGATCGACATGGTAAATCAAGTGTGGAGTTCCTGCTAAACCAGGACCCAGTATCTGCGGTTTGTGCTGTGAGTTACATGGGTTGGTAGTTTTTTCACTACAGATATGAACTCTTTAAATCTGCCACAGAATTGTAAAATCAATACCATCTGCAAAATGTGTCTTTAATTTGTGATGGAAAATCCATGATTAGCAAGAATGACCGTTTGAAGGTCTCTGTATGGCCACCGCTGTGTGTTAAAACCCACTTTCTGCCCTTGAGTGTCTCTTTACTCCCCCCACAGTTATGTTATTATTTATATGTCAGCTCAGTTTTGTTTTTCTGATGTTTTTCCCCTGATTTCGGGACAGCGGGCCGCATGAAGTCGAGTCGGCGTGCGATGACGCGCTTACCCTCACCCCCGCACCACGGGCAGCTCCTGCATATTTGTGGTGCGACTCAGACGAAACCTTCAAGTGCCTCTGAGTCAGTGTGTCTGCAGCTTAAGGACAAGATCTGTCTCGTGGGGCAAATACTATAAGAGACTTTGATGATAAAAATTTAATTGATACCTCACCACCTACATAGCTGTGTCACAGACTCCATCGACAGTGATAGACAACAGTACACGACAGAACGTTATGTTATCAGCTGTTACACTGATTATGTAGTCATGGACTTCTGGTGGCAGTGGTACAAGTAGATACAGTTTTACTTGCACAGTGACTGTGGTGATCTGTTCTAGGCACATTCTTCAGTAGCACATTATCTTATGGCAGAGTTACAATTTATTAACTTTGTCCAGATGCAAGTGAGATCATATTTTGCCATAGGCCATTTATCTCTTCACGTATGTAGAACTGTCAGGTATCTATATTCCGTCTGTGTAATATATACGTCACCTCTATGTACAGGGTATATGCTGAACATGTTGCATGTATACTGTATATATATATATACTGTATGTATATATATATATATATATACTGTGAAGGACTGTAATCCTGTCCAGGGTGTACCCCTGCTTTTTGCTCTACACTGTCTGCTCCCACTGGCTCGTACTCTGTTACCAGTTGGAAGAGGGATGGATGGATGAATGATCAGTATAATGGGGCTGGAATACTTTTGGAATTTCCCTACAGAATCTGCAGCATATCATAGTTCCCTGGGTTCATTAAGAGAAGGAGACTCGCGATCTGTTCATATCGCACTGTGCTTGTCATTTTTTTCGAAACAGAGGAAAACCCCAAAATCCTCACCGCAGAGAAAGAATAGGTTTGTGCTCATAAAGGGTATCGCCTTGAGCTTGTGGTCTGCTCATGGCAGCTATCAAGAGCTGAGAATGCTGTCGAATTCCTCGCTGCAGACGTGGTTAGCGCCTCTGTGGCATAGATGCAGTTCAAGTGGACCACTGCCGGGGGCAGCAGAGAGTACTCCCTGCTGTGAAACCAAAGGCACTTCCACCCGATCAGGACTTTCAAGCGCACAGTGTGACCCTCCTAGAAATTAGATTGACGGCAGTGGTGTTATGCAACATTGGTCCTATTTTGAAACACGTATCCATTTTTATTGCTTAGTGGTACGCTTCCGGAAAATACAAGCAGCCTAGTAAAAGACAATTCGTCTTCAGTTTTAAATTGGTAAATGCGCAAAGTCTCCCGAAAGCTACCCAGCCCTTTTTATAGGTGCCTATATAAGACCAACAAAAAGCAACATTACCGAACCGTTTAATTTAAGTGTTTACAATAGAAAAATGTCTCTCTGAATTCGCAGGCCTTGTTAAAGCACTCAAAGCAATCTATTTTCCACAGAATTACTGATTCACCGAAAGTGTGTCTGAGGACATGTATGCTCCCAGCCTGTTTGTCTAAATGTGTTACTGCAGCGATTAATTAATCACTAATGTCCAGAAACCTTGGTGAGGCTGTGGCCGTCGGCAGTTGAATACAGTGATCTTCAGGTTTACACACATCTTCAAAAGCACTGAACTACTTAACCAGACAAAGGGATCTGGCAATTAAACCAGTTAGGATGAAAAATGAACATTCATTAGCATTCTTGATCTGCTAACAATTTTCCATGACAGTCTCAGTCACATGTACTCCACTGCCAAAATACTTTTCAGATTAATGTAAAAATACAGGGGAAAAAATCACGTAATAATCACTATTAATCACTCAAAAACACATGTACAGTTTGCATACAGTAAACAATGTTTAGATGGTGGTCTAAAAATCAATTTATTAATTAAATCTACATTTAAATTTTCAAATGCAGCTGCATTTATCCACTGTACAATCACAAAACAGTCATGAAAAATTAGCTGGATATTGCTGAATGCTGAAGTACTGTGCTGAAGTTCAAACTTGATTAGTTGTCGTTAATTGACCATCGACTGATCTTTCATCTTCAGCGTTACTGGTGTGCATGAGTGACCCGGGAACATGAATGCATGCACGTGAAACTTTGCGTGAACAAAGGTATTTGGTGCCTGTGTGTTTGTGCTTTTAGTGCAACCCTTAGTGCTTTTTATTTGTATGAGAGTGTGAGCAATTTTTTCTTTTGTGAGAACACCGCTGAATGCCCCATCCATACAAGGACTCCGGATTACTGAATCCCAGATGGATAAACAGCTATTAAAAATGGACAAAGAGTCCAAAATTTTATTCCACATTTATTACCACTTTCTGATCCAAACATTGTTTCATCCTTTTTATGCAGATTCACATTTAATGAACGTCTACTGTAGCATTCCAAGTTTGTGCTTCAGCTTATACTTCTTTAAACCTAAGCTTTTAACCAAACCTTCGTTTGTCGCCAGAGTGTTTTTAATTGTGACATCCCTTCTTCTGTGTGTTAAACTGTGTTATAGATACCACCAGACATTATGTTCACTATGATTCATAAACTCTCCAAATCTCACTGAATATGAAGTATAATCTGAATTCAGCAGGGGTTTGTTTAATAGGGAACATTCAGGTCTTGATATTTGATACTGAAACACAAACAGGGAGCTGCCATTGCATTGTGGGTATATATTTTGAGTGTTCTCACTAAAGCAGAAGCAGGGAGCTGCCATTGCATTGTGGGTATATATTTTGAGTGTTCTCACGGAAGCAGAAGCAGGGAGCTGCCATTGCATTGTGGGTATATATTTTGAGTGTTCTCACAGGAGCACAAGTGTATACGGCTTGGGGATTCATTAGTTCATTGGAGCCCTAGACAGGGGAAACTGCCCCGGGATGGAGCTGTATTTAAAACATGTGAGGGGAAGCCAGCCTCCCAAGTCTGTCATTTACCTACTATTTCCTGTGGCTCACTGGATGTGGGTCCAATGTCATTAAATTACCCTCAGACCTCAGAATACCCAAGTGTGATGTTTGCCTTACGTGAAGGTTACCAGAGCATTTGTCCTGGAGATAAATACCACGTGTGTCTGTGTCTTTTAAACCTTTGAGCTGATTCTTGATTATCATCAAATTCTAGGGAGCTGAATAATATACAACATGAGCAATAAGCCCAATGACACACCAAATAAAAGGAGGCAAAAGACAGAGTGAAATAATTGATGTTTTCGAGAGGAATTTTATAGTGTGCAGGGAGCAGTCTGATTTCGCGTGTGGGGTTTGAGGGGGTGGGGGGGGGTACACCCGTTTAGGAAAACGACACTCTGACTATCCAACTCGGAGTTCTATACAAAAACATATTTGTGAAGGCACTGGATGGCTTGGCGGCATTCTGCCACTTTAATCTAGCGTAATTGTCATGTTTACGCAGAGCCTGTAGCTGCCACTGATTTCTGATCCCTTATGGAAAACAGCTGTGCTGTGAGATGGGGGGGGGGCTGCATCCCTTGGGGACCAATCAGAAGAGACTGCAACTGTGGAGCAGCAATGAAGAATGTAAGAAGATACATCCCCTCTGTGATGTCATATGCTAATTAATAGCCTGTGGGTCAGTGCAAAGGTTTGGCTGGAAATATTAATTTTAAAATGAGATGTAGAGTTGGTGGGGGCATTCCCTAAATATGCAAGAAAGGCTCATACTCATGCAGGAAGCCCCCTTGAGGTCATTTTGGTACTCCCTGTCCATTTGATCCTTAGCCTCCAATAAAATTGTCTGTCCACAAACATGTGATCCCCCTAATTCCTGTCTCATGATGAAGCCGCCGTACGTCAGGGAACAACATCAAGCAGCCTGCGGGTTCCATTATAGTGATGTTTCCAGGATTAACGGGCACTCAAGGGCACAGTCTGCTACATGGGTTTCTTCGAATTTCTATTTTGGAAGGGGACTGTTTGTTGTTTGTGTGAAGCCACAGCATCCTATTATTAACGGGGGTTAAAGTAACTGAATGGATGTTTGAGTTGAGTTGTCCTAGTTGAGTTGAAGCCTCCAGTAAATGCTTGAGCGATTGACCCTACAAATGCTGTGGAGACTGAATCCGTGTCCAAAACGGATAACAGAGTTGGCTTGGTAGCGAAAAAAAACAACAATTACATATTAGCAATACAGATAACCAGGCACTGTAAGTAAAACCAGTTGAATTGTTGCAACAATGACTGTCACTGGGAAGTCTGAGGAGACAGACCGAAGACAAAACATTCTGGAGTGTCGACTGCATGATTGCCAGGAGTAACATCACCAAAGTTCAGACTCTGCAAATCAATCTGACTGTGTGTGTGTGTGTGTGTGTCTGTGTGTGTGTGTGTGTGTGCTACATTTTGGGGACCAAATTGTCCTATGATTTTGACCTGTTATTTTGACGTTGTGGGGACCATTCTTTTATATCCTCACAAAGGGACACTCAAATTTATAAAAATCTGTGAGTGCAATGAAAAACAATAAATGCCAGAAGTCTTGCATTTTATTTAGTTACTTATGGTTAAGCTTAGGGTTGGGTAGGGGTTAAGGTTGTCATAGTTGGAATTAGCATGTTTTTCCTTATAGAAATGAATGGAGAGTCTCCACAATGATATAATTACAAATATGTGGTGTGTGTGTAGGACAAATCTGAAATCCCAAAACGCAAGTCATCTCATTCAGTGAAAGCAGTCTAAACATCCTTTCTAATCCTCCTTTTAATCAAAAAAATATCCTCTCATCTTTTGATTGAAATACCACAGTCCAGAATGTCATGAGGCTACAGATGAATCTTACAGCAAAAATGAAAAACATCGATTAGTGAACAGTGACACCAGAGAGTTAGGATTAGGTTTGACTTCCAACAATGGTGATGCATTAAAGTTACCTCACAATTTGCTTGTTTTCCATTGTGGTAAAAATATAACAATTAAAAATTGAGTTCTGTTCTCAATTGTATCTCAGTGCTGTACATTAAATTTTGATATGATGAAATCTCTGTAGCTAAGATCAGACAATGCAGAGCCATTCATCACACCTCATTGGGACATGTAAAGACATGTAATAGAGCTGTGTCAGAATCCCATAGCAAATCCAGCAGAAAGAGAGTGTTTTCCAGTAGCTCTTTGTTATCCAGCAGAAGGCAGTAGGAGGATGGAACGAGGCCTCCCTTCGTCTTCATTCCATCCGCCTCACAGAGAGGAGAATGGTAATCTGGATGGAAAAGCAGACGATAGAGGGAGACTGCGGGTCACAGAGGATGCGTGTGTGGCTGAGACAGGGACCATATTCTACCAGTCTGCCAGCAAGCAGGGAGCCGTAAATCTCAATGCAGGCTGAAGTGTCTGAATCCAGTCTGGGAGAATACCATAGAAATCACTTTACTTGGTTAAAATACAAAAACTTTTTTTTTTAATCTCTCTCTCTCTCTTCATTCCTTAATGGTCTTGGCTCTTTTCTTAGTGTTACTATGTATATCCCTCCCTTGGGTATACGAACCCAAAATGACACCATTATTTTGACTAGACTGTTTTTCCCACCGAGGGAAGCCAGCGGAAGTGTAGGTGACCAGCTTCGGTTAACCACCAGTCGGCCGTGTCTCCCGCTCTGAGGCTGGCAGGGCTGCTGCCTGCCTGGGCTGCAGAGCCCGACAGGCCCCCTCTGGGGAGGCTCTGGCTGCGGGTGGCCGCCCTCCAGAAGCTGCAGACTCGCCGGGCCATTCTGGCTTCCTCGCATTCCCTCTGGCATAAACAAGTGCTTGTTTTCTTCAAAGCTCCTGGACCCCTGTTTGTGAAACACGGCGATTATGCAACTGATGCTATGATTTTCGACCTTGTTTATGGGGTCTTTTATCACATTTTTGTAACACCGAGACACTGCACTGATTCCGCAGGGCGAATGATTGATATTTACTATGAATGCTGAAAACACAATGGAGTTTGTTTTGGAATCACAAGGCCATCGATTAATGTGGATCTTCAATGTGGATTAAAATTCAGAGGAATGTGCACTCTCAACAAATGCCAGATATGGAGAAGACGATGGGCTACATACCCACTTTTACACCTGACGCCCCCCTGTAGATGTGTGCTACAGCATGATCCAACAAATTGCTCTGTTAAACCCATAGCCAACTGCTAACGTGTCTTTGGATAACATTAAATGAGCGTTTGACTACTGGAATCCTACTTGAGTTTTCCCTGGATTAACAAGCAGAGTTGCACACTGTGGAACATGTATGTCTCTCTAAATAATGACACTTTCTAAGTAAGTAGCACAAATTGATTGGCAAATTCATTGTGGGGCACTTGTTATTGTCAGAGGTTTGCAAACAGCATCATTTTGCTGAAGGAGGGTCTGCTCTGTCTCATACCATTTCTCCCACCACAAAAAAAAAACTTTTTTTGGGTTTGACCATGGACATAATGCAGGGCTAAGCTGTTGTTGGTAGCTGGTTTCTGAAACGACCGACCTTTCAGGAGTGTTTGACCACACGATAATATAATGTTTTATAGTCACACTAATCATAGTATGGTATCGCCAGTGGTTTCGGAGTGTCCATTGGTTATAACGATTGTGTGAATTTGGCATGAAATATTGCAAAATTTGATCCCCAGAGTCGTACACACTCCTAGCTGTTATGTCTTCGGTGCCCAGTATAGACAAAAGGTGAAATTTTCGGTAGATTCGCTGAACTGTTAGAGTAATTTTCAGGTATGCAATTTTAACTTGAGGACATGGGGCCTGAAATCTTAGTTCAGAGCCTTTTGTTATGAGTCCCCTAAACTAAGAGTCCCCACCAGGCCCAATAGCTGCGATAAGGTGATAGGCAGTTTTTAGGTTGGAATCAAAAAGATCAGTTTTAGACACATCTGTCCAGAGAACATCCTTCAAAATTACTCCAAGACTATCCAGGTGCTATTTTGCAAACTTAACTCTGCTGAACCATCTTTCCTGAACGCTCTTAGTATTGCATTTTCTGCTGATTTTAGTACTTGTCTTATTAGGTCCTACTTTGTTTGAAAGGCATTGTGTGGCACTTTTTCAGTACTGCTTAGACACTGGAAGCTCAGTCTAGCTGCATTTACACCGAATTGACTCCTTGACAGCATGTATGTTTGTGCTTTTTGCCTCATTTGTGTTGCTTTGGCCAGAAGCATCCACTAAATAAAGCATATTATTTTCTCAATAGTGAAATGTTTTCTTTGAAATGCTTTTGCTTCTAATTTTGCCACAAAGGAGGCCTGCATTTGAATCTTCAGCATCCTACCTAATGTTTCTCTTGGGGTTGATTTTGAAGGATGTAGAGCCACTTTATTGAATTTTGTTAATTTTTAGACATGTTTGTCTTATCCTAGACTGATAAATCAGATTTTACCGACCCCCGAGACTGATGGAACCGTCCTTTGGTCCCCTGACTTATTACACTAGCATGTACTAATGAGAGTCTGCATGATTAGCTATTTGATTGAACAACTGAGTGCCAGCTGATATTTATTTTGTTACCTGAGATGAGGAGTCTTGTGTATTTTACACATGAGTTCATACTTGTTTAGCTAGCCTAGCTCATAGCACCGGTTTGTCTAAACACAATTTGTAGATACAACCTATTTCTCCCAGAAAAATAAGAACTGTTTAATTATATAAGGATTAATTATTTTAGCAAAATCATTTCAATGATTATAAAAGATTGTCAAATGTAATTGAATTATAGTTTACCTGTATCCAATCAGAATGGATTAAACAACCAAATTCAGCCATTGAAGGGCACTCAAGTCAGCAAATAAAATATAACATAGCATGTCATTCACTAACTCTGCTATAGTTCAACCTTGACTCAAAGGAATTACTTGTTGAAACAACCAGTGCTTATTTCCTCAGATATTCTGCATTTTAATTAAGTCTTATTTTCTTCTGATAAAGATATAATTATTGCTATTACCTAAATGTAGAGCATTTAAATTCTCTGTGTGCGTACTGCAGATTGTTACTTTTCTCAATTTGTAATAACCATATGAATCACCCATGAAAATGTGTGGACAGTGAGATTAGGTTTTGAAAAGTGTTATCCTTTTTAACAAAATTAACAGCTTTGGCATCCAGAACTTAAAAGGGCGTGGTTTTTGATGCATATTTAATAACATTATTGTCAAATGAGAGTATTTTAACAAATGAGAACGGTGTCACGGGTGATTTTTTTTTAATTTCATCTATCCGTCAATTCATCCATCAATCCACCTTCCAAAAGGGTCACAGTGACCTTGGAGCACAGGCCACGAGGTGGGCAGCACCCTGGATGACATTCCATTTTTATCTACTTGTGTATTCTTTATATTCTTCATTATTTACCTCACTCCAGCTATTTGTTATGCTCACTGCTGGCTTTTCCCCTACACCATGCTCTTCCAATTTGTGTGTGGGATATCACCCTCAAAGTGTGGTTACGGATGTGTTTTTACCCAGAATGTATTTCTGTACTGCCTTGTCTTCACTAGACCAATGACCAATGAAGTCCATTCTCTACACTTTAATCATAGGTCTTAAGATGACAATATAGCCTGAGCAGAAAGGTCACTAAGAGATTAATGGTAAGTGAGGACTATATGTAGATTAGACATGTTAAGTTAGCACAAAAGAAGCATTTTCCCTTCTTACTGAAGTACAAAGTTCAAGCTGGGGTGTCATGTCGCGCATCTTTCCATGTTCCTTAGCAGAAGACCTTAAAATGACCGGTTGCAGTAATATTTTCCATTAAGCCCTAGAATTTCCCCAACTCCTGACCATGATGATTGTCCTCAATTTGCCTGGTAGTACCCCTGGGTAGACTACAAGGAAAACACTGACTGTTTTTACTGTTCTTTGCAGCTATTCAAATAATGTTAGAATAGTTTTATATATTTCTGAAATCTTTAAACTAGAAGGATGATGTGTCTTCATGCTGTGATGTGTCAACATTTACTAGTACTGCTGCATGCAGCTGGTCATTCCTGGAAGCCACTGGGAAAGCATTTCTATGCAATATCCTGTCATCTGTATGACTGTGTGGCCATTGTTGTGATGATTAAGTTGTGGCCTGGAGTAACTATATGGGCATCTGGGTGCCGTGTCCTTGGAGGACACCAAGCAGAACCACCCCCTATAAGCCCCCTGGTCCCTTTCGCAAATGACTTTTAACGATTAATGCAATTTTATATCCGATATAAAATAAATATATATATATTGTTCTTTTAATATAGCACTCACTGGAAAGTCTATGTAACGATTTCCCTGTGTTAGATGCATTTCTGAATTTCATGAGCCACCAATCAGCTCCGATTCTTTCTGATGTGATGTCATATATTCTGTTACCCAGCGGCACGTAATACTCTTAATCTGGCCCTGATTCATTTCGTCCATCTTGTTGTGAATCATTCTCTTCCTTTTTTACATTTTCCAAGCACTGTGGTCTTCTCCAGCACACTGGGTCTTCTCTCAACACATCAGAAAGCTTAGGTCCAATTGTGTTTCCTTCTGCTCAGCCATATTCCTGTAAGCTTCCACTCACTTCAAAGTGCAAAGGTGCCAATACTCACCCTGTCCTGATTCTTCACTGTCCAGCATCTTACATCCATAAAGAGTCACAGGATAAACCATATTCTGAAAAACCAGCTAACATTTTATATTTGTTACAGAAAAACCAGTCCTGTCTACACACAATTTAACTGCAACTTGTTAAATTCTGCACTTTTATGTGAATTTATTACAACATTAAAAATATGTAAAAGCAAATGTTACACAGAGCCAGATGTGTCATACTCAAATCATGTAAACACTTTCTGGCTCCAACACAGACAGTCCTTCTGGTCACAGAAGAAAGATTGCCAGACTATACTGTGGATGGTGTTTTCATGGGGGGGGTGGTTCAGGGAAGGGAGGGTAGAAGTGTTAGGTGGGTTGTTGTCATCTTCTTCAGGGGACTCACAGCAGTGCATTGACAAAAATTTAGCACACGTGGGAGAAAGCAGGGGAAAGGGAGGGAGAGCGAGAGCACAGAGACCTTCCCTCCCACCTAAAAAGGGGAGACAGGCTGGCAGGCAGCATTCATAAAGCGGGTAACAAGACAGCGTGTGGCTCAGAGAGGCAGCGCACACGGGGTGGGAAGGCCACTGGGCACGAGATCTCCCTGAGAGCAGGGACACACACGGCGTCATCCTGCAGAGCTGCCTGAAGAGTGCGGATTACAGAGAAAACACCAGGACCTGTGGACGAAGGCACCCAAGAGTGGATGGATGCCTTTTGCAGTCTCAGTGGCCTGGACCCTTTATGGGTGAGTCTCCCTAAACCTTTACGGGCAAGGGTCTCTAACCATAACCCTTGATGGGTAAAGATCTCTAACCCTTTATGGGCAAGCATCTCTAACCAAAACCCTTAATGGGTGAGTGTCTCTAACCATAACCTTTATGAGTAAGTGTGTCTAACCCTAACTCTTTATGGGTAAGGGTCTCTAACCCTTTTTGGGTGGGGGTCTCTAATCATAACCTTTATGGGTGAGTATCTCTAACCATAACCTTTATAGTCAAGTGTCTCTAACTCTTTATGGGTAAGTGTCTCTAAGCCTAACCTTTATAGTTAAGTGTGTCTAACCCTTTATGGGTAAAGGTCTCTAACCATAACCTTTATGGTTAAGTGTCTCTAACCCTTTATGGGTAAGTGTATCTAAGCCTAACCTTTATGGGTAAGTGTGTCTAGCCCGAACCCTTTATGGGTAAGGGTCTCTAACCCTTTTTGGGTGGGGGTCTCTAACCATAACCATTATGGATAAGGGTCTCTAACCCTTTATGGGTGAGTGTCTCTAACCATAACCATTATGGATAAGGGTCTCTAACCCTTTATGGATGAGTGTCTCTAACCCTTTATGGGTGAGTGTCTCTAACCATAACCTTTATGGGTAAGGGTCTCTAACCCTACAACTCTAATTACTTATCATAGTAATTATAGTGAATGTGTGATGCAGTTCATTTTTTTAACTAACCCAATGCTGTCTCTGAAGAACTGCTGGACCAGTGTTAAAGTAAAGGGCTATTTTTGTTCAATGATTAACAAAAACTAATGTTTCTTTAATTGCAAGACCTATTTAAAGTGATTGGGTATTTCTTTTTAGTAGCTCTCATTGAAACACTCCTAGCTTTCCGAAACAGCTCAAGTTTTATTCTTCCCCCACCATTTCTGTTAAGAAACAAAGTGTGCTGAATGTTGATTACAAGGAATGTAAAGCAAAGGTCGTGACCTAAGCCAACATGGAGACATGAATCATTGAAGTCAAAATCATTCACAGAATAATAACAAAAGTTATGTTTTGTGGTAAATGTATTTTCTATTTCACTAAGAAGTAGTAAATGAGTACATGTAAATGAGTAATCAATATTTAAACCAGAATCCTGTACTGTTACACCGCTATGCACCAATGGTGATTGATCTTAGCTATAGGCAAAAATGATTATCCTGTAAAACCTTAGCTGCCGCCCCAGGGAACACCAGTCATTCGGGGCCAAGGGCTGTTGGAGTCGCTGCAGATCCCGATGGCAGGATGTCGGCGTGTCCACAATCAGAGCACAGAAACAAGCATCCACATTCTGTACCTCCTCTAGGAATGAGACAGGAAGACTGTCCCCTCTGCACCAACCCACCGCCCCCAAACAAAGGCCCTACATCACATCAAGGCTGATGCACATTTCAGCCGGACACATCCCATCTACACCTTCATCTTCATTAATTTATCTTAGGCTTGGCTCAGGCCTGCCTCTGCTTATGAGCACGATGAGCACGAATGGCTGTAATCGTCATCAAACTCCTGAAATCCGCTGCAAGCACAGAGTTGCTACACAAAGTAATTTTGTTGGACCAGTTTGGGGTAGCGAACATTTGACAGGCACCTGTGTCGGCATTTTCTCTCTGTGTCACAAACACTGTCCAGACTGATGACTGTAATTGCTCCCAGTTCTCTGTGTCTTGTTGTGCTATGGACACTGTAATTCTTTATCTTAGCAGTACGAGGCATGGAGATCGAATAATATAGTCTCAAATAGCTTTATCGTAAACACCTGATGTAAATATGTTCATGGATACTCAGTAGGCTGACCTGAAACTACATGGCTGTAAAAATGCAGCAAACTCTGCCTTTGACCAGTCTGATCTCAGACCTAACAGATTCCTGCTTTAAAAGGGAAAGCATTCAGTGTCATACAAGTGCACAAAGATTTGTGGACGGGGGGGGGAGGGGGGGGGTGACAGTGACCCCACAGCTGACCTCCCTAAGTTTGGGGCAGAACACAATATCTCCTTGACAAATAGATTCTGAAGTTTAACTGTGAGCCCAAGCGTTGCCACTGTTGGCCAGAGAAGGAATGATGCTGCCCCTGATGTCAGGCCAGGAGACTTAGAGTAGCTATCCGTGAGATGGGAATCTGGCCTAGGGGTCGACCCCACCCATTTCCCTGAAGCTCTTCTGAGGTTATTTCAGGGGATTGATATGCTGATATAGTTAGTATTAGTTCAATGGCTTAGTAAATGTAATACAGTCAAAGTCTTGAGTTAGCTCAAGGTTACTGCAGGAACAAACAAGACATTCTGACAACCATTTGCACAGTGAGGAGAATATTAAAGAAGAACATTAAAAAACATAATAAACAAATAAACAGTAATCAAAAAATTATGGTTCAGCAACACAAGCCACAAATGCTGCCTGTTTCAGTGTCAAAGCCATGATTCATACCATATTGTATACCGGCACCCTGTGTAAGTCTTTGTGTACCTACCTTATGATGGGACGCAGTGTTCAGAATTGAAAAACAAAACTTTGCAGTTATCACTAGAACACACCAGAACATTTAGATTCATAGCTGTTGAAAGCAGATAGCATTCATGAATAATTTTAATGTGTAGGTGGGCATCTTTCCACTCCATTTAATGAATGTAGATGTGTTGTCAGGCTCTTTGATTTTACTAAAAATCCATTATTTGTTTCGGTACTTTTTAAGTGCATTACATTAAAAACTGAGTATCTGAGGTCATGATTGTCAAAACATGCCATAAATACAGATATGTTATGATTGACATGTGCAACTCGGATCACTTAACTGAACTTACTCTTTGCCATGCCATAGTGTAAATTAAGCTTAGCGATTCTGGATGTCTGAGTGAGCTGACAGAAAATAGCGCCGGTAAAAGAGATTTTGTCTTGCCAGCGTATCACATTCGAAGTTTAGAGAGAGGAAACACCCTTTCCACGCCTGTCCAGCAGCGCTGCTCAATCAGGGCTTCAGCTCCATTCCAGCTGCTCAACAGTTTGAGCAGGTTAACTAGGCAAGCATAGAAATGCTGTCTTTACCACAAGCAAGCAGCTGATCGAGTGAGGGAAGGAAAGCCCACAGTGTGGCTGTCGTGCAATTGCAGTTTGAATATCTGGTGTTCACTGTTTTGAGTTTTCATGCTGTTTCATATTTTGCTAATCAGCTGTTTTGGTCATTGAAAGAACAGAATTAGATTAAACATATGATTCACTATAATGTTGTACTCATTCTGAAATTACTTTTCCCTTTTTGGATAATGTGGTTGAGTAATGCTGAGCCTGTAATGTGTTACTGGGATCAGGTCCATTAGAAAGGAAATTATGCCCGTAAACTGTTTACCTTCATTTGCCATTAGTACACTATTTATGCTTTTTTATTTTTAATTTTTGCTCCTAAGAAAAAAATAGCAGGAGCAACTACAAGTTTTCATCAAATACACTCTCAGTTCACAATGTCATTTGTCAGCAGAATTGGGCCTCGTGCTAACAGAGACTGTGCCTCTGTTAAGGTCCGACAGGGTGGTGCCAGCAAGCCTCACCTGCCTGGGGCAGAGACGCTGGTTTGCGGGGTGGACGTGCTGTTTTGTAAATTGGAGCTGGTTCACCTTTTCCCATGGGTGCCTGTCTAGGAGTCTCTGTGACCTTCACTACTTCCTGTCCAGGCTGCAGGGCTGCCAGGTCTGTAACTCTGCTCTCGGGCCGGCGCCTGCAGATTCGCGGATATACTGTAAACAAAAGCGAAAGGCGGCATCAGGATTTTCGGTAATCTCAGGGGAATTTAGATTTTCCCTGACACCACTCTTCTGCTATCTTACAAATCTTAAATTTAGGCACCAGCCTCAATACACAAACTGTTCATTCTTCTTGGGCCTAAGGTGCCACATTTATTTCAAGGTTTTCCTGAACTCACAATGGACTAAATATCACCCTCCAAAAACCTCTTTTCAGCAAGATTTTCAGAAATTTTCCAGTACTGACACTGCTGTCTGAGCTTCAAAATCAGCACAAAGAACAACAAATTTGATGCCCAGAATGTCCACAGTAATTGACAGAACTTAACATGTATCCTTCCATGATGCAGGATGGGAAGCTTAAGAGTTAATAAAAGGCATACATGTATAGTTTAAAATAAAACTCATTTGGCTCGATTTGTCACACCTGAGGGTTGTTGAAAAAAATGTATGCTACGATATGGAGACACATGTGAAAAGGACCTGATGAATGGATATCTGTGAAAGAAAGGGCCTGTTTTAGTTGCGTGGTTAGCAGTATACCTGATTCCTTCCATTTGCTCCCGTAGGACTGGAACCGAACATGGTACACCCCCAACCCAGACCTGACCCAGTGCTTCCAGAACACTATCCTGGTTTGGGTCCCCTGCGTCTACCTCTGGCTGTGTTCGCCCGTCTACTGCCTGTATCTCTGCTGCTGTGACCGTGGACACATCCAAGTCTCCTGTCTCTGCAATGCCAAAACGGTGAGCCACCACAAGCCAAGTAAAAGTGTCAGTTGATTACCAATTAGTACCACATTAGACCACTGAATGTCCAAATGCAGTGATGTGCTATATAGTACAGTACTACTGTATATAAATTCAGTCCAAATGGTGGATTTGGCACAACTTCAGAGCTTCAGTGCTTTTGAGTGTAAAACGGTTGATCCCATAGAAGCTAAGAATGCTCTATGATACTGAGCATTGCTGTGCCCACAGCCAGGAACAACGTCAGGTATAACTGGTTATTTATTCACCTATCGCACAGCTCCTGGGCTTTTTCTTAGCATCCTTCGGCTTTGTGGAGTTCTTTTACATTCTCCTGGAGAGGAACCAAGAGATCCATCAGCATCTGATCTTCCTTTTGAGTCCCCTCATTCGCAGCTTGACTGTGGTAGGTGACCTTTGTCCTTGCTAGACACTTTACAATGTTGCTTCAGGGACAGGGAATCTTCTGTTCATTTTTTGTATGGCCGATAGGAACACTTTCCAAAGTTCCTTTAAACGCAGCATATTTTATACCTGCTCAGTAGCTTTTCTACCTTCTTGCAAAACTTTTAAGTTCTAATAATTGAAGCAGTTCAGGCTCGAGATATTTCCTCTGCGACATCACAATGCATTTTGAGATGCCCACTTGCTACGTCTATGCAGAGTGCATCGTAAGGTTACTTGGTGCATCACTGAGGGTTATTACAGAAAGTTTTCCATCCTCGCTTGGGTTCTCTGCCAGGCTTGTGTGAATGTTTTCTTTCACCCCTTCTGCTGAAGTGAGACGGCGCACAGGATCCTCAGTAGGGAGCTGGGTCTGTAGACGGTGAGGATGAAATGACGCCGTGTTTTCTCTGTGGAGGAGTCATAGCAGATTTATGACGGTGCTACACTGGCCATCAGGCAAAGTTGATTCGTGACTGTTTCCACAAACTCAGTTTCCCTTAAGAGGTCTAGTGGACCTCCTGTTCAGACGAGCTGCCTTAAGAGCAGACGCTGAGCCAACCTGTGGTCTACTCAGACACCAAAGTCAATATCAGATACTGTGTAGGCAAGAAGAAACACCAAAGTGGATCCTACTTACACAGAGATACTTCTTATGCCCAGTGTCCGGTCTGCTTCAGCATTCTCCTGCCCCTGAAAAGTCTTACTACGCTACTACGCTAACCCGGCCTGGATACGGTGTTGCTGTTTACATCAAACTTTCCTCATTCTTGGAGGTTAGGACCACACTTAAGGAAGAACTCTGTAATTTCCAGTTTGATTCAAAGCAGTGCCCTGTATTTCATCTGGTTTAATCAACCAGTGCTTTTATCCTTCCTAAAATCTATTCAATACGTTGGAAGTATCTTAGTGACTCAGACCGTGGTCTGTGTCTTTCCTGTCCTGAGGTATGTGTGCAACATCAGTAGTAACCAGCAATTCATGACATAAGGGGCTATTTAGTCTAAAACACCAAAAACTTCCCATGTAATTACATGGCTCACATTATGATTGGATTGACGTAATGCATTGACATCCACTTGTTACATTTATGGAGTGAGTCTCTACCCACTGACAGCAAACGGAAGAGAAATATTTACAAACATTAACTCCACGTGCATGAAAATATAGTACACATTTCATGCACGATATTACACATCTGTGAACATAAATACTATTTAGTGGGATTTTTTAAATTATAGTGGCCATTATTACATGATAGTCTTATCATGCTGTTGCTGCTTGGCAAGACTACTTACAGTACTAAATCTGCTCAAGGGCTTGACACATGCACCAAGAGCCTGAAATCCCAAGATCATTAACTACTGTGATTAACCACTAGACTCCATACAAATTGCTTCCAAGAAAGGGTGTAAAAACACGGATGCCTTCATCACATAAAATGCACAAAGGGCTAACAGTTGCACTCGTGGCGGGGAGGGTCACCTGTCTCCAAAAGCAGCAGATATGTTTAGGCAGATAAGCAACTGTTTGTATTGGAATTATTAACCTGCAGTTATATTCATGAACAGCTGTGTCGATGGCAGAAAGAAGAAAGACTTTTTTTAAAATTTTTCCCAGAATCCATTTCAATGCAAGTATGTGAGTCAGGCATCTTGGGAGCTTTTCCTCATTGTAGGTTTCCCCTTGCAGATGCTGGCTGTCTGCA
>JAABNY020000095.1:26800312-26810770 GCA_015164015.2 Brevimyrus niger
CCATGATTCATGCTAATAGGAGCCGAAGTGTTAGCCCAGAGTGTTAGCCCAGAGTGTTAGCCCAGAGTGTTAGCCCAAAGTGTTAGCCCAGAGTGTTAGCCCAGAGTGTTAGCCCAGAGTGTTAGCCCCATCCTAACGCATCCCTGTTTGATCTCTGTGTGCCAGGGCTTCGTCAATGACGCTGTGCGCTACCTGGCCTTTTTTTCATACTTTGCCCTGCAACTGGTGCAGCTCTTTCTCAGCTGTTTCTCGGACCATCCCCCAAGCAGCGGGAAAGCGACTCTGATCAAGGTACGTCCCCGTTATCCTGGTCCCTTCCGCCGATTCAGCTGCAGGAGTCACACTGCGCTGTCGCCCTCAGAACACTTCTGTTTATGCAGGCTTAAATGGATGAGGCCTGCCATGTCCTAAGGCCAAATCTGTTATTTTATGTGGTTCTTTTGAGGAGTAGAGAAGATCCTGTTCATTAGTCATTTTATTTTTCTGCTTTGTTAGTCATGTGCATTTTTAGCCGCATCACGCCATCAGTCCTCGTCTGGCCCGCTGGTCCCTGCCGGCTGCCCACTCTTCCTCTGGTTTTACTGGGAGTGGTTCGCAGGGCCGAGTGTGTTTGCGTGGGATGGGGCTCTGGCTGAACTCGCTGACTTCAGCTTTTCTCCCTGTCCCGTGCGGCTCGCGGCTTCTCCGTTAGCCCCGGCTCTCAGGTCGCAATTAAACAGTGTTTGAAAAAAGACAGAAGCTTCATCGGCTTCTTTCCCCAATGAATGAAAATGGTAAGAAACAGAGGCGATGAATGACCCTATACTAAAGCCTGTGGTGTAACTAACGAGGGCTCACATCTGCCGGATTCCGAGGAACGGTTCAGTGCCACGCTAAGGTGATGGGCTGCAGCCGCCCACGGGCACCGGTGGGCCGCCAGACGTGTTCTCGGGGGACACACCCAGTAGCTTCTGCCTCCCAGCCTCAGTGTGCCTCCACATGTTGGGCAAAGTTACTCAGCCCAACTCCGGTAAGGGGGCGAGCAGGCAGACACAGGCCGCCGCTGTGTGCAGCGTGCCTCGGTGACGACACGTTTCCGCACGCCTCTGACCTCAGAGCCTCCCTTCTCCATCTGCTTGTGTTTATTCTGAGCCTGGCAGGCTGGCGTCTGCAGCTGTTTACACGTCTAACTGCCATGCACAAGGCAGCCTTATCATCTTGTCGAGTCCATCCGTGGCAGTAAATAGCACGTCTGCAAAACTGCGCTAAACGTTTAATTGGGAAGCAAATCTTGCTGCAAAATTGTGCTGGTCTTCATCTTGAGGTTTTACTCGGGATTACTTGTGTGGGAAGGTTCTCCGACCTACTGGCTCTGATTCTCTTTGCAGAACCCTTGCCCTGTTCAAGATGCATCCTTCTTATCAAAGATTCTGTTTTGGTGGTTCAGCGGGTATGAATATCTTCTTATTTATGGAATATGATTACAATGCAGGAATAGCCTCAGGTTTCAGTAAAAAAAAAAAAATGTTTCTTATAGTTATAAACATCAGGTGAAAAATGTGAATGTCCTTAAAATGGCATTCCAATGGCACTGGAAGAGTTCGGTCATACATCTGTCTACATTGCCGATGAGTGTCTCACTTTGTCTGCCTTTGCCTGATAGACTTGTGGTGAAAGGGTATCGCGAGCCACTCCAGGCTGAAGATCTTTGGTCTCTAAGGGAAGAAGACACCTCAGAAAAGATCATCACTGATCTGGAGCAGGAGTGGACTACACAATGCACAAAGATGCAACAGTAATATCCATATACCTTCATACTTGTGTTACAGCTTGAAACGTGGATTTCCTTGTATAGCAGTGGTCGGGTTTTAGGATGACCTGTCTTCTTTTTTGGGACCAAAAAATGCCTCTCTTTGTGTCCCGTCCCTACGGTGCTGTTTTTTGCAAAGCGAAACATGGTTCATTGTCAGATTGTTTGTGCCTCAGTTAATGCCTCGATTGCTGCTTTAAGATTCATCCTAGGTGATCGAAACTGCAGCTGTAATGAAATGCTGGTCAAACCTAGTTCCATGGGCACATTGGGATGAGCCAAAAACCCTGCCAGTCATTTCAGAAGCCTGTTAATATACTTCAGCTTTGAAGCATGATTATTACATTTTAAAAGTTTACACATACAACAGTTTCTTACATGGTGGAGGTCAGAAAATGTTTCTTCCAGCTGGCAAAAAAAGATAAAAATATGAAAACTGCCCCTTTGAGTACAAGAAATGTATTGACAAGAAAAACAAGAAACACATTGTGTGTTTCCATTCTCTGTTTCATATTAACACTTCAGATGCAAAACCACCACGTAGGACCATCCCTAATGCAAATGCCCTCTGCCTTCTCTTATTGTCAGGCAAGAGAGGTTCTTGGGCACAGGCGTGGCGCTGGGTTCGAGACTGGCAGAGCAGGCCCAGCTCATCCGGAAGCTGCAGAAGGAGCAGAGTTCGGGCTTCTGTCTGCTCAAGACTCTGGCTCGTAACTTCGGGCCCTACTTCCTGTCAGGGACCTTGTGCCTCGTGGTCCACGATGCATTCATGTTTTCCGTTCCCCAAATTCTGAGGTGAGATGCAGAGCAGGACCCCAGAGCTGCAGCTTATTCTCTTAGAATAAGAGTTTTGTGCACAAAACCAAATTATATGAAAGAATACAGGGACAATATGTGTGGTAATATTGTAACACCCTTTATTAAACTTTACAGTCTGTTGCTGGGATTCATGAGGGATGAGGACGCCCCCTTGTGGAAGGGCTATTTCTACGCATCTCTTATGTTCCTGCTCTCATGCCTACAGTCCCTCTTCAACCACCAGTACATGTATACCTGCTTCACTGTAGGCATGAGGGTAAAGACAGCCGTCATGGGCCTTGTCTACAGGAAGGTATGTGTCTCCCAGAGTCATTGTCCAACGATTAGGCTGTAACTACACAGCCACAAAGGTCACATTCTCTTCTATGCTTATTCTCCTTAGACTTTGGTCATCAGCAGTGCTGCACGCAGGACCTGCACAGTTGGGGAGATAGTGAACCTGGTCTCATCAGACACCCAAAAGCTCATGGATTTCGTGGTGTACTTCAACGCAGTCTGGCTGGCTCCCATCGAGATCTCGCTCTGTTTGTTCTTCCTGTGGCAGGTGGGCCGTCTGTACTTCTTCAGACAGTATGATTCATCAACACTGACCAATGGTAACTAGTTTAAATACCCCTTTGACATTTTAAAAAATGTTCAACAAACATCAAGT
The DNA here is from genome assembly GCA_015164015.2 of Brevimyrus niger. Classification (NCBI taxonomy): domain Eukaryota; kingdom Metazoa; phylum Chordata; class Actinopteri; order Osteoglossiformes; family Mormyridae; genus Brevimyrus; species Brevimyrus niger. Next base: position 26,803,573 of record JAABNY020000095.1, read on the forward strand.
TCAATAATTATAATATTATATTGCAGCTGGTGCAGATATATAGCTATAGATATAGATATAAATATAGATATAGATAAGAAGCTGAGGCATTTCTGCTGTAAGTTTAAAAAGCCTTTATTTGACATTGGCTACATGCATACGTTTCAGTTAGTGATTCTTCATCATGCCCTGGCATGTAGCCAGTGTCAAATAAAGGCTTTTCAAGCATACAGCAGTGCCTCAGCTTTAAATTTTGCTTTCAGATGATATTCAATCAGATGAGGTTCAATCTGGTCAGCACCCTACAACTTTGTGTGGATTGCTAGAATTTTTCAGAACCAGAGAAGCATTCCCTTTCTTTTTTTCCATTGATATAGATATTGTAGATCTACCTTTTTGCCCTAGTCAGCCTTAGCCACTTCCTTTCTATCTCTCCCTATCTAGCACTTAGGCCCATCTGCCCTAGCTGGCATTGCCACAGTCATCCTCATATTTCCTCTGAATGGATTCATTGCCAAGAAAAGGAGCCGACTCCAGGTACTGTGCCCAGGAGGCGTGTGTGTCTTGATTTTTCCATGTGTTGCACATAAGCTGCTCCAGCTCTGAGTGTCTTCTGGTGTATTTTGTTGGTGTCCACAGCTGGTTTAGATAGTGTTCGAGGGCAGTGTGGGTGTCCAGCTTGGGTGCAATTCTTCAATGCTTTGATGTCCAACTGTTACTCTTATGAAAAACAACCACAGAAAAAAGAGCTGTAAAATGTCTATTTTCACTTATTTCTCTATGTGCAGACATTTGGCAACATTAGAGTGTAAATTGGACCAGCCATTAAGAACGTATTAAACACTTTCCTGGCACTTGGCAATTTCCACAAATTAAATTGGCCCAGTTTGAAAGATATGGTAGATATCACCAGTCTTTTGAAGCCAACAACTAGCACCATAGTAAATGGTAAGTTTGGGTCCTATTAGAATTTTAACAGTATTTCACATGTTAAAAGGAGGTGCAAATGAAATACATGGATGGACGCATCAAACTCATGAATGAAATACTGAATGGAATCAAAATCCTGAAGTTCTACGCATGGGAGAAGGCCTTCCTGGAGCAGGTGCTCGGCTACAGGCAGATGGAGCTGAAGGCCCTCAAGAAATCCCAGATACTCCACTCTGTTTCCATGGCTTCCTTCAACTCCTCATCATTTCTAGTGCGTATCAAGTCATCGTTCCTTTAGCAGTGAGGGGATCGCTGTGACTCCCAATCTGCTAACACTTTGAGTCTATGTGTTCTCTTCAGATTGCTTTTGCGATGTTTGGAGTCTACGTGCTTATTGATGATAAGAATGTCCTGGATGCGCAGAAGGTCTTTGTCTCCATGGCTCTCATCAACGTCTTGAAGACTCCGCTGAGCCAGCTGCCCTTTGCCATGAGCACTATCATGCAGGTGCAGAGACATGACACAGAAACCTTTCTCTTTGTCTGAATGTGCTACCAAAACCCTTTTAATAAGCTAGAGAATTAACTTTAACGACTCCTAAGGGTTAATATGTTTAGCCTTGTAGGTACAGCAGCTGGTAAATGGTGACAGAATACTCACCGGTTTCTTTCCTTAGGCCATAGTCTCCTTGAAGCGTCTTGGAAAATTTCTTTTCCAAGAGGAGCTAAAAGCTGAAAGTATAGAGAAATCCCCATACCAGCCCGGTAAGCATTGCAGTGACAGAGGTGTGCTTTAACCTAATCAGAATGCACTATTACATCATGTAAGACATGAAACATTAAAATCCAATGAACAACCCTACAAACAGTGGTAATGACAATGCAGAAACACAAAAGAATGCTTTTCTGGCAGCAGAGTATTTAAGCAAAGTAATGATTCCAGTTAAATTTGTCCCACCAGATGGAGATGCAGTAGCCATAGAAAATGGCACCTTCAGCTGGTCCAGAGAAGGTCCTCCATGTCTTAAGAAGTATGTCTATTTCATGTGACACTTTGCCGGTTCGCATGCCCTTGTTTCCATGACTCCAAACTTGAGGCGCTTAAAGGTTGGTTAAAGAGTGACATGTTGCTGTGAATGTATAGGATTAGCATGCAGGTACCACGAGGGTCTCTGGTCGCTGTGGTGGGCCATGTCGGCAGTGGGAAGTCATCTCTTCTGTCTGCAGTCCTGGGGGAGACTGAGAAAAGGAGTGGCAGGGTTTCAGTCAAGGTATTGAACCTGAATCTACAGCACGTGACATAGACGTTATGTGGACATAGTTAGACCTATGGAGTTGGACGTATGGAGGACGCACTGTAGAGTACGAATCGCTGTCAGCTTTAGCTTTAGATGAGGACATCCTGCACAGACAAATCTTACTGGGTCCTGGTTTGTTTCAATAGGGCTCAGTTGCCTACGTGCCCCAGCAAGCCTGGATCCAGAATGCCACCCTGCAGGACAACGTCATGTTTGGCCGAGAGAAGAAGCAGAGCTGGTACCAACGTGTGCTGGAGGCGTGCGCCCTGCTCCCTGACCTGGAGATTCTGCCCGCCGGCGATGCCACTGAGATCGGGGAGAAGGTTAAACGCCCTACACACTCTCCTGCTTGAAATTTACCATGGCAACCTCGGTTTTTAAAATTACTGTTATCCTTCTGCCTACTTTTGCCCAGGGTTTGAACCTGTCAGGAGGACAGAAGCAGCGGGTGAGCCTGGCACGTGCCGTGTACAGGAAAGCAGACGTGTACCTGCTGGATGACCCCCTGTCGGCCGTGGATGCTCATGTGGGACAACACATATTTGACAGAGTCATTGGACCTAAGGGTGTGCTGAGAGACAAGGTAACATTTATAACCTCTGACAGCCTCACCAGTATAAACCCTTAGGCCTTATATAAGTATTCTTGGGCACCACAGAAATGTTCTTTCAGTGTATTTTGGGGCCTGAGGCACCATTGAGAACTAATGATGTATGTCGTTCGTACAGACCCGAGTTCTCGTCACGCATGGGACGAGTTTCCTGCCCCAGGCAGACCTAATCCTTGTGCTGGATGATGGAGAAGTCACAGAAATGGGCTCGTACCCGGATCTGCTAAGCCGGCATGGTGCCTTCGCCGAATTCATACAGACCTTCGCCAGCACAGAACGCAAGGAGAGCTCTGTCCAAAGAGGTGAGAGGTCCTGTCAGCTGTGGCCAGCAGACATCAACATGACTCTTCAAAAACAAAAAAAAAAGTCCATCTATTTTCCAAACCGCTTATCCTACTGGGTCGCGGGGGGGGCCAGAGCCTATCCCGGAAGCAATGGCCATGAGGCAGGGAACAACCCTGGACAGGGGGCCAGCCTATCGCAGGGCACACTCACACACCAGTCACTCACACATGCAAACCTACGGGCAATTTAGCAACTCCAATCAGCCTCAGCATGTCTTTGGAAGGAAACCGGAGTACGCGGAGGAAACCCCACAACGTTACAGGGAGAACATGCAAACTCCACACACATGTAACCCAGGCGGAGCCTGAAACCCAGGTCCCAGAGGTGTGAGGCAACAGTGCTAACCGCTGCACCACCATGCCCCCCCCCCCCAAAAAAAGTCTTAACTCATAATTGGTGACTTGAGGTTATTCATACACATCTGCTTCCTCAAGTTTTTTCATAGAACAGAACTCATAAGATCTCTATTTTGCCTAACTTTTAAATGTCTGTTTTAAGAAAGGTTAAAAATTGTGAGTTAATGTTTACAACAAACTGTATGCCTAATTCAGGTACCAGGAAGTCTTTATCACGGCTCAGTGTTACTGACTTCATGCCTGTTTCCAGAGACCTCTCCCAGGAGCAGCTCATTAGGTATGATCAACTGGAGCCCCGCGTTCCCTGTTGCATTAAATGACATACAGTATAATAGGATACTACAAGTTATGACTGTTTTTCAATAAAGAGTATAAAAGTTCTGCTGAACCACATCAAAATGCTATAAACAAAGATGAGGCAGGAAAAAATATCACAGAGAAAATGACAGCTTCTACGTGAAACAAAGTCTCACGAAACCTCATTTGTGAAACACTTTGTGTCGATCTCTGTCCCTCATAGTGGTGACATGGGTAACAACAGCCTACAGAACATGGAGTCTATATCTGACACAGAGCAGGACCAGGTACCAGAAGATGTGGGAAAGCTGACAGAGGCTGACAGGGCTCGTACCGGCAGGGTGAGCTCAGCTCCAACACCATCAACGATAAACCACTTCTATACTTCTATATACTTCTATACTTCTGTCTCTCACGGGTACTGAGACATGTGTATAGATCCCTCCTGTTGCAGTTTCTTTAGCAGCAACTTGTATTCTGTGACCCCTAACAGGTAAAACTGGAGCTATACATGGAGTATTTCAAGACCATCGGCTTGGGGCTGATCGTGCCCATCATCTTCCTGTATGCCTTCCAGCAGGCCGCCTCCCTGGCTTACAACTACTGGCTTAGCATGTGGGCAGATGATCCCATCGTGAATGGGACACAGATCGACACAGACATGAAGCTGGGCATTTACGGGGCTCTCGGTTTCGCACAAGGTTAGCAAAGCTGGAAAGACTTGACCAGCAGGAACCCTCAATGCACCCAACTTAAAACGTAGCTTGACTTTTGTTTTGTTCGTTTTTTTTTTCAGGTGTGGCTATTTTTGGTACCACTGTGGCAATCTCGGTGGGAGGCATCATAGCCTCTCGTCACCTGCACTTGGATCTCCTGAACAACGTTTTGCGGTCCCCAATGGCCTTCTTCGAGTGCACACCAAGCGGTAACCTCCTTAACCGCTTCGCCAAGGAGATAGACGCCATTGACTGCATGATCCCAGATGGGCTGAAGATGATGCTGAACTATCTTTTCAAGCTGCTGGAGGTCTGCATCATTGTCCTGCTGGCGACACCCTTCGCGGCGGTGGTCATCCTGCCCCTGGCTTTGCTTTACGCCTTCATCCAGGTATGGATGGTTGGGTCAAATGGGCTGCTCCATATGATGATTTAATGCAGTGTCTCATCTAGATGTTGACATACATAGAACTCAATCCAGGGGCATTGTGGGATACTTACGCTCACCAGAACTGTGCATCTCTAATGCATCTTGTTGCAGAGTTTCTATGTGGCCACATCCTGCCAGCTGCGTAGGCTGGAGTCTGTCAGCCGGTCACCGATCTACACTCACTTCAATGAAACAGTGCAAGGTGCAAGTGTGATACGTGCCTTTGGGGAGCAGTCAAGATTCATTCTGCAAAACAACTATAGGGTCGACTACAATCAAACCTCCTACTTTCCCCGATTCGTGGCTACCAGGTCAGAGTCAATAGCACAGTAACACAGGATAATCCTGTCAACAGTAGAGCCTAGCTGGTAGTTTTTCTTATGACCCATAATCGTCTTAGGAACAATGGGACATCCCTTTAGCTCAGACTATTATGTGCGCCATAATCTCTGAGGGTTACATCCTGATCATATCATCCCTATAGGTGGCTGGCTGTAAATCTTGAGTTCCTTGGCAATGTTGTGGTTCTTGCTGCGGCAATCCTTTCTGTAATGGGGAAGAATACGCTGAGTCCTGGCATTGTGGGTCTCGCCGTGTCCCACTCTCTTCAGGTAAAAAAACCTCATGTCCTTCTCTTCTCTCCATCTCATTCAGTGATTTAATTACTTCTGCTACTGAACTATTTTGACTCCTTCATATGTGGTCAATAGATAAAGTATGACTGTTGGCATTCAGAATATTGTAGGTCTGTCAAATTTTGCAGGTAACTGCAATTTTAAGCTGGATCGTGAGATCCTGGACGGATGTGGAGAACAACATTGTATCTGTGGAAAGGGTAAAGGAGTATGCTGACACACCAAAGGAGGTCAGTATCTCTGTTACTTCTCTAAACACCCTTCAGCTCACAAATGCATGGTGTGGCCACTGAAGTATCATAACAACTTACTTGTCACGGGGTCCTGCAGGCACCCTGGACCATGGAAAAAAATCCCCTCCCCATAGCCTGGCCGCAAACAGGGACCATTGAATTCCATGATTATGGACTGCAGTACCGCAAAGGCTTGGATTGGGCTCTCAAAGGAATTTCCTTACGCATTGAAGAGCGAGAGAAGGTTAGTTCCATTTATAACCCACATTTCTTGGAAGAAGATATTGACAGAATACCTGACGGTCTCACTCCGTTTTCTATACTGGCTTTTTTTAGGTCGGGATTGTGGGCAGAACTGGAGCTGGAAAGTCCTCCCTCGCTCTTGGAATTTTTCGGATCTTGGAAGCTGCCAAAGGTGAAATCTATATTGATGGGATCAACATAGCAGAGATAGGACTTCATGACCTGAGGTCCCGCATCACCATCATCCCACAGGTACGGCGATCGTATCCCCACAAGAATAATATTTATTATGCAGAGTTCTAATATTCGTGCTGCTCCACAAACCACAGGACCCCGTGCTGTTCTCTGGCTCCCTGCGTATGAACCTGGATCCATTTGACGCATACTCAGACGAGGAGGTCTGGAGTGCTCTGGAGCTTGCCCACCTCAAGAACTTTGTGTCAGGCCTACCAGACAAACTGAATCATGAATGTTCAGAAGGAGGAGAGAACCTTAGGTAACGGAGAACCCAAGGAGGGACCTGTATCTATCCCTAAGTGTTCAAACCAGTATTTCCCTGTTGTTCTGGCATCTTGGTCAGTTTCCATTCTTTGCGCTGCTATGCATTGTTCTGCAGTTTGGGACAGCGTCAGTTGGTGTGTCTGGCTCGCGCTCTCCTCCGCAAAACCAAGATTCTTGTCCTGGATGAGGCAACGGCAGCTGTGGATTTGGAAACAGACACCCTGATCCAGTCAACAATCCGCGTCCAGTTTGAGGACTGCACCGTGTTGACCATCGCCCATCGACTTAACACCATCATGGACTATACCAGGTGAGAAAACACTACCCAATGACAGCTCCAAAAATGTTTAAAAGATAAGTGTACAGAATATATCATATTCTTTAACTGAACCAGCTTCCAGAAAGACACCTATGGAGGCACACAAGCAGTGGAAAACAAAAACTTTTATTTTCCATGTCATCATGACTTTCAATCACTTTAATCACTTTCATCTCCTCCGGCAGAGTCATTGTGATGGATAAAGGCCACATTGCAGAAATGGATTCTCCAGCCAATCTTATCTCAAAGAGAGGCCAGTTCTACTGGATGTGTCGGGACGCTGGGCTAGTGTGACAGGCTCCTGGGG
>JAABNY020000095.1:26812984-26833127 GCA_015164015.2 Brevimyrus niger
ACTGAGCAGATTGTGAAATACTCAGACCGGCCCGTCTGGCACCAACAACCATGCCACGCTCAAAATTGCTTAAATCATCTTTCTTTCCCATTCTGACATTCGGTTTGGAGTTAAGGAGATTGTCTTGACCAGGACCACACCACTAAATGCATTGAAGCAACTGCCATGCGATTGGTTGATTAGGTAATTGCATTAATGAGAAATTAAACAGGTGTTCCTAATAATCCTTTAGGTGAGCGTAAATGAGCAACAGTAATGATTAGGCAGCTGTCCCAAATCAATGCTTATGTTGTAGGTAAGCATACATCAGGAAAATATTTGTACAAAATAGGGGGCTTTCAAGCTATTGAAGAGATCAGGAGCTACAGTAAGTCAAGTTTACCTGGGGCTTGACCTTTTCTTTTTGAAGGAAGATTGACATTGGGGCTAAAATCCCCAATGGTTGGACCTAATAAGCCCTATGGTACACATAGCACCTTCTCAGTTTTCCACCATATTAAAATGATAAAATAGGAGTGGAAGACGGTGTAATCTGCCTAAGACTGTACAACCCACAAGACTTCAGGTTCAGTAATCCAAACCCCCAAATGATATGCTTAAACTAGCCCGCGTGTTAAGGCTCCCAGCTATCTTAATTTAATTTGACTTTATTACATAGTGTCAATTCTTTGGCACACAAGCTAGTCATTCGTAGCATAGTAGTCTGTCTGCAGTCTGCTGGAACCGCAGCCCGTGCAGTCAGCCCGCAGAGACGCTGCTAACTGAGGGTTTGCAATACCTGCAACGTTTTAGCTGCATAGACTAGGCAGGCAGTCAAGCATGTCAAAGTAATACCGACTCACTCACTGTGATCTGTTTCAGGGAGTGCATATCATAGATGAATGTGGGGATGATACTAATCGCAGGAAAACACGGAGGGCTGCATACAGACAGCTGTCATATTGTTACCCACACGGTTTGAAAAAAGTATATAATGGAACTACAAATATGTATAAATAATAAAATACCCTCGACAAAGTGTTTGCACTGTAATCAGGAATGTATCAATTACAAACCAGATATAGGAACAGTCACCACAAACAAGCCGGATTATTTTACACAACTACAAATGTAAAAAATAGCTCTGCCCACAGAAACACAAATGCCTGTGTATTGTAAACTCCTTTCATGTGGTTTTAATTTCTGCACATGGGGTGAATTTAACTATTTTCTAATACACTGGTATGAAAGTCCTTCGATGGCTGCACACTGCGAAAGTGCTGTCAGACACAACAAGGTTATTCGTATGAGATGTTTTCAGGACCAAAGAAATGAGCTATTCCAGAAATCCCTGTCTGTACAATATGAAGACTTAATGCAGGGAGTTTGAGGTTCAGGACCAAGCAGTAGAGGTGCAGCAATGCACCAGGGCAGAAAATCATTTATTAATTTTAACTAAAGAGGGTACAATAGACTTAATCTCGGTTTTTCTTTGAGATTTTATTTTTGCATTTTGCACTAAAGTGTGCAGGATAGGGAAAGAGAAGTTTTTTCGTAGTCACAATTATACTAAAAATGAATAACACATACTCAGGGTTTGATCCACATCATACCAAGACTGGATTATATAACCTATGATCCAATCAGATCACTTCAGAACAACTGGGCCCAGGTATGAGAGAGCCATACATTCAGGGAAACAAATAAACCCATTTTTTTCTAGAAGTTTGGCTCCTCTGTAGCATGCTAGCTAACTCCAGGTCAGGGCCTTTATCCTGTGCCAGCTGGCCTCCGGCAGCCCCCACTTGGCTGGACTCCCTCACTGTACCACCAGACGGCTTCAGCTGATCAAAAATGCTGACAGCAAACTTAACCTCTGTAAATAACCAGTGTAGAGCCTTATTAAATCCCTCTACCAGCAAGCGATTATGCCCCATATAAAACTATCCATCCATTATCTATACCGCTCCATCCAAACTATAAAAAAAAGATCAGAATGAGCTTTGTGCTGCGTGTAGTTCAGGTGGCACATGGCATAATTAATATGATTCACAAAATTAAAGTTTTTTTCAGTAGTGCACGGCAGCTGTACTGTTTAATAATAGAAAATATGCAATAGTTTTGAATAAAATATTTTTTTATGACAAAGCAGAGTCTGGCCAAGTGCAAATTCAAATTCATAGCCACTGTTACAATGCATCCCCTTTGTGTCATACTTTGTAATGTGAAACAGGGATCTCCGTTTGATATAATACACGCACTCGTTATTAATAACCATCACACGGCGCCATCTAGTGGACAGTATAAAAATAATATGCGCCGACAAACAGCCGTCACGTTTAAACGCTTTGCAAAATATATTTAAAAATCAAAATGTACTAAAATGTAATACTACGCAAACTACGCACAACTTAAGAAAATCAGACTCAAACTGGTCGAACGAACTGCTGCCAAAGCACCATGACACCCATAGCAGGCTTCATAAACCTGATGTTCACATTACTTTTCGCAGACCTTCGGGAAGCAGCTGCAAAATAACTACTTAACAACACATTTAAATGATTAATAGACATCTACAAATTTGCGCTTCATTCTGTTACGTTTGGATAATGCGGGTGAAAACGAAGTCTGCAGCGTTTCTCCTGACTCACGGCAAACTGCAGCGCGTTGTGATGAAACCCTTTAATTATCTGGAATGAAAACCCTGATAAACTAAAAACTATATAAACTTCAGGCACATAGCCGTTTGAAACAATCCGGAAGGGGGCAGGAACTTGGGGGAGAATCGACCTTTAAACTCGGAAGTTAGACAGCATCACTATGGCGACCGTCACGGAGCTGAAGAGCGGTAACTCCATGGCTTATTTGCTATAAATTGCGGTAAAACATTTGTCATATATGCAGGTGTGTAAGGATGTGGGTGATAAAGGCTAAAGCAGTCACGCAGGGGAGGTATAATTATAATACATGGCCGCCATCAGATCCACTGCGGTCCGGCACCCTGACGGACAGCTTCTCTGTTTTCGCCGCTCGGTAGCCCTCAAAGAGGCGCTGGAGGCCCGGGGGGCCCTGGCCCAGCTGAAAGCTCGGATCCGGGCCGAGGTGTTCAACGCCCTGGACGACAAGTCGGAGCCGCGACCGCCGCTGCCCCGAGAAAACCTGCTGATCAACGAGCTGATCCGCGAGTACCTGGAGTTCAACAAGTACCGCTACACAGCGTCCGTGTTGAGCGCGGGTGAGGGGTCTTGTCACTGGCCGCAAGGGGGCGACACTCATGACACTCGGGTTTTATGAGGCGGTCACCATCGCCCTTTAGTTATGGAAAATTACAATTGGGATCTAGGCAGAGGTACTTTTATACTGTCATTGTGTGTATGCATGGTTCTGGATGTGCTCTGCACAGAGTCTGGCCAGCCAGAGGTGCCCCTGGATCGGCAGTTCATAGCCAACGAGCTGAACGTGGTGGAACATGCCAGTACCGCCAGCGTGTAAGTGTATTATCTATAACTTTCTCATTTATGCTTTAGGTTTTGTTTAGAATGTACATACTGAAAGCAAGACATTAAGGAATATCAGTGCAACTATCATGCTAAAATACTTTGACAACACATTGTTAAGTCCATTTGTGAAAAAAGTTGCAAAATATTTTCCAGTCTTCACAAGGAATAACCTTAAAATCAGCAGTCCTTCAATGCAGCATTTGAGACTGTATTGGGTGATGTAAGAAACAAACGTTGGTTAGGTAATTTTGGATTCAGTGTACTTCTCGATAAAGGGAACCCTTTAAAATTGATGGGATGTTGTCAGGAATCACCAGCCTGTGACTTACTGACCGTCTCCCATATTCCTGACACAGACACTGTCCTTCTCTCCAGACCTCTGTTGTACGGTTTGCTGTCACATTTTCTGAGCAGTGGAGAGAAGGAGGGTAAGGTATTCCTGAAGAGCTCTGGTGCGTCTGAGCCAATGGATCGTGCCGTCCGTCCCATTAATGAAGCCCGGAGGCCAGGTGAGCAGTCCGCTGGGGTATGGGCCAGCGGCTTGTAGATGAAGCCCATTGTCGAACCTTTGTAGATGTATGAAATAACCCTTTGTCCAGGAGACCAGGGTTTACTATATAACAGTTTCTGAAAATCACTGACTGACTACAGTAAGGGCAGAATTCAGCATCAGCGTGTGTCCTGTTATCTTGGAGAGGGCTGTTTTTTAAAGACTGGTACTCAAACCATTGTCCACTAAGACTGATTTTGAGATCTTTTAACATTTTATGCCTTTTACTGATTTAGGGCCAGCATACGTGGCTCCGCCTGCTGCGGCTCTTCATTTGGTCTTGAACTGGTGAAAAATTCAGCTTTTTCATGGCATAGTTACAGCCCTGCTTTAACTGTGCTATGAAATGTAGTGAACTGTGTTACTGGGAATTTCCAGTGCTAACTTTAATAAGACATAGGATATCCGTATCCTTATTACATTCATTAATAATTCTTTCATTACAAGTTATTGTTTCGAGCAAGATGCTATTTAAAAACTTCCGGCTGCTTAAACATACAAAGGAGCTGCTCTTTTTATCTAAACCATAACATACTTTTTGTGTTATTACACTCTTCTGCCACTAGGTGTCCCTGAAACGCAGCCAGCCGGGAAGAGTGGCGCAGAGCCCTTTCTTCTTCAGGGAGGATACAGATGACAGCCTCTTTCTGCATTTACAGTTAGGAGAGCGAGCTGGTTCTGATTTGCCGCCCCCACACTCTCATCAGTGGGCTTTACATCCTGTTTGACTGTAACTGAAATTGTAGTCATTAGGGTGTAACCTGTAGTGCTTGCCAAGAGAGTACTACTGTGTACCACTCATCTTACAGCTTTTTTTATATTATACATTTTTTTATATTTTCATGTTTTGTTCTATTGCATAACTTTAATAAACGATTCAGTGATCAGTTCTTATTTTTTTCTGGTGTCTTTCTAATACCTTGAAATGAAATGATGAATTTATTTTCCATTTTCATAAGAAATAATACAGGCAAGGGTGGCAGAAGGGCCCAGCACTTTATAGGGGCCCTAAGAGAGGCCCCAAGGTTTATTTCATGTGGCCCAGAACTTTACTTTTGGTCAATTTTTCTAAGCTTGTTGTGGGGGAAAAAATGGTAGTAATGGGGAAACTCCAGTGTAAATGTTTTTTTTTATTATTATTATTTAAGATTCATTGGTGTTCTGTCAGGCTTGAAAACACACTGGTAAATATTAGCACCTCTATTATTTGTGATGCTGACCAGCACCAGCAGTGGGGCTGTTGAATGACTGAATGGGGCTGATGCACCGGCCCTCCCTCCGCACGCACGCCGGAAGTCTGCGCCTTGTCACGATCGGGGCCTGGGGACAGATGGCCCTGAGCGGAAGGGAGGAGAAAGAAGCACATTTTTCTAAATTACAGTTTGATCGTAACTGGCTATGAAGAAGCACAGATGACCCAATGTAACGGAGAATGAATCCAGCGGGCTGGGTTGATGTGGCAGATTTAAAGAGGATATATGCACAGCAGCAAGAACGATCTAAACAGCTTGGGATTCGTTCTCAGCTTAACACTATTAGATACAGCATAGGTTTGATGAGTCATTTGCTGATTACAAGGCAGGATCTAGCATGGAAAAGCAACTTTTGTGAATTTTAGTTTACCTAGGAACTCTAGCAGCAGTATTCTGTACTATTTAAATCTGTACGATTTCTTATGGATACATTTTGACAACCTAGAGAGCAAAACTAAATTTATATCTAGAACATTTTTTCATGCATTTTTCTAAGTACCAATTCATCCCCCTTATCTTAATGATTTTTATACACATTAGTAAGCGTCTTCATAAACCATTTTTTGTTGTCTCTCACTGTCATAAATTGTAAACTCTTCCCTCAATAAAAATTACTTACTTAAAAGCTCTGCGAAGTAGGTATTGCAGGGTATATTTTGGGTGCTGTTTTGCTCCACACCACATGATGGCAGCAGCACATAAACTGCTAATTACATGATCACCATATAATTAATGTTTTCATCATTTAATCTCAGAGGTAGAATCGTTTACGAAACTTAGAATGAAGTTCAAAATGTGGCCTATTTTTTTTGCAGTTGTAGAAGTAATAGAGCAAAAAAAACAAGAATTAAGTCAAAAGTAATGGAGAAGAATATTTTAACCCATCCATGTTGAAAACTGCATCCAGTTGACAGAATCAGAAAGTTTGGCTGCCTGAAACAAATGCTGAGATATGTTTTCTTTACCTGCCACCATATTGGCCACCTTGCCACTGTTAGACAAATGTGTGTCCATGTTTCGGGTTTGTGATCCGGTTATGTGGGGAGACGCACCACACATACCTGTTATTGCTAATGTCTTTGGATGTTTGAATTCACGTGTGACCTCTGTATAAATTAGCTTCACTACAACCGGATTTTGTTTGAACTATTCTGAACATCATGCTGAAATATTCAGGGGGATGATAGTTAATACTTGCGGTCAATAGCAGCTTTTGTATAGGGAGAAATTTGACAGAACATGTCACTATATATAGAGGGTGACAGCTTTTCACTTATATGGACACTAGATGGGTTTTTACGAGGAATATGGTTTAGTCTTTTGTACCCAGGTCTTCAGCCTGGGATGACATTGCAGAACCGAACACTACTGCTGACTGTATAAGGGAATTTGCCATCTGTGTAGCGGCTTCGCAAAAACAACACCTTGGAATATTATCCAGGACTGTCGGAGGTTCTGTGTGGCTGCTGCTGGACCGGCAGGCTCTTCTGGCTGGCAAAGTGTGTGGCATTGCATACACACTCATACAGAAAGCAAACTATTTCCAGAGTAAATTGTTCTGAAGCTTTACCTCAAAATGATAGGCTGTTCTTTTTGAAAATGCAGTACCTATAGAAGATAATTAGTTATCTTAGCCTTATAGGAGTGCTTTTATCTGAGACCAGTCATTAAAGTGCATTATAATGCAATCTTTTGAACTTTCATTGTCCTGTGGATGTATGGCTGAAGAGTTAAATGCCAGGCGATTCTGCAATATTTAAGGAGGAATCCCTTTCCCTGCGTTTCTTGGAAATGCGCAACAAAGCGGGGGCATTGGAAAAATGTCCCTCTGGGTCAGGTCCCTGCAGGACGCCCCAGCCAGTCTGCCACAGGCAGCCTCTCCATGTCATTTCCTTCCGCACCATAAAAGGGAACTTGACATTCTTATCTGGATGAAACATTCTCAGATCCCTTGAAATGAAAGGCCCCTGTTCACTAGGACAACTATAGCTATAGCGTGCAATTTTCTTTTGCATTAAATCACTTAGATTTTGCAGTCTATTTAAAGCATTTATTTGTGCGCATTTTAAACCAAACAGAATCAACGCCAAGACCTTGTAGTGTTGAAGCAGTTATGGAAGACAGATGCAAGATTTTGTATATGGGAAATATTGAATTTGATCAGGGGTGGCCAATCTTATCTTATGTCTTATCTGTGTGTGCAGGTTTTTGGGATAACCTGTAGGTCAGCTGTTCAAGCCCATGTGTGAGAACTGTTCAGTCAATTAGACCTCTAAATCTGTAGTGTAATTAGGGAGTCGTGGTAAAAAAATTTTTTTTTTAAAAAACCCACATAAACGACAACTCTGAATTAGATGAAGATGAACAATATGCTTTCCAGGTCAGCATGGAGGTTTTGGGAAAATCAAACATCACGAGCAATCTCAATGTTTGTATGTGGAGAGAATCCACTTCATTTTGGAGTGACCCAAGCATGGGAGGGGAGAGAACGTCGCTCTTCTGTCTGGGCCCCGGATAAAAACTACTGCAAAAATATTGACTCACACAACGTTGCTGCTCCCTGTGAGGAGGGATATATTTCATAGAGGACTTAGGAATAAGAAAAACTCTGGGAAGATGGGCTGTGTCCAACCTCCAGGAGGAAGGCCTGTGTCCAGGCATGAGTGGAACTGATGGTGTTTTACACTTGGCACACTGAGGTTTTTCCATTCAGCACAAGATAGTGTAGAACCCAATAAAATTCCCTCTTACCAAACTTTTGATCTCTTTCCGATTTTAAATCTTCTTGGACAAGCACACCACCATCAACATCCTGCATTTTGCCTTGTGTGAACATCAAACCATAGATAAGTGCTGTGTTAATTGCCCTTAAATTGTGACAACAAGGCTGAGGTATCGTAGTTAAAGGCCCACATTTCAATGCTTATAGAAGAAACAAGCACTTTTACTTATGATGGATCTTCCCTCGCTTTTCACTTTATTCTTAGCTCACTGGAGAAGACTACAGAATGAGCATAGGGCTGATGTTAGCCAGTAAATAACCTAAAGCTGTTTCCATGCAAGCTGCAATGTTTGTGTCAGCGATGCCATTTCTGCTACACCATATTTAGTCAGCAGCCAGAGCTACTCGTGCCGCGCTTTCAAACACAGAGCGCCGCCGAGATTCCTCACAGACCCCCCATTCCTTATATGGCACCTCGGCCCTCGGGGCCCTCCCCGTGACCCCCCTCCGATTGCCATCCGTTCCCAGATTCTCAGTCTCCCAGCCCCCTTACCGTGCACCATCCTCCTCTCTGATGATGACCAGAGGCTATGCTGCGACTTCCAGCTACTGGCCTTCCCTCAGTTGGCAGCACGCGTCGCTCTCCCCTGCATACCTAGCTATCTCTGGTCCTGGAGAAGCCGGCCGGGCCACATGTGATTTACTGAGCGGTTTATGAGTGTTTCCTTATAAAGAAAGTTCCATCTGAGATGGCAGGGTGGCCTGGGGGGGTTGGAGGGTTGGGATACAGAGGAATGTGGAGTGTGTGATGGTTGGGAGCCCATGCCGAAATCAGAGACAATTCTGGGGAAACACCTGTGTGACGGAAGAAGGGATTCCTCTAGTTACAGCAGTGCGTCTGCCTTTTTGGGGTTGGGAGATGGCAGGAAGGGTAACTGGGACTCCAGTGCACTGTGGCTCTGTCATACCGACTGATTATAATTACGCCAAGTTCGCAGTTAGGCTACCAAACAATTAAAAACTCAGACCTTTGCCTGTGTTCGAATGTGACAAACTGAAACACAGAGTCAGCTGTCATTTCTATAGCTCAGATTTTGTGTCTCTATAATTCAGATTTTTTTTAATAGGCTACCGAAAATGGCCAAAGCTGGTGAAAGTGCGTGTCAGTTAAAAAGGAATTAGGAACCACACCAGCCACAGTTTATGTTCTGCAGATCAGATGCAGCTTTGGCACAATAATTTAGAGAAACGGAACAAATGACATTTAAATAATAATGTAATTTAAAGCACTTGATCCAAACAACTCAACAAACTCAAGCCAAGTGGACTACAGTATTTTATTAGGAGAGCACTGTGTGACAGATCAAAACCTATAGAAACGATCAATGTTTTATTGACAGAGTGGCGATTGTGTCATCAGGGCGCCGGCCCGCCATATAGGCGAGAAAGACGATCGACTATTTGGTTATCTATTGAAGAAAAATCATCAGAAATACCATTGGTTGCATTCAGTGACATTACAGTTATTTGCACGAGTTGTAATATTTAACTGCTTTTCTTGTGAAACTGAGAAAAACAGTTAGGTAGCCGCCAGATATCCTGTGCAACTGATGTGTTTTAATACGATTCTAGGGACGGGTGTCACATTGATAGTAACACGCATCGCAGATGATGCGGCAGCGTTGAGTGTTGCGCCGGGCGCGTACAGCACCAGCGCACAATAGGCACAGAAGAGCGTCTGGCGTGTCTAAAATAGCGGCGGACCATAAACACACAAGAGCATAAACACCCTGAAATGCATCCTACAAACAGACAAGTGCTGGAAAGCACAGAAGTGAGGAGGAACTGAGCTCCTCCCCTATAGGGCGGTTTTGTTTAAATACTCCAGCGAGCCCTGGTCAGGATAATTTGGACAGTCCCTCTGTGGAGTACTCTTCAGATCCCAGCCTCCAGGTGAAAAGCATCTGTCAGCTTGTAAGTATCGTTACCTGACAAATTTCTCCGGCGCTTTATGCCAAACTGTGATGTATTAAAATATATGATGGTTTTGCTGTTTCACACCTGGAATACAAAAGCGACTGAAGTCTTAACATACTCCTTACTCCACGAGAAGCATTTTTTAAAAGATATTTGCACGCATGCGTTTTATTATTATTAAGAATCGTCTGAAAAGTTTCATACACGGTGCCTGTCCTTTGTACATTTGCATTTAATTTTTAAGAAGATGCAAAGTGAGACAGACATACATTTAGTCTAATAGAAAGAGTACGGGACATATTTGAGTTGCTGCAGTAATAGTTACGGGCTATTTGTACGGGGGAGTAAAACTTAAAGATGACCCTCTGAAAAGCAATGGTGATGTCTCTACTGTCATTTTATAATATGTTTATTATGTTTATTATTTTATTTTCTGCAAGGAAATGGTCATATTATTTTTATTACTATGTTTTGACTTCACATTGGAAATAATTTTCTTCAACTCTATACAGTATCTCAGTGAGCAGTTCAAGTAGAACATTATGGACTATAAAAGTTCACTTGTAGGAGGAAAAAAAACATTTTATATTAAACAAATAGGATTTTTGTTTCCAAAGTCTGTTTCTTTTATTGCTTTGAACAATGGCATAGGAATCAGAGGAAGTCAGCTAACAGTGGAGGAGAAAGAATGCGAGAATTAAAGCCAACCAAAAGACTTCCTGTTCTCCAAACACCTGCCACTTGGGTCTGTGGTTCTTGGTGAAGTTATATCTTTACTGAAAAAACCTGCAAGCTGAGTTTACATTAAAAATGCAACAGCGGTGGGAAATCACTCCATTAAAAATGCTATACAGATTTACATCAATCGAAAATGGGGTCAGCGAGTAATCAATAAAGATAACTGGAGCTCTGAAATTGCTCCCTAAACTGCAGTAATTGTTAGAGAAAGTTTGAAAGTGCTCTTTTGAAATGGATTGGTATTTGATACCCTACAACAATTTCTGTACGTGACAATCAGTGATTTCTGTCGCTGTGCAGGATAGACATTCTCCTGTGTGCTTTTAATTTTCGCAGTCAATTGAGAATTCGGCGATGTTTCATGTATAAAATTGCCATAACGATCTGCCTTGCTTGCTGTAATGTGTATTTAGGTCTATGTACCTTGGTTGCATTTAGGCAGTACATTTTCTTGCAGTTTTTCACATCAAATCAAAATTTTCACGTGTTTGGGGAAAAAAATGAAGAAATGCTTTAAGAAAGGTTGCGGTGGAGAGTGATGAAGTCTTCCGAAGAACAAGGGGTCATGGCTGCAGGTCACATGCTTTAGGGTAGTGGTGTGATTTTAATGCAGAGCTTCTGCCTTTTTCAGTTTTCCATAAGGGAAGACTGCAAATGTCAAACTGTCCAGTTCCTTCTGCAGTAAAGCATTCTCTAGAATGGCCGGGGCCTGAATGGTGCCTTTAGTGCCCAAATGCTAGTAGTTAATATGAATTTAAGTAGTAATATAGGACTTGCGGTCCATTTCTGATCTGTACAGTTGACATATGAAACCATATTTTAAAGCTCTCGGTACCTGCAAAAAAAAGTATAATGAATACAGCGGATTATTATTATTATTATTATTATTGATCCTACTTCTACTACCTACCACTAATAATAATAATAATAATAATAGTAATAATAATAATGAGGAACTTCTAACTTTCCTGTAGGATTTATGGCAGATGTTAATGTTAATATCAGCAAGCCTGTGATTAGATGATTAGAGCACTTTCCTACTTGCAGTGACTTTTTTGCTTCTGGTGGAGTTTGATGTAGCAGCATCCATACATCTGCTTCCATACATCTCCTCCAGATGCGGGAGAAGCAGCGAGGGTATACTGTAACTTTGGACTGAGCATGGTGGGGGGGGGTTGCGGTTTCCACCCATTTAAGTGGGTCCAGGGGATTGTATAGGCTGGTTTTGATTATGGGGGGGGTAACAACCTCCCCATCCTCCTCATAATTCATGCCCTTGGGGAGCGGCATTCCCAACCCTAATGTTAACCCCACACATATTTAGCAAATTAAAAGAGTGTTCAGGAAGGAGGGTGACACTAAGTGATTTCAGTAAACATGCTGCTGTGTGATCTCTGAGATCCTTCAGATGTTTTTACAGCTTTTTCTTTTCTCGATAGCTTATCCTCATAAAAAATACATTATACTTTGTCGGGCCAAACAAACGTGATTTGTTGTGCTGAATGTTAAGCTGTTTGTAAACAGGGCTTTAGGCGGTTGGGTGTCCTGCGCCAAATCGAGGAGTAATGCGCTCAGGGGTGGATGAACTTCATTCTTAAGGGGCCCCCCTGGACAAATTATCTGCAGCGGGGCCCTAAGTCCTCATTCAGTGAGGAGTAAGTCTTTGGAAAAAGCAGCTCTCCGCTGCACTCGCACACCCAGAAATGGAAAATTTTATGTATTAGAGGTGCTGCCCAAAGGTCCAGTATAGTGGTCACATGACCGTGTTTTTATGGTATAGGACACCATACGTACCCCTGTCATTAATGAAGCATTATGCTAGTTTATGTAGTAAATCCTTACTGCCGTATCACCCGAATATTCATGTGCAGTGTGTGGCGACGTATGCGTACTCAGAATCCAGCTCCAGTTCTATGTTATCGCTTTTGCGTAAACCGTGTCAGGCTGCAGACATATTATTCCCTATAAGGGCTTTTTTGGGAGTTCACTGGCTCTGTTGTTTAGGTCTTCAGAAAGGAGACCGCCGCAGTGAAGGTGCCCTTATATGGTCATCACTGCATGCCACTGCCGGCCCGCATCATCATCTAGCTGTTATCCTTGTTGTCGCTGTTATTCTTCCATTATATATTAACGGCCGTGGTGTTCCTCATCTCTGCATGTGGTCATGCTACATATGTCCATTTTTCAAAGGCAAATGGTGTTTTAGGTGGTCGTGTATTGTGACACGTATCATTTCCCGTATGCTCTCCACAGGGCTAAATAGGGATTGCGATTCTCTCCCCTGTGGCCTTTGTGCATGCTGGTGGGGATGGGGGGGGCTTAGTCTATGAGAATAAGGGAGTTTCAAAGGGTCTTCTTAATATAGACATTTAACCCTTTCTTCTATATCAATAGAGTCAGCTGCTCTCTTTGAAAATGTACTTATGATCTTCAGGCAAATTATTAGTGACAGAAACTTTCTATACTCTTCTCTTCAGAGCCAAATGTGTAGTACCAATAAGAACTGTTTATGTCTTGACAGCTCCTAAACTAACTTCAAGATGTCCAAAAAAGCCTTGAGTGAGGATGAGAAGTTCCTCTATTTGGACAAGGACTTCATGAACAGTCCTGTGGCCCAGGCTGACTGGTCTGCCAAGAAGCTGGTGTGGATCCCCTCTGAAAAGCATGGGTTCGAGGCCGCCAGCATCAAGGAGGAGCACGGCGATGAGGTGTTGGTGGAACTGGCAGACAATGGCAAAAAAGTGACAATCAACAAGGATGACATCCAGAAGATGAACCCACCAAAGTTCAGCAAGGTGGAGGACATGGCAGAGCTGACCTGCCTGAACGAGGCGTCCGTGCTGCATAACCTGCGAGAGCGCTACTTCTCTGGGCTCATCTATGTGAGTACCTAAGCTCCACCCCCTGCCCCCCACATTTCCCATGAGGCAATGCTGTGGGAGTCACGGGGACCATGGCTATGCCTTCAAAGCTGCGTGTGAGCCAATCACATGAACTCATGCTTAACATTTACTCACTGCAGATAAGTAAAGACTGTATAAAGAATACAATTGAAATTTGTATTCATCAAACATGGTAAAGACTGTGAGCTTTAGTCATTCACAAGACAGGATCAATATATCAATTCAAATCATCTTTCCATCCATCCATCCATACATCTTCTAGCCGCTTATCCTAGTCAGGGTCACTTTTGTCCACCCAGAATGAAGTACTTCTGATAGTTGATGATCCTCAGCATTTCTTCCAGTGTTTGTGTGAAGCAGATAGGAAGTATCCATCAATATCACTCTTGCCAAATAGGGTGATGCATGCATCATTCATGCTATAAAGTAAATCTCCATTGTTGCGCCAAGTAGGTTGTAACCTGCACTTGGCCGGTGAACTGCTGGTCAACCATTTCAAGGAGGAAGTAGGACATTAAAAATAAATGAAGTGCAATGAAGTTAAATATCAAACCGTGGCAGAATGCAGTCTTATCTATCTGGATGCTAACAGCCATTTGAATTCCTGGAAAGTGGAAAATAAAACAGTCAGTTATTCAGTTATAAGTGCTCCATCTCCCTCAGCCCCCAACAGGAGCCCCCAACCGGTCGGGAACGATTCAGTAAAATGCGATGCTCTGCCTTCTACATCTCATGTGCAGTTGGGCACATGTCAGTTGATGGTGTTTCTCTTTGGCTCCCAGACCTACTCAGGCCTGTTCTGTGTGGTGGTGAACCCATATAAGATGCTGCCCATTTACTCTGAGAAGATCATCGAAATCTACAAGGGAAAGAAGCGTCATGAGGTGCCACCACACATCTATTCCATCACCGATAACGCCTACAGGAACATGATGCAAGGTAACCTGCCTTAACCCCACACATGTTCACACGCTCGTCAGGCAGCAGTACCTGTTACGGACATTCTCTCAGGTTAAATTAAGAAACAAATATTAAGATTAAAGCATCAAAACCCTATTGTAGGGATATTGTAGGCCCTGTTTCAAAACTGCAGTGTGTCAAACATTAACCAAGAGTAAACTCCTCAGCCTCATAATGCATGAGTTTGTTTATATGTCATGTCTCCCTAGACATGGTAATAGCTGCTTAAAGTGCCAAATATTCTTTACTGGAGAGCTTTTGTGGTGGTTTTGAGGGTTTGTTGTAGGAGTCTATCAAAGCATCTGTCACAGTTTTATTTTCATCAGCTTCAAAGAGTTTGTGGCTTGTGGAAAGTATCAGTTTCACTGCATTATGCTGTTAAGCTGGTGATTGGCTG
Organism: Brevimyrus niger; assembly: GCA_015164015.2. Classification (NCBI taxonomy): domain Eukaryota; kingdom Metazoa; phylum Chordata; class Actinopteri; order Osteoglossiformes; family Mormyridae; genus Brevimyrus; species Brevimyrus niger. The sequence goes on from JAABNY020000095.1 coordinate 26,827,964, forward strand.
TATGTGTAGGGGAATCACGAGGGCATTGATGTTCGGAAGCATCCAAATCAGCAAGCACAGTACAAGCAAGTGTAATAGGAGGCAACACCAACTGCTCAATAAGCCCCCAGTGTAACTGTTTATTGAATAAAATATCATTTATTTGCCCTTTCCACAACTACAGTTGGGATTGAACTTGGGGTCCAAGTGCAGGGTGAGCCATTTATTCAGAGTCCCTGGGCACTTGATACAAACCTACTACATTATTCCACTCAATAGAAATGTAGCAGGTTTTTTTTTTTAATTCAGGTCATGGTCTGGTTCTTCACTATAATCTTCTGGCACATTCAGCGTGTTCCCCCAGGAACGAAATTTGGATGGAAGTTAGGTAGGAAATGGTCAAAAGCATCTAACTAAACATGTGGGTTACAAAAGGCTGCCAGAAGAAACAGAGAAGCCACATGTCTCTGTGTGTGTTTCAGGTCATTGTAGGAACATAATCAGCCAAACCATTAAGTACAATAAATCCAATACTGTAAACAAATTAGTAATGACATTAAGTTAGGTGGTATAATTTTACCCAGAATGACTCTTCGTTTATCTAGGCCTGGCCGGTCCCTGTTGCTGAGCTTAAAACCCTCCCACTGAGTGATGTTCACAGTGTGTGTGCACAAGATTACATGTGTCTCTGTCTGTGGTATTGTGGGGGATATCACACATGTCACTCAACTTTCTCCTTCATTAGCAGATCATAGCTATTGGGCAGCTAAGAATACAAATGTCACATTGTTGCTGTTTTCATCGTAACCCAAAATAAATTCACATTTTGTTCTGAAGTGATGACATCATTGTAACCTTGGCCTCTGTTAACCTACATCATCTAACTGAAATGGAATGGCTAGAACCTGATATATACGTGATTTTTTTTTGTGTTGTGAAAGCTTAAGTTCACTATTGTTCAAGTGGTTAAAAGTTGTAAGTTATTTGAACTCCTTCCAAATTCTGTCAGGAAACCAAATAAGAACAGAGATGACCTCACCTACTTGTCCAGTGTCTCGGCCGTGTCATTACTTTAGCCTTCCATGCTAATAAAACTCCACAGTGCTGGATCTACATCATGCAAAAATAATCACATGCTTAGTGGGGTTTGTGCTGATAGCATAACATATGCTGGCTATACTTTTCTATAACATGATATTACATTCGACAATGAGGAACAAAGTGTTGTATCTGTACAAAACAAGATTTACCCAAATTAATGTATTTACTGTTTCTGTTTACATAAGGTTCTGTAATTCTTGGGTCATTGCGCGTCCACAGGTCTAACTCCAGGTCCTATCTGCTGTGCTTGATGTAGTATAGATTCCCTAACCCACAGAGCTTCACCCCTTCCCTTTAACTGTATGGCTAACTATTCTGGGAGCATTTGGCTATACCTGCAGAATATCTTAGCACCTTTGAGCTCACATGAATTGTTTAAAGGCAATTGTATTTCTGCTTTTGGCTCAAGTCCAGAAGCGTGCGTCTTGTTTGTGCTGCACTAACATAGTATGTAGCTGGCTCCCTGTAAGTAAACAGCATGGGTACTTCGCGGAAATTGCTCTCCAGGTCAACACAAACAGTACGAGGTTTGATTGCTGGGCGTAGCCGAGCTCTTCTTCCTGTACTCTCTCTGGAATGTCATAAATCAGCTGACAGTGAGCAATTTGAGCAATTGCACACGCTCTTGATGCGCTGTGAAACACTGAATGCTAGATAGCTAGCGCCTAATTCACTTCAGAGCTCTAGCCACATCCCCCTTCTTGCTGTTACAGATTTGTACACAGACAAGACTTGGTCTGCTGGCTGATGCACGCTGCATCAAATCTATAAACTTTGTCTAGTTATCTACGATGAAATCCTGGGTGGACTGTGAGCAATCTGCTGTTCCCTCTGTGGGTCATTGCATTCCTTTGCAAGGTCTTTCAGACTGTTTGCCTTTGAAGCCAAATAGTAGATAACTGCAATTCCCATGGATTATTTCAAGTAAATAAGTGACCTACTAGACATGAGAGTAGTGCTCAATAGCAGGATAACTTATTTTTTTAACAAAATGGTAAATGTAGTAGGCTGCACTGTTCAGTCCACTGTCAATGATTCTGCCTTTTGGACTGTTAGCACCAGAATGTCCAGTATATGCTGCTTCCCTCTCAGAGCTCGCGGATGCCCTGATTTCTGCCTTAATTTGGAAGAAAGGGGAACGGGAGGCATTTGCTGTTTGGAAGCAAAACCAGCCAAGTCCATAATGAGGAATGGCAGCCTTGAATGTTTACAGACTACAGTTCCAGGCCGTACGATAACATACTGGCTTAGGTGTCCACCTGATGCCGCAGAATCTTCCATTGATGCTGTGCTCTGGACCTCTTGATTTATTTACTGGGCGTGTAGCTTATATGCAGCTTCCAGGGGTAGATAACCTTTCTGACCAAGGGCCACAGCACGATGATCCTTGGTGAGTGTGTGCAGTCTGAATGTTGTCTTTGTGTTGTGTGGATTTCCTTCTGCATTCTAATTGTGCAGTTAGGCTTATCATAATCTCTAATCGTGATAGTGTATGATTGTGTGTGCCTTGCAATGGATTCTCATCCCACGCAGCCTGCCCCCCTGTCTTGTGCCCTGTGCTGTTTGGGTCGGGCTCCAGGCCCGCTGGTGACTCTAGTCAGGATAAGCAGTTAATAGATGGTCAATGTGCTGCAGAAATTCCCATAAATGGACCAACTTCATTTTCTTCAAGGATTTTCACAAGAAAAATGAATTCGAGTAATTCTGCTCCTTGACCCAACTACAAATCATATTAGTCTCTCCAGCCGTGACATTCCTACACATATGCAAACATGTATTATGTGTAGTTCAAAGCACTTAAAACATAAAGATTCCAAAAAAAAATTCATTGAAGACATGTTTGACCTGATGTATGAATCGCTTTTTTCCACAGATCGTGAGGACCAGTCTGTCCTGTGCACGTAAGTAAATCCTGTTTATGCACTTCTAAATTGCAAAGTCTCATCTCATGCTCCAACATCGAAACTCCTCCTGTAAACTGAACAAGTGGCTGATTAGCCCGGAGAGGCCCAAATAATGTTTATGTCAGAGCTGTAGAAAGACACTGTAGCCCAAGCAGTCATACTAACATTACATGTTTACTGGCATCACACTGGGAATTTGCTGTCTGGAAAAGTTATTTTCCTAAGTATATGGTATTTACAGGGCGGACAGGAAGTTTGGTGGGTATTTCCCATTTCAACAGCAGTGGGAAAAGTCCATATCACCCCTGAGGGTCAGCTCTCTCCAGAACCGGCCCACTCACAGGAAATATGCCCTGTATCCGGCCTCTAATATCAGATTAGCCTTTGTTTGAGATTAATACCGATGGTTTGATTTAGTCTTTGGGTGTGTTTATTCTAACGCTTTTTGCTGTCAATGAGATGAGCTGCCTTGTTAAAATCATGAGCCTTTAAGTGTCACCGACTAGCAAGTTCATTGTTCAGTTCAGAAAAAGATTAAGAAAGTGAGGCGCATATGTGTTGCAAACCAAGAAAAATGGCACCCTAACTGCACCACACTAAGAAAGCCACATCGATATAAAATGCAGCACTTCTCACATGGCATATCAAAGATTCCTTTAAATATGCATGTTTTTCAAATTCCTCAGCCTGACCCATTCCTTGACTAGCAGCGAGCTGTAGTATATGAGCTGGACCCGTCAACACACAGACCACAGTAGCATTACGGGCTTTCTGCCAGGGTACTGTGAGAAAGCCTGTTGCAGATAAAATTAACCAGGCTGGGCAATGACTTGTCATGGCATAGAAACCTCCCAGCCATGACCCCCCCTCCCAAAACAGACAGACCTCAGCCACATCCCTGAGAGCCAATGTTCCAGTCTCGCGGCCTCCCAGAGAGCAGACCTCTGACTGTGTGTTTAAGGCTCCAGCACCTACACTCTGGTTTGCAGAGCCACCTTTCCTGTCCGTGCCTGTGTCCCTGTGCATGACGGGAAACGGGAAAGCTCACCTAGCCCAGTGCCCCGCGCCTTTTCTGTTCTGAGCCAGTTGATCCAGAGATACAGCCTTTTTTGATCCCATGTTGGCTTTCTACTTGTATGCTGCATATCTGTGGTCCTACTGTGCAGACCTTGTTGTAAATTTCCTGCTTAGTCTTCCTGGTTCCTGGGGGACTGGTATCAGAAGGGATTAACCTTGTTGTCAAAATGGGTCACGTTGTCAAGAGAAAACTAAGTGGTCAGCAAATTTCACGTGGTTTGTCTCTAACTGCACCAGACATTACAAATCATTCACAACATTGCTCATCTGGAAATAGATCTTACTTGCAGATATTCATTGCTTGCACTGCATTTTCTCTGTCTAAAATGCATAATGTACTTTGTTATCATACAATGCCAGAGAATACTGGTGAAACATGTTTGAAGTGTTTTAAGCCAGAATATCATCTGCAGTGCAGAGAGACGTGTCTGTCTGTCCTAAATATATGTTCACTAACAGCACCGGGGAAACAAACGCTGAAGGCAGGGGACAGCTGTGATAAAGAGACCCTGTGACACTGACAGTGTGACTTTGGTAGCAGAAATCAAATGTCTGACTGACTTGAATACATGATCTCCTCAGTTGGAAGTGAAGCATCAGTGTGGATTAGCCTCCTTGTTCCCCTCACTGAGGTAGCGTCCCTCGACTGAGATACCTTGTGTGCCACACTGAAGACGTAGCCGATTTAAATCATGAAGGTTTTTTTGCACTCTTGTTGAATCTCACTTGCAGGGGCATATACCTTTATATTTCATTTTCATCTTTATATTTAAAAGTGTGTGTGACTTGCTCTGTGGCTTATCCGTGATTTCGCATGTGCGCACATGTGTGGAATGACAGTAAAGTTCTTGAATCTTGAATAGAAAATAGGGGGGCAAGGGGGAACATGACCCCCCTTCCCCCCCTCAAAAAAAAAAAGTAACCCTTACCTATAAACCTAATAAAATCACATTTTGTTCTTATTTGTCTTATTTTAAATGGTGAAATCTATATTATTTAAAAATAGTTTTTAAAGCTTTGTTGCATCACGCGTGTCCATTGCGATGCTTCAATATACATTGCGCCCCCCCCCCCCCGGGCAACACCCCTCCCCCCATGTTGAA
>JAABNY020000095.1:26833137-26874450 GCA_015164015.2 Brevimyrus niger
TCGCATCCCCCGTCCCCCTTGGGCTCCGCCAAATCACATTCCCCCCCCCCCCCCCCCCCAGGGCAAATCCCCCTCCACCGATGTTAAACTCCTTCCGACGCCACTGGTCACTCATAAATAAAAATAAATGAAGAGGAATTTCCAGCAGAGATACAAACATTTCCGGACCGGTTTATGGGAAGGTTTCTCTTGGGGGACATGCTGTGATGGAGGGATGTCATTAAAATCAGTAGTGCAAGGGATAGATAAGGATTTATATGAATTATGCTAATTACTGCCTCACTAGGCAGATGGATGCACAAATTTTTTTACAATGGGAAGATCCAAATAATTCAGTTTTGTGAGAATAACCTAGATAACCTAAATAAACCTAAATAAAACATGCTGTACAGTGGACACATTGTGCTTTAACTAATCATCTACAAAGAGCACAAGTGGACCTTTGTGGTTTTATAGGGGTGGATTTTGTTTGGTGACACTTTTAATGTCTGAGCTGTTGTTATTTTCTTATTCATAGTGCTCCTATGAAAGTTTCTGTGCCACGGAAAGGGAAGGGTTCAGCTCTGTTGGAGGGCGGGCATTACACCAGGACGTGCAGGATTCCTGTGTCTGCTAAACAAGTCCATTACGGGGCCTGCTGAATTAGACATGTTTTGCCTTTTATGGAGTTGTTAGGGTTTGCAGAAAGACTGGAGCCCCTCATCACTTTGTCTGGTGTATTAGAGATAAAAGGAACATGTAATGTGCAAGAGTAGATGTGAAGGTCTCAGTGTCACATTTAACTGTCCATGGGTCACGGCAGTCTTGGTGAGGGCACATTAAATTTAGTGAATCCTCTCTGATGGATGCACAGCCATGGATGCTTAATGAGTCCAGAGCGTGGGCTGGAAATATGTTTCATGGCAGTCAGACATGAAAGCAGAATCTGCATGCTGAATAAACTGACCTCATGTAGATCTGAGGCAGCCTGAAATACATCCCTCTTCCTGCTCTCCTGCCAACCCACAGAGGGGAGTCTGGGGCTGGAAAGACTGAGAACACGAAGAAGGTCATCCAGTACCTGGCCACAGTGGCCTCCTCTCACAAGGGGAAGAAGGACTCCAGCGTTGTGAGTAGTACCTTCTTTGTCCTTGGCCTTTTGGGAGGGCGCTATAGAGGCATGAAATGCAAGTTATTTAGTATTAAGGATTACATTAACAATTTCATATTTTATCATGCATACAAATAGGCTAGAAATGTTACTGTGAGAATCTATCTGAATTCTAACCATATAGCTATTAAACGATGCAATAGAAATTTTAAAAATTAAGTAAATTTATGCATTGTTCATAAAGATAAGAAACTCACCTCCATAACTCAATTCAGTTAAGTGTGACATATGATTTTCAACCTTACCACAGCTCATGAAAGTCTTGCTAGCTATGAAAATCTGTCACATTCTGATATAAGAAAAACTTATCTCTGATATGGGTCATTTTTTTTAAGTAAAATTAGACAGTGATATTGAAAACCAATTCAACCAGTTGGATATAGAGGCTATGTTCCAAAGCTCTACAGAAAGAGAACATGCTTTGGTGTAGATGACAGAATGCTCTGCCAGATTTGAATTTCCTTCATTTGCCTAATGCCCCTTATCCATGAGGGAAACCCATAACCTGATGATCAGGAAAGTCTACTAAGGTTAACTCCTACCACAATTTCCTCCAAATAGCCACAAGGAGGATCTCTATATGCCTACGTGAGTAAAAACAGAATGCCTAGTTTTTTCTTTTCTTTTTTTTTTGTGTGTGTTTCTCCAAGGCTCGGAATTGCATGCTCCAATGTCTCACCAAAATGAAATAGTGCAACGTCGTTGTGTGCAGTGACACCTTCGTACACGACAAAAACCGACCTGATGTGAGAAACTGCGGTTTTCATACCCGTGCTCTGATATCACGTCCAGCAACTCTCATAATCGGCAAGCAGTGTTGAGCAGTGCAGCCTCATTGATGTCACTGTCTTACCACAAACGTGTTTTTTTTTTTTAGAGTGACAAGATGTAAAATTGTTAACCCCCATCTGAGAGTGATAATCATTTTTTATGTACTCAACCCTTTCACTGTCAGAGCTTGAATCCGATAGTGAAAAGGCCCGTCACAGAACTTTGAGCACAGTGTGAGCATGCCCGTCTCCTTTCCTCCTGGACAATGGACGTTTCCTATCACAGACTACCCCTTTCTTACCCTTACCCACTCGCCAATCATCCGTAGAGTCGGCCTTGCGCGCCGTAGTGCGCTTTGCACAGTGTGGAGTTCTGACCCACTTTTGTCACCGTGTGGAAGGTTCGGAGTTTGTTCACGCCGACCCGGAGTAGAGGTGAATACTCGTTCACGAAAAGCAGCTCTCCTGAAGGACACTCCTTAGCCTCGCACTAAGGCACGGAGCAGCAGAGTGCCCCCCTTCCCCTTCAAGCCACGAAAATTCCAGTTTTGCCATTTTCCTATGCCCAGGCCCTGACCTCAGGAGGGCTGTAAAGTAGTGGTCACACGATTGTAAACCTTTAACGCAACCTTTGGTTTCAAAGATGTGTCTGAGTGTGGTATGCCTTTCATTGCTCTTTTCTCAGCGTTGTGCTCCTCCTTGTTTCCTGTCTGCTTGCATTTCTCTCTGCTTCCCCACTGTGTTCCTGTCTCTCTAGCTGCCGCAGCAGTCAGGGATGTGATTTCATCCTCAGCGCTGAACTCTCTGGTAGCTATCTGCTTCTTCTCTCCCCATACACATATTTAAAGCAGACTGATATAAATATATGCATACAATTGTGTACAAGATTATGGTTATAATACCAGAGCGTCAGCAGAAACAGTGAGCTGTAACATGCAATTAAACACTAAATTGATTCCCACAAGTCCGAGTCAGAAGTATTTGTACAAGCATAGAGGATATTGACTTGCTGCATTACTATATAAACACAATTAGGAGGCTTATTTCTGAGAATGGCGACCAAGCATCTAGCTGCTCAAGATGCCCTGACTGGACAGTTTCCCTCCTCCAGGCCCCCATCGGTCAAATGACTTCCTGCCTTTGATCCCAGTGATCGGGGCTGCTTAGAGCCCCTTGGTAACTTCATGCCTCTCAGCTTCTTACAGATCTTGCACATTGACACAGAAATATTCTTTCTGGAGGAGTCGTCCCTATGCTTATTTTTATTGTCAAACCTGCCAAAAGATCTTTAACTGAGCTAAATTTCGTGAAGCACAATCAGAACATTTTAGGATGTAAAATTGCTCCAGAACAGAACCAGAGAAAGGTACCACTCTCATGTTTGTTTAAGATCTGTTTCCTTCTCCCTTAATCTATTTCCATAATCTCTCCCATAAATTGGTATTGTCACCAATGACCTCTGCATGTTGCCTTTTAATGAGCTCCTCCTCTTCTACTCGTTTTCCTTTATGAACACATGGCAGCTCCTTGGTTCAGACCCCTGCAGTGCTCACTGAGGCCAGTATGAGGTCATCCATGGCTGCAGACTCATCATTAACTTCTTGCATGGACACTTTAGGGGGAGCTGGAGAAGCAGCTTTTGCAGGCCAACCCTATTCTGGAAGCCTTTGGAAACGCTAAGACCATCAAGAATGACAACTCCTCTCGATTTGTGAGCATACAAATTCTCTCTCAGCTTTTGTGCTGTTGTAATCCTTTGCTACAATGTCTGAGTAAAATAAGCATTAGATAATAATACATAGAAAAACAGTTTTGTTAAAGGTTGAGTCCGTTTGTGCTGTGTTAATTGTCAGGATTGCAGGTATATCAGTATCCATATGCATTTAATGTTATCTCCCCACAGGGCAAGTTCATCCGCATTAACTTTGATGTGACAGGCTACATTGTGGGAGCCAACATCGAGACGTGTATCCTGACAAGAAAGCAGGCAAAGAAATGTCTTAACCTGTTTCTTTATTCACATGGAGTAGACCAGTGTCTCCCATCCCCGTCCTTGGGCACCCCCAGACAGCCCACGGTTTTGCTCACTCCCAGCTCCCTGTCAGACAGTCCACAATTTCCCTCCTGGCATTTAGTAAAGCAAAAAAAAAAAAGAAAAAAAAGAAAACGTGGACTGGTGGGGGGGGGGGGGGCAATGATCAGGTTGGGAAACAGTACAGTAGACCGTTATCTCACATGGTTACATTACAATTACTTGCCCATCCATAGCTCAAGGTGGCAGTGGTTGAGCTGTGATCATGCAGACACCCCTTCAGTTTGTGCTTCTGGATAACATGACAGCAAAGAGATCCTGAACAGGTGAAAGTGCCAATGAGCCTCATAGGAAGAAGGCCTCCTTGACATGGTCACCACAGACTTGCTGGAGAAGTCCCGCTGTATCCGGCAGGCCAAAACTGAGAGGTCCTTCCACATCTTCTACTACATGGTGGCTGGAGCGAAAGACAAGCTGCGTGGTACAAACTCGGCTTTGTGTCCATGAATAACCATCACTCGTTTACTAATAAAGATTACCCTCTGTTAGTCTGATTTGTTATTTCTCTTTACAGAGGAGTTGCTGCTGGAGAACTTCAACAACTACCGCTTCCTGGTGGCCGGACATGTGCAAATCCCAGGGCAGCAGGACGACGAGATGTACCTTGAGACGATGGAGGCCATGAACATCATGGGCTTCACAGAGGAAGAGCAGACTGGTGAATTTTATCTGGGAACTCTGTATTAAGGCTGTTTGACTGAAGTTCCTTTAGCTTATCAAAGTTTTCTTTAAATCCCCACATTTTCTTTAGGTGTCCTGAAGGTGGTCTCTAGTGTGTTACAACTTGGTAACATTGAATTCAAGAAAGAGAGGAACCAAGAGCAGGCAACAATGCCAGATAACACAGGTGAGAGGAATCCCTAACCCTAACACAAACACATTACTGTTGGGACCCTGGCGGACATTTGGCCATGTAAACAAATTGTGTCTTTTGAGCCACTTTAGGCTGAAAATTCGATTTTGATCAAAATTTTATTTGAACAACTACCGTAAAAACATTTAGCTCTCCTGTTGACATAAGAATAGATTTCTTCTGGAGACATTCTGCTAATGACCATTTTATCTATATCCAGCTGCCCAGAAAGTGTGCCACCTTCAGGGCATCAATGTGACCGATTTTACCCGCGCCATTCTCACACCACGCATCAAAGTAGGCCGAGAGGTGGTGCAGAAGGCACAGACCAAAGAACAGGTAACGGCCCATAGGTTACCTTTAACAATGACAAGATGGGACCTGCAATGCAGCTATCTTTTACATCCTCCAAAACAAATATCTCAGATCTAGTGCTATACCGCTAACTAAAATGTTTTTATTACAAACCATAGCAGACTGAATTTAGCATAGTAGTTATACTCAAATGCAGAAGGAGTTGTGATGCTGAACAAAGCTTTTTGCCCGAACTGCTTCATAGTCTAGCTGAAATGTGAATAATAAACGTATTGTATTCACATTGTAGTCATGTATAATAATGAACAAACAGGGTGTCTTTGCTTTTTTTCACAGGCTGATTTCGCTATAGAGGCCCTTGCCAAGGCAATGTATGAACGACTCTTCCGCTGGATCTTGACACGTGTCAACAAAGCCCTTGATAAGACGAAACGTCAAGGGGCATCCTTCTTGGGTATCTTGGACATTGCTGGATTTGAGATCTTTGAGGTGAGAAACACGGCCTGTAGCGGCATTGTGACGAAAAGCAGTGTTTCCATTTGAGCACATGGTTACATATGTGATCTCCCGCAGGACAACTCCTTTGAGCAGCTGTGCATCAACTACACTAATGAGAGGCTTCAGCAGCTGTTCAATCACACCATGTTCATCCTGGAGCAGGAAGAGTATCAGAGGGAAGGCATTGAGTGGAACTTCATTGACTTTGGCCTAGACTTGCAGCCCTGCATTGAGTTGATTGAAAGACCGGTCAGTGTACCTGCCTTCCACTGAAACATTGCCTGTCAGTGTACTGTAAATGTACATTGGTGTGCTTTCTTGACACCACCTATACTTGCATTAGATTGCATAGCACATGTGGACATCAAGTATAATACTTACTGCAATGAACAGACTAAACTCTCTTTCTATGTAGTTTTCAGTTGATATTTATCCCTGCAGAATAATCCACCAGGCATCCTTGCCCTACTGGATGAGGAATGTTGGTTCCCAAAAGCCACAGATATCTCATTTGTGGAGAAGCTCTTTAGCACGCAGGGCAGCCACACCAAGTTTGCCAAACCAAAGCAGCTGAAGGACAAGACTGAGTTCTCCGTTCTCCACTATGCTGGCAAGGTAAGAAGACTCTGGCAATCCACAGAACAGACCTTTATTCCAGAATCTGATCTAGATCGTACTCTGAATCTAGAATGTAGAAGCAACTAATTTCTGCCATTTTGCTAATTAGATTAAATAAGAAATTAAGGTGGTGTTAAATTTGGACAGTATCCAATATGTTCTGCAAGTATACTTTCTGTGAATTGAGTGATTGGATGTTCTTCAATAGGTCGACTATAATGCCACTGCTTGGCTGACCAAGAACATGGACCCCCTTAATGACAATGTGACTGCATTGCTTAATAACTCCTCCAGCACATTTATACAAGAGCTATGGAAAGATGGTAAGTCTTGATACATCCTAAAGCTGAAAAAAGTATGAGAGTGTTTCTGATTCTGTTTCTCAGTCTGGCTGAGCTTGGCTGTGGGTAAGCAGCCTAAGTTAACTATACTGTGTCTTCCTAACTAAAAGTGGACCGAGTGGTAGGACTGGAGACAATAGCCAAGATGTCAGACAGCTCCATGCCCAGTTCGTCCAAAACCAAGAAGGGGATGTTCCGCACAGTGGGCCAGCTCTACAAGGAATCTCTTTCTAAGCTGATGACCACCCTACATAACACCCAACCCAACTTTGTCCGATGCATCATTCCCAACCACGAGAAGAGGGTGCGCAGATTAATTCTGAATGCTGGTGCTGTGTGAATGTTCCTTATAGCATATATTTAATGAGCTCTACAGTCAATGGGAGCTTTGTGTTACAAGACTTAATAATATGCTACATAGGGTTATTATTAGCATCTGTGCATTTATTCTGTTATATATGTCAGAAGTGGGAAATTCTACTTCTGGAACAGAAGGGGTATACAATGGTTTTCAGCTAGAACTTGTACTCAAGACTGAAGAGGAACCTTCAGTTAATGATATTGATTTAACTTTAAAGGTGCAAATTCATTCAGCTAAGAATTTTTGGGGTGTAATTAATCTGCCAAAAAAGGTCTGAACTGCCTTCCACTATCCCGTGTCTAAAGTCACCTAAGAGTGCAGAAGTACATATCTCATCAAACACAACCATTTTCTGTATTGCTCAGGCAGGGAAATTGGATGCTCACCTAGTTCTGGAGCAGCTGAGATGCAACGGAGTGCTTGAGGGCATTCGCATTTGCCGGCAGGGATTCCCTAACCGTATCGTCTTCCAGGAATTTAGACAGCGGTAAGCAATACAGGGAAGAAAGGGCCATCACTCTCAGCCCTTTGAATAATGTCTATTCATACAGGGAACATTCAATGTCAACTCTCAGCACAACTAAATTCTAATTTCTACATACAACCAAGTTCAGGTTTTGAATGATTTTGTGCTACCCTCTTTTCTTTTAATGCAGTTATGAAATCTTGGCTGCAAGTGCTATTCCGAAAGGCTTTATGGATGGCAAACAAGCTTGCATTCTCATGGTGAGCTGTCCCACTGATATTATATTTGCTGATCTTCTTAATAAATTATAATGACTATCAGTTATCTACACTTCCAGGAAGTCAGCTACAGGTTATCCTGTTCTTTTCCATCAGATTAAGCATCTGGATTTGGACCCAAACCTCTACCGCATTGGTCAAAGCAAGATCTTCTTCCGTACCGGAGTGCTGGCCCAGCTAGAAGAAGAGCGTGACCTGAAGATCACAGTTATCATCATTGCCTTCCAGGCACAAGCCAGAGGCTTCCTGGCCAGAAAGTGAGTCTCCATCTTCCCCATGTCTGTGGAAGACTCATTTTCCCTTGAAGTGTCATACATTACGGTAGTGTTAGGGCTTTGACTTTCAATGCACTCCCTTAAAGCAGTCCTCCATCTCCCATACTCTTGCAGGGCCTTCGCTAAGAGACAACAGCAGCTGACAGCAATGAAGGTCATCCAGAGGAACTGCGCAGCCTACCTCAAACTACGCAACTGGCAGTGGTGGAGACTCTTCACCAAGGCAAGGTTTTAAGACGCATGCTTAAGATGCATCTCTGTTGTATATAACAGTACCTGTGTAAGTCTTTGCTTGGACTTGTATCTTAGACACTGCGTGAATTTAACTTCTTGGTTGAATATTCAGGTCAAGCCACTGCTGCAAGTGACACGCCAGGAAGAGGAGATGAGCATAAAAGAGGAAGAACTGAACAGGATCAAAGAACAGGCACAAAAGGCAGATACAGAGCTGAAGGAGATCACCCTGAAGCACACACAGGTACATTAAACCGTCCATGGCCACTTGGATCGTGTCCTGCTAACAGCTGCTTTTACTGCAACTCAAATCTTAATTGGCGTTGAGACATTCTGACCTGGCATTTGATGAAATACATCTGTGTGTATCTGAGAGATAGTGTTAGTGATACTTTATAGTTTAAAAAAAATATTTTTCAAACTTCTAAATAATATTTTCCTAACTTTCTTGTGGGCCAACATTAGGTGCTGGAGGAGAGAAACCAGTTGCAGGAGCAGCTGCAGGCTGAGACAGAACTGTTTGCAGAGGCTGAGGAGATGAGGGTACGTCTGTCTGCCAAGAAGCAAGAGCTGGAGGAGATCTTGCATGAGATGGAGGCACGACTGGAGGAGGAGGAGGATCGTGGCCAAGCCATGCAAGTGGAGAAGAAAAAGATGCAGCAGCAGATACAGGTGTGACATTGTCGTTTCTCCTTCATCCCGTCCCACTCGTACACAGACATCCATCCATCATCCTACCCAATTCTGCTGGGTAGGATCGTGAGCACATGCAGATATGTAGATATACATGACAAGGATAGGATAGTATTTGCTACTAGTCTTGGATGTAATGCAAGTGTCCTTAAGGGGTCATGAGAGGAGAAAAAAATGATGGAAGAAAAAAATCAATGAATGCTTTGGCTGTTCAAAGCCAGAATTAATAGAGAAGGACAGAATTAATGGACTAATAAGTATAAAAGAAAAATAACACAGACATGTCCAATAAAGTGTTTTAATCACTAAATTTTGGGGGACAATGAACACCTTTTAAATTTCAGATTATATATTTTTAAATGTATTTATTGATAATTGTGCTGTGCCCATTCACCACCACTGACTGTAAATGAGACAATGTGAGGTGCACTTGCAAACATTGAAATATCAGTTAAAATTCACCCGTACAGAAATCTGGAAAAACAGATGGTAGTGAAAGGACACAGTACAATTATTAGCAATAATTAATAACCGCTGAGTAAATTTTTGAACAAGAATAACCAGGGAGGTAACCCTTAGCACTGAAACTGCGGTAGGTAGCTTTTATACATGTATTTAGTATTCCAACTGTAATATCTTGCAACAAAAGCAAGCAACACCCCTTGGATTTCCAGATATTTCTTATACTATAAATGTATTATTGTTGTTGTTGTTATTATTATTATTATTATTATTATTGGCAGTAGTAGTAGCAGCGGCAGCAGTAGTAGAGGTGTTGGTAGAGGAAGTAGTAGTGGGTTTTGTGCATCTCAGGTCCTCTTCTGCCTCCTCTGTATGCTGATACTTTAGTGGTAGTATCAGAAACTACAAAACATTATCATTAATTCTCATTCTAAAAGTCCTACTCTTTGCTGAGAGAGGGTATAGGACACTTCCTAATGACTAGGAGGTAGGAGAAATTCTTAGTGAGACTCTTAGCGCCATTCCAAGGAAACTGATACACGTCATAGATACAGGCATTGAGATGAACTCCCATTTCTAGGAACTGGAAGAACACCTTGAGGAGGAGGAGGATGCCCGTCAGAAGCTTCAGCTTGAGAAAGTCACAGCAGATGGAAAGATCAAAAAGCTGGAGGATGACATCTTGATCATGGAGGACCATAACAATAAACTGCTCAAGGTAGGCGTGAACCAGAAGAATGGAGGATCGTTCACTGGTGAATTCAGCTGAAGTGAAGGGCTGAAAGGGTGACATCTGGGTGTCATCCACCTGTGATTTTAGGAGAGGAAGCTTCTGGAGGAGCGAGTAGCAGATTACAGCACCAACCTGGCAGAGGAAGAGGAGAAGTCGAAGAACCTGACCAAGCTGAAGAACAAACACGAGTCTATGATATCCGAGCTGGAAGGTAAGTATTCAGCATTCAATGGTAACATGGTCTGTTTACCTCATCAGATGTGGATGCACATCAGGTGTTATACACTATGGATGATAATGAAATGGGTTTAGTCATAAATACTCAATGTCACTATAGTGCGTTTGAAGAAAGAGGAGAAGGGCCGGCAAGAGCTGGAAAAAACCAAGCGCAAGCTGGAGGCCGAATCCAATGACCTGCAAGAGCAGATTGCTGACCTGCAAGCCCAAATTGCTGAGCTCAAAGCACAGCTGGCCAAGAAAGAAGAGGAACTGCAAGCCACCCTAGGAAGGTACATCTTTCAGCTATCGGGTCCATTTGTCTTATCATTCCGTTTGTTTTAATCGCAATTAATTTCATTCACCACATTGACATTATTGCTTTTGTTGTTTTCCCTATATGCATGGCAAAAAATACTCGATAAACAAGACGTGAATAAGTGTGTGTTCACACAGTTTTAAAAACTTTGCGTGAAATAGACCACGTTTAGCATTGCGGTAGTTCAGCTCTTCACCTTCTGCAGCGGACCATAGCCGTGACTGACTCTCCACTGCAGGCTCGAAGATGAGACGACCCAGAAGAACAACGCCCTGAAGAAGATCCGCGAGCTGGAGGGACACATCTCAGACCTGCAGGAGGATCTAGAATCGGAGCGTGCCGCCCGCAACAAAACGGAGAAGGCCAAACGCGACCTGGGAGAGGAGCTGGAGGCCCTCAGATCTGAGCTGGAGGATACACTGGACAGCACAGCTACGCAGCAGGAGCTCCGGTGAGTACTGCACCCACAGTGGGCCGCTGTTTCATACCACTATCAAATATTTACTGGTCTACAATGACATTGTTAGATAAGTTTAATGAGTACCTTAAGAAGAATAGATCCGATAGACAGCCAAGTCTATGAAGTATGTATTTTCTGCCTTTAAGAGAGCAGACTTTGAGAATTCTTGTCAATGACCTGGGTGACCTGGTACAGGGCAAAGCGAGAGCAGGAAGTGACGCTGTTAAAGAGGGCGATGGAGGAAGAAGGCCGTTCACATGAGGCACAAGTGCAGGAGATGCGGCAGAAGCATACGCAGGCCGTGGAGGAGCTCACTGAACAGCTCGAGCAGTCCAAGCGGGTAAGAGCTTCTGCGATGGTTACATCTGAAACTTCAATTTATGCGCGTATGAGCCTCTGCCTATGAAAGCCTAATGTAAGACTTTAGTGAGTAGGAGTCTTTTTCTGGAAAAACCTAATCTGAAACTTCAGCTGAAATGAATACAAGACTCTATCTGTGAAAGGCTAATCTGAGACTTCAATCCAAGTCTCTTTCCACAAAAAAATAATCTGAAACTTTAGTCCAAGTGAGTGCAAGGATTTATCTGTGAAAACCTAATCTTAAACTAAAGTCAAAGTGGGTATAAGCCTCTATCTGTGAAACACTATTCTGAAACTACGGTCCAAGCAGGTACAAGCCCCTGTCTGCGAAACAATAATAGATAGATTTCATCCAAGTTACTTACATTTTCCTGATCATATTTCACCCAATTTAAGAAACTGCTCTGGAACAGGGATGAGTTCATTCTGCATGTGCCCTCTCCCTTTCACCTCACTGCAGGTTAAGTCTAACCTAGAGAAGGCAAAACAGGCACTGGAAAAGGAGTCCTCGGAACTGAGCGTGGAGGTGCGTTCACTAACCCAAGCAAAGCAGGACCTGGAGCACAAGAGGAAGAAGGTGGAAGGCCAGCTGGCTGACCTGCAGTCTCGCTTCAATGACAGTGAGAGGCAAAAGGCAGAGCTTGGAGAGCGTGTCTCCAAGGTCACTGTAAGTGCCCCTCTGCTGTGCTCTTTATTGGTGATGTAATCTCAGTGTGTTGGTGCGTCAAAAAGTGATGAATAAAAACAAGATGGCTTGTAACCTTTAATATCATGGCTCAGATAATGCACACATTGTTTATGCTATTCACAGGTGGAACTCGACAGCGTGACGAATCTTCTTAATGAAGCAGAAGGCAAGAATATCAAGTTAAGCAAAGATGTGGCAAGTCTGACCTCCCAAGTTCAAGATGTACAGGTGATTCAGTATTCCAATTTACCCCAAGTTCTGCCCTTTAAATTCACTCCGTATTCTTCTCATTAGCAGTCATGGACTTGATGCTGACCTTCCTGTGTCTTCTCAGGAGCTGCTTGCAGAGGAGACACGGCAGAAGTTGAGCTTTTCAACTCGCCTCCGTCAGACAGAAGATGAAAGAAACTCACTTCAGGAACAGTTAGACGAGGAGGTGGAGGCCAAGAGGACTGTGGAAAGGCATGTCTCCACCCTTAATATACAGGTTAGTCACGGATCACTGCAATTTATGACTGCAAACAGTTCCAGTAACCCTTAGGATTGTTTAGGGGAGATATCCAAGAAAACACTGCCAGCATTATTTAACCTACTGTGGCTAATCAGCATCTTTTTCTGCAATGACTCCTTTGATCCCAGTTGTCAGACACAAAGAAGAAGCTGGAGGAGTTTGTCAGCAATGTGGAACTTCTTGAGGAAAGTAAAAAGCGTCTTCAGAGAGACTTGGAGGCAGCCAACACACAGTTTGATGAGAAGGCATCTGCCCATGAAAAGCTGGAGAAGACAAAGAATCGCTTGCAGCAAGAGCTGGAGGATCTTCTGGTAGACCTAGACAACCAAAGGCAGCTAGTGTCCAACTTGGAGAAGAAACAAAAGAAGTTTGACCAGGTTAATTATGATCTTCATGAAGAATTCAACTGCGTTCTGGTGCTAAATATATAAAAGGTTGTCTAATGCTTATCTGTTGGTCTCTATGCATTCTCCAATGACAGATGCTTGCTGAGGAAAAGAGTGTTTCCAGCAAGTATGCAGATGAGCGTGACCGTGCTGAAGCCGAGGCTCGTGAGAAAGAGACCAAGGCATTGTCCCTAGCTCGGGCCCTGGAAGAAGCTCAGGAGTCTCGTGAAGAACTGGAGAGAGTCAATAAGGCCCTACGCACAGAGATGGAAGACCTGGTCAGCTCCAAGGATGATGTGGGCAAGAATGTGAGTAATGTTCCAATTTAATAATATTGAAAGCCAAACATATCCTATAATAGAAAAAAAATTCAATGCCAGCAGTAATTTTTTTTGCTAACCTTTTTTTAAAATCTCATGTTGGCGTTGTGTAAATTGTTGCTTTCATATAGGTGCACGAGCTAGAGAAGTCAAAGCGTGGACTGGAGGCTCAGGCAGAAGAGATGAAGACCCAGCTGGAAGAGCTGGAGGATGAACTCCAAGCAGCTGAAGATGCCAAGCTTAGGCTGGAGGTCAACATGCAGGCTCTCAAAGCCCAGTTTGAAAGAGATCTGCAGGGCAGAGATGAGCAAGGAGAGGAGAAGAAGCGACAGCTGGTGAAACAGGTGGAATCTCGATTCTTACACACTGGATATTTCAAAAGGAATCAGGACAGACTACCCAGGCGTTTTAGTGATATATTGATAGATGTTGGTTCCTACAAGTCAATTAAACAGTATTCTGGCAGAGACTTTGTTATCACAAGAGAGAAAAATTGCTGGGCTGTGACATGCTTTTAATAGTTTCCAAGTATTGTGTATATGCTCCCTGTATTAGCAGGTGGATAGGGAATAAGTATGGGAACAAATTATATCAGTGCTCTAAGCTGTTTCCCTAAAGAATTAATTCCATAACTTTGATATCAGACATAATGGCATGGTCTATTTAACAACTAATATAGCAATTAAAGACATAGAAAACAACAAACAGGAAGATTACTCTTTCCAACCCCTATATGAATTTTTATCATTGGCTAATTAAGCCTTTTTTGAAATTTACAACAAGCTTTGTGGAAACCAGTATTTCTGACTACTGCAATGCTCAGAGATGGGAAAAGTTTCAAATGGAATCAGCAGCACGCTGAGCTTGTGTCTGTTTCAGCTGCGAGAGATGGAGACAGAGCTTGAGGACGAGCGCAAGCAGAAAGCTACGGTTTCAGCTGCCAAGAAAAAGCTGGAAGGAGACATCAAGGATCTTGAGGGTCAGATTGAGGCATCCAACAAAGGAAAAGATGAGGCTATCAAACAGTTGCGCAAAATCCAGGTGAGTTGAATGTACTGATGTAGAGACGTTTTTGTCCATATAAGCTCTTGTTTGGGAAGTATGGTTCCGTGGTTTAGAAATCAGTGGCCAACAGAGTAATAATATCACTGATGGGACATTGACCAAGGCCCACAACCACAAAAATGGCTCTAGGGATGCATTTTATTTTCCAACCATCCATCCATTTTCCAAACCGCCTATCCTTTCGGGTTGCGGGGGGTCCAGAGCCTATCCCGGAAGCTAGGGGCACGAGATGGGGAACAACCCAGGGGGGGTCGGGGGGCAGTCCATCGCAGGCATTTTATAATAAAAATAATAAAGTACAGTGCACAGAAACTTAGACTTGATTTTTAGATCAACTCTAGATGGTGTCCTGATTGGCTGACTTCCTTCTGTGTTGCAGGCCCAGATGAAAGACTTCCAGAGAGAACTAGATGATGCTCGTGCAGCCAGGGAAGATGTGCTGAGCTCTGCCAAAGAAAGCGAGAAGAAGAACAAGAGTCTGGAAGCTGAACTTATGCAGTTACAGGAGGTGCAATGTTGTACTTCACAGTCATGCTTCTACAGCACAGCTAATTTGAGACATGAGTTAAGCCGTCCAAATGCTTTTACCTGCAGGATCTAGCTGCAGCGGAGAGAGCCCGTAAGCAGGCTGAAGCTGAGAGAGATGAGCTGGCTGATGAACTATCTAGCAACACGTCTGGAAAGTGAGTGCTACCAGAGGATCGGGAATGAAGTTCAGGTAGATCCTCATAGATCTGGCGCAGCAACATGGTCTTTCTTGTGTGCACAGATCAGCCTTGTCTGATGAGAAGCGCCGGCTGGAGGCGAAAATCTCCCAGTTGGAGGAGGAACTTGAGGAGGAGCAGGGCAACATGGAGATGCTCAACGACAGGCTAAGGAAGAGCGTGCAACAGGTTGGCAAGGAAAACAGTGGATATGGAAAGGTTTATGCACGACGTCAAACCGGGTGAAACTTGGCACGCACAAACTCTACTCGTCTTTCTGTTTAGGCAGAACAGTTGAACAACGAGCTCCAGGCTGAGCGTACTACAGCTCAGAAGAATGAGAGTTCACGGCAGCAGCTGGAGAGGCAGAACAAGGACCTGAAAGCCAAGCTGCAGGAGATGGAAAACCAGGTCAAATCCAAGTTCAAGGCCTCTATCACTGCTCTGGAATCCAAGGTGCAGCAGCTGGAGGAACAGCTGGAGCAAGAAAGCAGGTGAATATGAACCATCGAGAGACACCTAAATTCCCGGTCTCAGTGGAAATGACAGCTCAGCAGCATCCCACAAGGACCCTAACTACATTTTTTGGGGGGGCATTGATGCTTCACATAGGGAGAAACAAGCAGCTGCCAAGGGTATGAAGCAGAAAGACAAGAAGCTGAAGGACTTGATGATCCAAGTGGAGGAGGAGCGGAAACAGGCAGAGCAGTACAAAGACCAGGTAAATCAGCCATTTCCTCAGTATACACAGTAGGTGTGACAGATATGTCAGCCACTATCTTTCTGCCAATAAATAGAAGTTGCAAATAGATGCAAGACACGGCATTGTAATATTGTTACGCAGGTTTTAACCCCTATGATCTTCAGTCAGATGATTCACGTTAACTCACTTCTCCACAGGGAGAAAAGGCCAACACACGGCTGAAACAACTAAAGAGGCAACTGGAGGAGTCAGAGGAGGAGTCTCAGCGTATAACTGCTGCTCGCAGAAAGCTCCAAAGGGAGCTGGACGAGGCCACAGAAGCCAATGACGGCCTGAGCCGAGAGGTCAATGCACTGAAAAACAAACTCAGGTAGGACAATGAGCACATGACCGAGGACAGTGGCTCCCCCTGTTGGCACTCTCTCCCAAACCTTCTATAAATTCTCTGTCATCAAATATCTCCAGTACTCTCTTCTGGTAGTTTTTTTCCCAGACTTACATGTCGTTCACAAATTTGACTCCCCGAAAAACCTACCTTAGACTGCCCAAAATCTGCTATATCCAGAAATCAAAAAAGAATGACTATGAATTTTCTTGCTACAGATTAGCCATTAGTTGAAAATTGACTTTTAATATTCATATACGAATCTTCAAGATAGAGTGAATTAAACAGATCCCAACCGAGCACTATGGAACGGGGTTAGCGATATTTCGTAAGTCTGTCAGCCCAGTGTGGGCCTGCCTAAACATGTCTGTTCCACTTGAAATCAAAGCCCTGTTTGTCTTTATTACAGAGGCAATCAGGAGCCTTCGCAGTGACTTAGCAGGTACCCGAGTCTCCAGAAACTGCCTCATAATACCTTTCGCCATCCCCTGTGTCTTTCATGCTTACGCCTAGAAGAGTGGAGTTGAAATATGGTTTACAAATACCATACTGTAAATACTGTACATCTAGAGCTGACATATCACAACCATCTAAACCAATATCGCCCCTTAAGAGTAACACAGAATGCTTCCCCCTACAAAAGCTATGAGGCCTTCTGCTATGTGACCATGTTTCTCTCTATTCTGAGAGCTTTGTTTAGTTCTCTAAACAAAACTCATTTCTCTTGTCTTGGGAGTGAAATGAGTTTTAGAGTTAACTTGCCTGCCACTTCACTGCAGCAGCATCTCCTTTAACTGTGCCTCTGTTTAGTTTTTTGTTGTTATAACCAATATTTAAGTGATCTGTGGCCGTATGCATCCCCTTAGACAGAGTTTGAGCTACAACTTTCGTAAAGATGCAGGTTGGATGTGTAAATAATGACACACTTTCTAGCTAAAAGCTGAAAAACAACAATAATAGGATTTGACTTGGAACTTCATCTTCAGTTTTTAGGTAAACCCAACATCACGTGATATACATAGATACAGTTTATGTAATGTTGTAGTGTCAGAGTAAAATACTGTTGACCAGAAGTTATCACCCTCCATGCAGGGACTTACTTAAGACCCACATAATATTTTTTATAAGATATGCACTCTACAGTCCTACTCAGCATAATAAAAATTCATGAACAATGCTTAAAGACATAAAGGTGTTCTGAGAACTCCTGTGTAAAGTGATGCATAGCACTTTTTTTCATTGTTCAACTAAGACACTGACACTTTATTAGGCATAAATTGTCCCAGAGCCGACTTGAACAGTAACAGACCAAAAACATCCAAAGCCTATATCTCAGAAACCAAACAGAGGGCTCTCTGAATGGACAAGGCTGCTTTTCCTACAACCATTCATCTTCTCTGGTTATCATCTTTCATTTTTGTGGCTTTCCAGACGGGGAAACGAGCCCTCGTTCAGCAGCGCCCCGCGGCGCTCTGGGGGTGCCAGCCGTAGGGCAGTGATTGACAACATGGAAGCTTCTGAGGAGGATGCAGACCTACAAGGGGACCTCAATGGAACCAAGAGTGCTGACTAGAAGAGTCCACACTTCACCTTCAGTATTTCATTCCCAGTTCATTGCTATTTTCTCAGACAAATGTGCTCACCGGTTAACACAAATCAAACCAGGCATATAACAATGTTGCATTTTTAACCACAGTTCTACACTGCAAACTCTCAACCAGACAGATGCCCGAATGATTTGGAACATTGTATGCCACTACTACTGAATGCCAGGAATGTGTGCATTCTCGTGGCAAAAGCAAAAGATTCAAATTGAGGATTGAGTTGCTCGCATCTTGTTTGATTTTCTGTCCTGCGCTGCACTTCTCTATTCTGCGCTCTTAAATCAGTACATTCCTTCTCTGCAAACGCGAAACATTACAGCCTCCAGATACAGTGCTGCTGTTAGTCCCCGTTTTCTGCAGGTAACATCATTTGCTTTTGGAACGGCACCTTATATAACACGATAGATAAAATCACTCAGGTAACATCCCACAAAATATCAGAATCTTGGTTAACTGTACTTATGTATAGTTGAGGACCGATCAAATTAAACAAAGGTCCTCCTACTCAGTTTTAATGTAATAAATTATTTAGTAAAATATAAAAAAATAAAAAACTTAGAAAGACATGTAGTTAGTGTAATATAAGCCCCCAGTTACCACAACTGCTGTGACTACTTAAATTAATTCTGACTAGTTCACGTAAGAGATATATATCCCTCATTTTCAGTGTTGTGTTCAATAAACTCAGAAAACTTTTATCCACATCCAACTACTCGACATCGGGCCTTCATTTCGAAAATAATTGTAGGGTTCTTCTGAATAGTTATACTATCGGCTTGGAAAACACCATAAACCTCTGATGGCCCAACCAGGTGTGCTGAAGGAGTTTAAGAGGCTGTCATATTGCATAATTTTATTCCTTTGAGTCCATGGTCAATGTCTAAGCCTGTTTGTAAAGAGCTAACAGAGATTCCACTCAGTTTAATGAGACCTGTTCAAATGACTGGTTATGAAATACAGCAACATAAGATCTCAAACACCGGTTCATGCAAATGTCTGTTGTATGTTATTTTCACAATATTCCATTCAATTAGGATGTAATTTGTGTGCCTTATTAAGCTTATGTTGCAATGGATAGGAATATCCTTTCAAAGACTACATTACCATGTTGTAAATTTAGTCATCTTGGCTTTGAATTTCACAAAAAAAGAATGCTCCTCCTCTTATTGGGTCAGGCAATTCAAGGAATGCAACTACCAAATAATCAATGCAACCTTATTAGAACATTAATATTTTAAAATGTATTTGTTCAGATATAACACAGATTCACGTACTGATCACTATTCCAGCTGAATTACCCAAATTTTCCTTCAATTAAACTGACATTAAAATGTCACTTATCGCAATGTATTTCTGAACCACTTGCACGTAAAATAAAGTGTGTCAACACAGCCACTTCTTCTCTCACGTGTGTGTCCCAGTCTAACACCCATACCCAACTCAGCCGTTTTCCCCCATAAAAAATGACACACTATAGCTCACAGATTGTGGAGTGTTTTTTTTTAATGTACACATTTTGGTATAAAAATGTTTGCAAACCAAACTGCTGTTACTAGATACAGCACCTCAGGTACATAGAGAAAAGCAGGAATCCTTTAAGCGTGACGGTGTGGATGCCACACTCACTCTATAACCAAATTTCATTTTTATCTGGTGATTCCTAAATAGCATTATCACCTAAATATGCACAAAGGACACACGTAACAGCTGCTTGGTCTTCCTTGTCCTCGAACAGCCAAATCTGTAGAAAAATAATTCCCTACTTTAACCTCTAATTGTTACTTTTGTGCAGACGCTGCTAAAAGTGCAAAGGTGAACTGTACCCCTGAGCTGTGGACTGTAACGACCCAGCCTCTATTCTACATGCTATATCTACTTTTTGTTAGTACCCTCAGTAGGAAGCAAATGCTCAAGTAATTTTAAATGCCTTTTTTAACCAAAACGTGACATTCTCTGACTAAGCAGTTAGATATCTAAAATTATAAAAGAACCACCATTTAAAAACCTTTTCCAGTAAAAAATAAAAAATATATTGGCTCCGGAACACTGATGTATTGCTACCTGAAACCTCTGTCAGTACAATGTTCTTCAGGAGAGGAAACACGATTAACACGCAAAACTCCCAATAATCTTCACAATAAATTGTTCAAATGTCATACTAGACATGTGGCCTATGGCCATTTTTGTATAGAAAAGAAACTTTGTCCAGCTCTGAGTCACACTGACATGTTTTCTGAGGTTGTCTACTTATGGGAAAAAGAGAGATTAAAATTGATACTGCTTAGTCAGTTACTGGTGACCATATTTTTAGTGCATCCCATAATACTAAGTACACATAAATGCCTTATAATGTATAAGAATAACAAAAGATAATCCTTTTTAACCAAAACTGTGGCCATAGTGAAATATTCCAACACTACATCGCATGGCTATTTATTGAACTAAGCAGTGTTGCACCTCAATATCCCCTTCAAAACTATACAAGGGTAATATATTTTATTAAAACATACACTGCCCAGTGTATTGCTTTGTCACATGATTTTCTTATTTCATTATATATTCTTAAATCAGGATCTACCACTTAGCAAGCACTGCCTATGATCCACAACTGTCTACAAATAAGAACAAACAACGAGAAAGAAAAACAAAGATGCCAGGCCCAAAGACAGATCAATCATAAGCAGTGCAAAATGGTCTCACCAGAAATACTCCAGTAAGCCTAACTCAGTGTTTGAAGGCAGGGCGATGTTTTCCATGAAAGGGCAGCCAGGTAAGTGGTTCTGGTCACACAGCATCAACATTATTTAACCGAATCAACACTTCAAGCTCTAACTTGCAGCTGGTGGCCACAGCTGAGTGTCTGCATTGTATATACGTGGTTTATTGACACCAAGCATTTACTAGTTTACACAGGACCTGGTCATGATATGGTAATCGAGCTGCTCTGTGCAGATGGAATACTACTAAAACACTACATTGCTTGGCTATTCTGTTCCATCAGAAACAAAAGCTAAGTTAACGAAAGTCACTACTGCTTGTAAAACTACCGTATTTTCTGACATCACCGACATCACCATTTGGCTCTGACAATCTGATCAGTAGTTAATAATCTAGGCAACATGCAACAGAAAGGCTTTAGAAGCAGCCTTGACAGGCAGTATGAGCCTCACAATAAAGTGAGCAGAGATTAAAGGGCAGAGCCTGTGCTTTATATCCGGACAGCCTGACTTCCTCCTGTTTCTACACCTTATGTGGTGTTTTAGTACAGACCAGGACATTCACTAAAACAGGAGGAATGCTTCCATCAGCCAGAACTTATCCTCCTCAGGCATTGTTGGATGACCTTGGAGGTATCCTGGCTCTCTGTGCTGACATCAGCCTCTGCAGAGTCAGAGAGGTGGCCAGAGGGACTGAGCTTGACAGCTTTGGGGTCCAGAGTCATTAAAGCAAAGGCAGCAGTGGCAGAAAGCAGATCTTCAATACACTCCAGTGGGTCCTGGAGGGGGCGTGGCTGAACACAGGATTATTGCGGAGCAATGAAACGTCAGGTTTTCTAGCACATTCCATTGTTTGTGGTTTTAGTAGTTTAGTACCCGCCATCAGCCCCATGGAGACACTAACTGGATGAACCACAGCTTTGATAAAAGCATGAGGATGTTAAAAAGAGTAATGCAGCAGATTCCTTCTGAGGCAGGGTGGCACACATGCTCTCACAGCAAGATCTTCACCACACCCTGTGGAGACTGCGCTGCCTGGGAGGCAACACTGGAGGGCGCTGCTCCAAAATCCAACCGCTTCACCAAGCTGAAAACACAAGAGAGTACAAGTTCCACAAAATAAAGCTGTTTCTCCATCACACAACACAAAGGCAAGAGATCATAAATGCCACTAATCTAAAAAAAAATTCATTAAAATACCCCAGGAAATACAGTGAGCATTATTTCCTCAATTTGCAAAAGTTGAGAGACCAAGACCAAAAGCTGTAACTGTAAAGGAAACAGCTGTTGTAACTTTTTACACAAGGGAGAGATTAAGCAAAGCCCTTTGACAGCTCAATTATCACCAGTATGCAAGGATCCAAGCTCGATCAAGTGCATTGTTAAAAGTTCATGGAAAGCAGTACTACTCCATTATTTCTTTCAGACTTTATAAGCATATGGTATACGTGCTTAAGCAAAGACTCTCCATGTAAATCACACTATGTCCCAACCTTGCATGTAGCACAAACCCACTCTAACAGAAGCGACTCACCCCTTGTCAAACAGAGGCAGGCTGCTGGCACTGGGCGAGTTCTCCTGAGGCTCCCGTAGAGCGGTAGCTGTCCCGGGGGCCGTAGTGAGTGCCATGCGGCCTGGTGACTGATCGTACACAAAGTCTCGGCAGGAAGCCAGCTTGGACTCCAAGTTCTGAAAACACAGACTGCCATATTGAGCCTTCGGCACAAAATAAACAATCTTAATTCCAAAAGCAGCCACACGCTGCCTCTTGTGGTGGATTTAACAGGAATGTGTTGAATGGATAACAT
Organism: Brevimyrus niger; assembly: GCA_015164015.2. Classification (NCBI taxonomy): domain Eukaryota; kingdom Metazoa; phylum Chordata; class Actinopteri; order Osteoglossiformes; family Mormyridae; genus Brevimyrus; species Brevimyrus niger. Next base: position 26,855,523 of record JAABNY020000095.1, read on the forward strand.
TTATAAACAAGCATGAAAAGCAATAAAGAATGATCAGATCTGAATGCATTTAGCATAACATAATGGTAGAATGACCAGCCTGTTTCTGTTTCAATGGTAATGCATAAAGGTCCGATCAAGCCCAGGGCTAGCAGCTCTTACCCCGACCTTCCGCAGCAGTTCTCCAACAATGTTAAGTGCTGATATGCGAGCGGATGTAGTAAGGGGGGTTCCTGTCAGGCCATCACCTGCGTACAGAAGACATTGTCACCACAGAACATCTAGCAGCCTGTAGTTCACTTATTACCAATTAGCTCAAATGTACCACGGGAGGAGAAAAAGCGCTCAGTTCTGAGGCTCAGCGTTTATCCTCCCATGTCACCTCGGTAAGCAGGGAGCTGCTCGTGGGCTCTGACCTCGGCGGTAAGAAGCCGGGGGTGTGGCGAAGGTGCTGGCAGAGCCACGTGCACCCGACGGGGTGGCGGAAAGTGCAGAGGGGGGGCGTGACAGCGACTCGCTTTTCTCTGCATCCTTGGACAGGCCGAGGGATGGGCGTCGGTCCTGCCTCTGCTGCACTGCCAGCTCCTGACGGAGGTCTGCAAAGAGGATGTACAAGTACACTTTGTCGGAAAACCTGCTCAGCAGCGCCACCTGGTGGCACTGCCTGAGAGAACCACGATCTTCCGTTAACCACCTCAATGGGCCTGCAGATTCATGGCAGCATTATAGCAACCCTATTTAAAGGAGGTTTATACACCAAGTGACTTTAAAGTTACACTAGGAACAGAAAATCCACAAAAATTCAAAAGGCCAAATTATAAAGCATGGGAGGTGCAGTCAGCAATTGTGGCTACTGTACGGGTTTAGCATAAGCTCCAACAGGTCCTTAGGCTTCTCACAATGGGGCGAGGGGGGGGGGAGTAAAACCCTTATAGCATGTGTGTAGTACCATGCTACCAACCTCTGGCTTCATCCTTCAGCCGCTGTACTGACTCAAGCAGGTTCTCCTTCTCATCAAGTTCACTCTCCAGGAAGGCATTCCTTTCAATCACATGGTTCATCCTCTGCTCAAAGTCCTCCAAGGACATGATAGTGGCCCTGAGGAAAGCAGTTTGATGAACCAGGAGGTAACATAATTTTAGATTACAACCCAAAACGTTCTACGGACGATAAGAAGCTTTCAAAGACATGCTCACCTTTTGGCCCTCTCTAGGTCATCATTGGCCTGCTCCAATTCACGAATGTACTTCTGCAGATGGTCCCTCATGGCTGTGGTCTCGGCCAGGTCCCCTTCCAATGTGGTGATTTGTCTGAAAGCTTCAGAATGCTGGGCCTCATATTTTTCCTGAAAGTTACAATGAAAATATAGATAAAGCATTGCTGTCTTATCAACACATAAAAGGAAAAAGTTTTGAAAACATCCAAGGGTTTGTTTTTGGGAGACAAAATAAGTCTGAATTCTATCTACAGCCTATTGTTGCACTAGCAGAGGAAGCCATTCCATCATCACTCTCGATTCAAGACATACGTTCTGGAAAAATGTAAATGAAACTTGGCCATGAGTAGGACCGCCAGGACAGGAAGCACAATCGTGCACATTAATTTCAGTATTCCAGCATTTACCCTCCAGACACCAGAACAGAAATAACTATCAGCTGCCTCCACGGGTCTCAACTAGGCCTCTGTTGTTGGCCGTGTCTATGAATAGCGACTGTTTGTGTCTGAGTTGGGCACTCAGCAACTGACTGGCCCCACACATCCACGCTGTCCTGCTCACTGCTGATTTTGGGAATGTCACCACAACAAAAACACACTCCTTACATATCTCAATGAAAAATTAACTAAAGTGATCTGTACTTTTAGACAAACCGGCCACTACAGTGTAGCTGCTGGTTATAATGCTGAAAAAATAACTCAAAGTTAGCATAATCTTAAATGCGGCGTTTCATTTTTTTTTTCCAAGGAGTTGATATGATCCATGCATTGATACATATATTTGACACATAGATGGGAACATTCCACATGGGTCAAAGCATTTAAGTAAAGCAGAGCAAGTCTTTAAACCAAAGATGCCATCAGGCTGAGCCAAATCAGCACTAACAATGACAGGCTGCATATACAGAAGGGCTGACCTTGTAGCTTTCCAGTTCCATGCGCAGGCGGTTGTTGTGTGACAGCAGCTCGCGGTTCCTGGCCTCAGACTGTCTCAGCTCGGTCTCTAGCTCCGCCTCATAGTCGCGGCTCATCTGCTGGAACTCCTGCAGCTCCTCCTGCGCCTCCTCAGCACTGGGCATACAGACCGCAGTGATCACACACTGCTACTGAGATGTGACATGCCTCTGATCAGGAGAACCATGTGTCTAAAGTTTCACGGTTCAAACGTTTTTTGTCACATGGAAAGTGTACTGGTACAAAAAATAATCAAATTCTTACTTGCATGCCTTCTTGCAAACTATACAGGCAGCAATCAACATGTAGTGTAACAATAGGATAGATACAGAGTGCGACTGACTGTTTATTGTATTGTCGCACTACATGTTGAGTGCTGCTTTGTTAACCAGGTTAGAAAGTAAATCCCCACCTCTGCTTGTGTTTAGATGCCTGCTCCTTCCAGTAAGATAATTCTTCCTGTATGGAGGAAAACTTTAGCGACTTGGAGTCGTCCATTTAAGTTAGGAAATCGTTATTGTAGCGACGACTGTACAGTCTGAAAGGAAGAAACAACGAGAAGAGTTATCCAAAACAAGAATGGAAAATTACTTTATAAAATCCTTGTTAAGATTATGCGGTGTTACACGGCACCCTTGGACCGTACATCTACTCTGTCTGAATCATAAAACTCAGGTTAACACCACAGCTGACAGATAATTGTATTTTCATCAGCACATAGCACCCAGTTAGCCTAGCCATTAAGTTGTCAACGGAGTAAAATGTAAACTTCTGTTAACTAGCAACCAGCTGACAATGTCGAACAACCCTTCAAGGACGCGTAAACAAATAACTAGCTGATATATAATTTCACTCGACGAACGGAATACCGTTATATTACCGACGTGACTAACATTTTAAAACCGCTATAAACCAGCCGTTTAGCCAATCTACGAAAACCCGGCTAACTAGCCAACCAGCGAGAGCTGCGGAACAGCCCATCTAAGGTATATTAAACGTGCAAACGTAGCGATTTTACTGCACTAAATTACAACGAAAGCACACGGCAAAAGAGTATTTTGCCTTATACTTACTCTTTTGATGGCCAATATACGTAAAAGTACGCGACCGGACACCAAACAGAGCTGCCAGCCACCCAGTCTTCACCGTCCGAATCCAAACCGTCGCAAGCGGAACAGGAAGCCACACGATTGGCTGAGGGGCACTGACGAGACGGCCCGCGGAGGCACCATGGGCCTATCAGCATTGAGGAGCTCCACGCCTAACATTGTATACTAAGCAGGAACGTCTGTTTGGTCCAAAACTAATCCGTTTACTTTTACCATAAACTAACTTTACAAAACAGAAAATTACTTGCTTTTAAAATTTGGACTGATTGATTAAATTTTGAATTGTGAAAGAGGCGGAAGTACTGCATTGCTGTTGAAATCCTGGCAGAAATCGTGCAATATTGCAATTTTCATTCGCAAATATATGCATCAAGCGATTGTAGGCGTTTAAATACAAGAATTAAGAAGGAATACGTTTTTTTCTGTCCCCATATGTAAATGTAACGTTCAATTGCGTGGGGTGAGCGATTTGCTCGACGGTGCACTGAGAGATCGTGCAGTTGTACGTAATTGAAGATTGACATTTGTAACCATTATGGGTGCAGTTCCAGTATTGACTGAATGTATAGAGCACAACCAGATAAGTTAAAACCTGATAACAATTACGGATGGGATGTATGTGGTGTCGATTTATGGTTTTTAAAGCAGGTGTATTCAAACATGAATGAATCGTCTGGGTAATGTGTGTTTGTTTGTTTGTGAAAACTGCAGATCGGTTCAGTCGAGATATAACCTAAGGCCGACAAATCAAAGCTGTGTTTGGAAGTACGCAACGAGGTGCGATTTCCACTGAGAAGACGAAGTGACCAGACTACAAAGTCCTAGGTTTTGCGGCAGTGTGTTCGCGATTTACGACACTTGGTGTACTCTTGGTGGCATATGTAGGTTAGAAAACGGCTCCAGTTTCCAAGGAGATAGAAAGGAGAAAGCAGAAGTCCCTGGAGGGGGATGTGAAGAAATAGAAAAAAGGTTTGTGTTATTATCCCAATATTAACTTAGTCAAGGGAAGCAATTTGTAGCCTGACTAGCGTTGCTAAAAACTAAGAACGTTATCGAGCCATAGAGAGGCGTTGTTTACAGGCTGGTGTCTGGACGCGATTTGCGCGCTTAGCCATCGAGCAACTAGAAAGTAGGAGCTGTTGTCAGCTGTGAGGTAACCTGTTTGTGTTGACGGCGCGTCGGCCGTGTATCGGACGCAGAGGATAGCCGACGAGCAGCGTTTGTTAGGTTTCACGAGTTCGCGGGAGCCAGCAGCCTCCTTGTGTCGAGTTTCATTTGCACGTTAAGAGATTTTTCGGTGACCAGGTATGTGGGCCGGTTAGTTAATTTCGATAGCTTGAACTCGGCTATTTGTAAAATGTTTGGTATTAAAATAACACGGATGCCTAGCAGGAAAGTTTCTTCTGCGTGACGGTAAACCGACTAATTGGGGTGGGAATTTTGCTTCTTGATTTTATGGTTTGGCTAACGGTTTTCTTCCTTTAATATAGCAGGCCAAGATATAGTAGGGATTATGGGGAGTTAGTGTTTGGTGCATTTTAAGTATTCTTTATCTGTAGGAGATTCTTCCCCCAGTAACTCAATTTATATTACTAACTGATGTAAGGTTAAACATTTAGGTATAATTTTGCTGTTTTATACTGCATAACTTGTATATTAGTCCTTGTTAAGTGATGTTAATGGGGTTTTTATATACTTTTTCAGGGAAGTATGAGTAACAAGCTGGATGAGAGGATGGTGAGTTCTCCAGTAAGGTTGGACAATGGAAAGTTTGGGAAAAGAAAGTTCCTTTTGCAGTTCTAGGCCCTTCAAATGGCTTAACTCAGAGAATGAGGCCCCCTCCAGGCTCTGGAATCTCTCCAATTGCTTCTCTTCCTTTGAACAAAGCACCCCCCTCAAAGATAAACAGGTAAGCTGTTGAGCTACTCATCTTTCCAACAAAGCCCTTGGAGTTGATTTGACTTTCGATCAGGATGATTTTCCTGAGCCTCGGCTGTATGTCTAAGAGCAGTTCTTTCAGGATTTTAGTTTAATTTTCCTGCTGGGCTCGTGTTTCACTTTCTTTCAAAGAACGTCGCCCTAACTCTGCAGTGAAGTTCTCCCTCAGGGGCCTACCAAGCTTACCCCTTTTTATAGGGTTTACGGGATGAAGCTTTTTGGCTGCCAGAAGGTTGGTTTCTTCACCTTCAATCTGTCCAATTAGCTGGGAATCATAAATCAGGGTTGTTTCACTTTCAGTTCACAAGATTGATGCCTTGAATGCTGAAATGTTTGCATGAGCGCCTCAGACGTAGTTTACAAATATGTAATAAGGAACAGAGCAGGAATAGTTTCACTGAGTAGTGTGATGAGAATTTATGAGGTGTCGTGTACACAATTTGATGGGAAGGGTGTGTTTGCACTGCCTCTGCCTTTTCCTGTAAGAGAAAATCAGTCTTTGCACAGAGCTGAAGTAACCTTGACTTGTTTTGACTTTCCTGTAATACATGGAAGGGGAAGTAAGCTGGTGTTAAGGCTCAGGCATGACAGTCAATGGTCTATTTTGGCTGCAGGTCACTGGTTGCTGTCAGAAATGGGCAAACTTTTCAAAATAATATTGCTGTAGTCTTAAGATACAAAACTCTGCATTGCAGAAGTAATTCATGTTTCATAACTGGGGACCCTGCACAGGATTCCTGTCCATCTCAATCAGATTCAGTCACGTGTTAAGGGAGATTTAGAGACACGAGCCTCCTGGAGGAAACCTGCATGGAGTCGGGGTGGGGTATTCAAACCCCCAGCCCCGCGAGTGTGACGCTGTAGTGCTAACCACAGAGCCCCGATTTCATTTTGCTTTGTCTCCCACAGAAAGTTTACATGGAAAACAGGAAGCCTGTACTGGAGCTGAAGGACGTGCCCCCTCCTCCACATCACAATTCCTCCAAAACCTTCCACGCGGCATCCCTTCCTCCACCCCGTCCCTGCCTTCCGCCGCAGGAATCCCTGCGGCAGCAGCCGACCGGTGGCCCCAAAGTAAGCACATGCAGCCACTGCGACAGTGGGCTGCGGCTGGGGTCCGACATTCGGCACTCTGGTGGGGCACTGGGGTGTGTCGGTGTTGGAGGTGGTGGCGGTGTTGGGGGGTTCTCTCTCCTCGTCGCCAAAGCTGAAGATGCCGGTGCCGGGACGAGCCGCCCCGTGGGACCCCCCCTGCGGCACCCTTACCCCAGCGTGGCGGACCCCTATACCCAGGCCCACCCCCCGGAGGGCTGCGAGCTGCCGCTGCCTTTGGTGGCCACCTCGCAGCCCCTGGCATCCCACCAGCACCTGCCATGCTGCACGGGGCTGCTGCAGCCCTTGCATCCTTACTCCACCTTTCCTCTGGGGTGTGGCCAGCCCAAGCTCCTGCCCCCTGCTCCCACTCTCCCCGCACCCTTGCACGGGAGCTGTGTGGCCTCCTCCGGGTATTACGTGGACTGTGGCCTTGGAACTCGAGGGGACCAGCACTTCCCGACACATGGTGATGTCTCCACCTCAACGCACCTTTGCACCAATCCTTTGCACCTAAATGTCGAGCACACAATTTGTCTGAAGGGCGCTCATTACTGCAGTGAATGTCTGTCCAAGGTTTGTGCTGTTTTTCCTTTTTTTCCTCTAACTTGTGTGATTCCCTCCATGTCTTTTGCTTGGGTCCATCTGGAAGATTCTTCAGTGCTGTCTTTTCGTGTTTGGATGAATAATAGAATGTGTAATTTTAAAAATGCGAAGTTTCCCAGCACTGAATCTCTTGACTGCTTTGTTCACAAAAGGATGGGCTGTTTTCTTGTCTTTGCTTGCTAGTTCTGGCACCTGCTCTGTAGTCATTGTTTGTTTTCAGGTCGGTGCTCTAAACTTTCTTTGCCCCTTTCCTTCCAGTCAGCCATGAGTGTAGCTAAAGACACAAAAAAAACATGGCCCCGTGTCCCCCCTCCACCTGCCAAGTCTGCCCCCGTGCCTGTTCCTATGTGCAATGGCTGCGGTGTCACTGGAACCTCTGCTGATAGCTTTTTGTTGGTGGGAACGAGCCTTGGCAAAAGCAGTCAGAGACATGGTAGGTCCGGCCGGTTTAGCCTTTGTGCTCGGAGGTTGAGAGCCCTATGGTTCCCGCTACGAGTTCCAACACCCTATCTTGTTCACTTTTATGGCCTAGGCTCCCCAGAGAGTGGACTGCAGGAGAATCTCCCACCCGTGGGCGTCTTCTGGGACATCGAGAACTGCTCGGTGCCCAGCGGCCGCTCTGCCGTGGCTGTGGTGCAGAGGATCCGCAACTGCTTTTTCCTGGGTCACCGCGAGGCTGAGTTTATCTGCGTCTGCGACATCAGCAAGGAGAGCAAAGAGGTCATCCAGGAGCTGAACAACTGCCAGGTGCTGCCCTGGCGCCCTCTCGGCTTCGGTGACCGTCGGGGCCTCCGCCGCCTTGCTCAGCGTTCGCTCTGCTTGTCTAGGTGACAGTGGCTCACATCAACGCCACAGCCAAGAACGCGGCGGATGACAAGCTGAGGCAGAGCCTGCGGCGCTTCGCCGATACGCACACGGCACCGGCCACCGTGGTGCTCGTCTCCTGTGAGTGTGCCCGTTCCGCTCTGGGCATGGGGGCAGGGACCGCGGGCCCCCCCTGCTAACCCCCCGCCTGTCCTCGCAGCCGACGTGAACTTCGGCAGCGAACTGAGCGACCTGCGGCACAGGCACGGCTTTCGCGTGATCCTAGTGCACAAGAACCAGGCATCTGAAGCTCTCCTGCAGCATGCGCACCAACACGTGGCCTTCGAAGACCTGGTGGCTGACTTGCCGTCGCGAGCGCCGCTGAAACCGCAGGTAGACTCCCTTTCCGCTCTGACCCCAAGCTGCATTAAACGGACGCTCTCCCCTAATTCGAAAGATGCGTCTTGTGTTTGTGTTGATGTAGCCTTCGGCAGACAGCACTGGAATTTTTCTTAATGTCAGTCGATGAAATTTTCACACACTTGTCCTCCAGCAAGCAATACATGTATGATGATGATGACGACGGCAACCTCTTCTACCTGCTCTCTAGTTCGGCATTCTGTATTTCCCAGCTTGAGACGTCATTTACGGTTGAGGTTGGAGACGATTAGGAAACTTTAGGGTCGTTCTGTGCCGTTTTCTCCTGCCTTACTTGTGGCCTGTGAGCCAGGGGCCGTGGGGGGGGCAGTTAATTGGGATATATGACGACCTCTGTGAGCCTTCTATCCGGAAGCAACCGACGGGTTCCTCCTGGCGTCTCCTGGTGGGTCTCGGATGGCAGCGAATCGGCGGCCCCTGTTTCTCTTGCTCTCACCAGCCCTGTTTCACCCTGCTGTACGTGTCCAACCTGCCCACCAACCGTGACGGGAAGAGCCTGGCCAACAGGCTGCGGCGCCTGTCCGATAACTGCGGCGGCAAGGTGCTGAGCATCTCGGCCGGCTGCGCGGTGCTGCGCTTCGGCAGCCGGGAGGCGGCGGAGCGCGCCAGCAAGCGCATGGAGAACGAGGACGTCTTCGGCAGCCGCATCAGCGTGTCGCTCTGCCCCCGCACCGAGGCCGCCTCCGGGCCTCTTCCTGCCGACTTCGTCCCGGTAGAGAAGCCACGCTCACCCAGGCGGCTGGGCCGCGTCGCCCGGCTGTGCCAGGGCCCCCCCGAGCTCAGCGGTGCCTCCAGGAAGGTGGGGGGTGCGCCTGGAGGCCCTGTGGGACGGAGCCTTCAGGTCAGCAGCCTGCCAGCAACAGCCCATTACCATTTGCTTCGCGCCATCCTGCCTCATCCCAGCTCATCCGCTTGTGCCCCCTCCGCCTGTGGGCCTCCCTGCTGAATGCTGCCTCATCCTTCTGCTTCTCATTCATCTGCCTCTCTTCTTTTCCTTTTTATTTATTTTTTCTGGTTGTAGATTTTGAAGAATAGTAAAAGCAAGCTCCCGGATATGCGAAGCATGTTAAGATCACTGTGATGTATGTTGGTTGCCTTATTTTATCCTGATTGTCTAATACTCTCCTTGTATGTCTCCAAGTCGAGCGTTTTCTTTTTTTTTTTTGAGCTGGGTAGGCTGATTTGTTGCTCCATGCTTTAGTTCCTGGGCAGTGTTACTCCCTCCATTAGGTACTCAGCATTGTTGTGTCCTGTGTTCTTACCCAGGATCTGTGCAGAACTGAGCCCAAACCCAAAGTTTTCCAGTTGGAGAAAAAGATCCGTGGTGATTCGGTCTCCCCTCTGAATAACGACGAAATCCCAATCCAGTCTTCATCAAAATCGGACATTGTGGGAGAGCGAAGCCGCAGGTATGTGAAGGCTGCTGTTATTCCTGCGAGGATTTCTGAGCTTCTGTTTGACACGGTTCCACTCCCTTGACCACAGGAGACACAGCATGTGTGACTCTCCAGTGGACCACAGTGGTGCAGAGTTCCAGGTCAGCACACCCTCAGCCTTCAGCAAGCTCAGTCTGCAGAAAACCTTCAGCCCTCTTATCCTGTCCCAAGGCTCTTGGTCCTCCAGGTGGGTTTTCTGCTGCTATGCAAGTACAGTGGCTTATGGGTCACTGTCAGTCTGCACATTCCCACTACTTGGTCGTCCTTCCTAATCTGGTCCCGTTCTCACTGCCACCCCCTGCCTTCAGGAGCGCGTCCCCCTGCCTGTCCAGCCGCTCCTCCCCCCTGACGGTGCCATCCTGCAGTCCCTACCCAGATGCCTCCCCAGAGCCCTTTTCTGACGGTGTGGACATCCTGGTGGCCAACATGGACTACAGGATGTCCCGGAAGGAGCTGCAGCAGACCCTGCACAGCACCTTCTCCAAATACGGCCGGGTGGGCACCTCCTCCGCTGCCGGTGGGGTGGGTGAATGTGTGCGGGGTGCCGGCTTGCACGGTGCTGGATGTCTTTTCCTCTGAGCAGGTGCGGAGCGTGGAGCTGAGCCCTCACACAGACTACCAGCTGAAGGCCACCGTGCAGATGCGCTCCCTGCAGCAAGCGGTCACCGCCGTCAGCAGCCTGCACCGTCACAAGATCGGCACCAAGCGCGTGCACGTCTCCCTCCTCACCGGCACCAGCAGTAGGTCCCTGGCACCGCTCAGGTATGCGCCCACCCCCTAACCCCCATCTGCTCTGCCTCTGCATCCTGTAATCGTGGCTCTGTTTTGCATTTAGCTCAGAAATCATCAGCATTCTCCACGACTCACCAGCGTGCTGTCTGCCCCTCTTCAAACTGACTGAGATCTATGAGAAAAAGTAAGACACCTTCCGGCTCTCAGTGCATAGGGGTTTTTAAATGCTTTTGATGTCCCGGTTCCCTTTATGTACGAGGCCTGGGGTAAGCAATCTTAGGTCGGCCGGCGTGAGGACTCTAGCCGATCAGTTCTCCAATTTAATAATCGGACTGTTTCAGAGAAAATCCACGAACGCAATGCCCCTTTCTGGATAAAATTGCCCACCCTGAACTAGGAAATTTGTCGATACTGCATAAGGAAACACTGGGTACTGTACAGTCACGTCGGTTTCCCCTGTTGAAATCTGTTCAGCTGTATTTTCTGGGGGCCTAAATAGATGTATTTTATTTAGGAAATGTCTGGTAATTTTACTTGTACATCCAGAGCTTTTCATGGCCAGACTATCTCCATTTGGAAACATCCTCTCCCCTTTGGGTCAGCACAACAAACTCCCAAAGTACCACAACACAGATTTTCCCCGAAGAACGGAAGGAAATAACTAATAAATGTATTGTTCTTTAGTACTCAAACGCTGCTCATGAACAAATGGAGGCATAAATAAATATCTTCCATGGTTACCTTGCATTACATCGCGTTGTTTTGCGTGCTCTTCTACGCACACAGGTTCAGTCGTAAGCTGGCGGTGAGCGACCTGTACAAGCTGAACGAGGTGCTGGCGGTGAGGGACCAGGGCGGCTCTCGGTTGGTCTGCCTTCTCCCCAGTGGCCAGGCCCGCCAGAGCCCCCTGGGCTCATCACAGTCCCATGATGGGTCTTCGGCCAGTGGCAGCCCAGTGGTGTTTGAGGAGCTTGAGTACCATGAGCCCGTTTGCAGGCAGCACCACTCTCAGCGCGTCTTCAGGTACGGGGACTCGGGGGTCACCTCCCCCAGCGGTCACTGTCGGGGCCTTTCCTGTCCCCTTACTCCCCATCTGTCTTGACAGCGAGTCCGACTTCGACCCGGATTCCTACAAGATCCCGTTCGTGATGCTGTCCCTCAAGCCGTTCGCCGCCCAGGTGCACAGCCTGCTGCAGACGCACGAGGGCACGGTGCCATTGCTCAGGTAACCTGCACTAGATGACGGCTCTCCAGTCTTGTGGATCTCCTGTACCCAGTTATAACTGGTCACCTCTGCCGTCTGACCCAGCTTCCCAGAGTGCTACGCAGCAGAGTTTTGCCCAATAGCACTGGGTGAAGGAGAGCTGGAGGGGGGCATTCCCCTGGAGCACCTGATCACCTGTATCCCTGGTGTTAACATTGTCACGGCACAGAATGGCTTCAAGGTCGTCAAGTGGATCCACAACAAACCGCCCCCTCCTAATGCAGGTATTCCCAGGCTACACCCTCACACAGCGTGCCCTTCTGATCACGCTTCATAGCATAGCGGTTACGGAACACCCCTTTGCAGCTGGATGTGACACGGGTGTTTTTCTAAAGTGATCTGTAAGTTTGTGCTTCGCAGTATTCTTGAATGATAGTGTAGACCTGCTAACATGTACCCCCTCACACACGCAGACCCCTGGGTACAGCGCTGTAAGAGTCCTGTGGGGAACCCGCAGCTGATCCAGTTCAGCCGGGAGGTGGTCGACCTCATAAAGAACCAGCCCCACTGCATCATGCCGGTCAGCAAGTTCATCCCCTCCTACCACCATCACTTCGGCAAGCAGTGTCGCGTCTCTGACTACGGTTACTCCAAGCTGCTGGAGCTTCTGGAGGCCGTGCCCCACGTGCTGCAGGTCAGAGCCGTTGCTCGGCAGGTGATGCCTGTGCCTCGGTGCTCACGCTCCAGGTTTTCTGGACCGGGTACTATGGCTGCTATCAGTACTAGCCTAGTAGGCACTATATGGATTGCTTAAAGGCATTTGGTGTGTGATGTGACAAGCATGCAGGTGTTGCGGCGACACTGATGGGACGTGTGGTGGCTTACAGATCCTTGGCATGGGTTCCAAACGGCTGCTCACCTTGACTCACCGCGCACAGGTCAAGCGCTTCACGCAGGATTTGCTCAAGCTGCTCAAGTTTCAAGTCAGCAAGCAAGTAGTCATCCGGGACTTCATGCAAGCCTACCACTGGTTAGTGCCATGGGGCAAGATGTCTGTACTGTCAGTGGTCTTGCCCATGTGGTCTGAATTTTCCTGTTGTGGACACTAACAGGATCTTCTAAAGAGAGAATTATATTTCATGTATGTGAGATGGAGATGTTGAGAATAGAAGAGAGATTCTGGGTGGGATGTGAAGTGTGGCTCCATTTTAAGCATTAATTGCCTTTGGTGAGGTTGGTTTGGATGACTTGGAAAGGTGGTGTTGTGGTGCCAGCCAGTTTTGATGTGATGCTTCCACGCTCAGGTGTTTCTCTAGAGACTGGAGTGTGGTTGAGTATGGCATGTGTGACCTGATGGACCTGCTGTCTGAAATACCTGATACAACGATAACCATCACCCTGCAAGACACGGACACCATCATCTCCATTCCCAAGAGAGGTCAGAACAGAGGTCCTATGCCTTTTTGTCGGTAGTTATCGGTCACAGGTCTGTATATTGTTTTGGATGCCTTGATTGTCTTGCCCACGCAGAGAGGACCCTTGAAGAGGTGGAGCGGACCAAACAGTTTGCCAAGGAGGTGGTGGACCTTCTCCGGCACCAGCCACACTGCCGCATGCCCTTCAGCAAGTTCATCCCCTCATACCACCATCACTTTGGCCGCCAGTGCAAGCTCTCCTACTATGGCTTTACCAAGCTCATTGAGCTCTTTGAGGCTATTCCTGATGTGCTTCTGGTGGGTTCTGAGCACCACTGCTGCTGTTTATGCTGCTTGATTTGTGTCTGTGCTTTTGGTCTAGCACGTTCTAGCCAATAGGTGCCCAGGCTTTACTCTTGATGTATAGATGGCGTTTCGTCAGAGATGCGTCTAGCAGGCTACAGACTGTACCAGTACATGCTCCCTGGCCTGACCTGATGGGTCTAGATTGAAAAATCCTAAAAGTTCTTGTAGCCTTAGTGTGACATACTGAAAACAGAAGTCACGTGATGGCTAGTTGTTGAGTAATGAATGTGTGTTAGAGCTGTCATGTCGACTGCATGGAAAAAAAACTACAGTGAAGGACGTTAAAAGCAAAACTGCAGAGTGCCTTCTATGTAAGGCTAGTGTTGATTTTAAGTCTAACACTAATGCTACAAACTAGATCTCTTTACTCTTTTAAAAGCTGAATTTATTACTAGTTAAAATGTTTATTCTTACTTTTATTCTTTGTACTGTTTGACTAAATGCTTAGTTGGTGGTATACAGTGATTCTTGTAATTGACTTCTTTAACCTTAGCACTTTAAGAAATATTTTTGTAGTTATCAAAATAAATTGACACATGTATCCCGTTAATGCTTAATTTTGATAAAGGGGAATGAATATGGAATTGGTGTCTATCAGACGCTTCAAATTTTTGTATTGGCTAAGACCAGAAAAAAATATCGTGCAATCTCTATTTTTAAGATGATTATAGAGTTTGCTTGTAGACTTTGTGCTGGATCACCACACAAGCACCAGTGCGTGGTTCAGTCACACTGTCTGTGTATTTTAGGTACTAGAGTGTGGGGGAGAGAAGATTCTGAGTCTGACGGAGATGGAGAAGCTGAAGGCTCTGGCAGCTCAGTTTGTGAAGCTCCTGCGCTCCCAGAAGGATAGCAGGCTCCTTTTGACTGAGCTCCTGACAGAGTACAGCAAGACCTTCGGCTATGGGCTGAAGCTGCAGGATTTCGACGTCAGCTCTGTTCCAGGGCTTCTGCAGAAGCTCTGCCACGTGGTCAAGGTGTCCGGCAACTTTGACTAGTTTTTCTAACATTAGTTTCTAATTCTTTGCGTGGGTCTTGCTCTACTGCTGCCATAACTGGTACCACCACTGAATGACATCACAATATGAAGCAGGGTGTTTTGTACTGAATTCAAAAAATTGCTGTTGTATGTTTCAGGGCTGGGAAATTTGTGGTATTAATAGCAACATTGCATGTTATACACATGCCTGGGTTGATCAGGTTTCAGTATATCCAGACATTGAAGCATGGGGGTTTTTTACTGAAACATGTTTACTTTGTCATAGGAAATAATTTGGCACACGCTACAATTTTTATAATTTCAAGATTATCTAGTATTTTTAAAAAATCAGTATAAAGTTTATCTGCTTTTGCATAAGTGCTGTATGCAATGTCAGTCATTTTCATCCATGTTCAAATCACTTCATGGATTTGTAAGCAATTTTAAACTCCTTTTGCTTTTTAAATAACACAATATTTATTGCAATAGAATCACATTGCGATTTTTTTCCCTCAATTTTGTGCAGCCCTAGTTTGTTTATATCATACTTTTCTTGTGATGCCATCCAGATCATTTGTCTCTTGGTTTTGTGGGCTTTGTTTTTCTTTCATTTAAGTTTGTAACACTTTTTCCAGACTGTGGTTGTATTGTGTTTAGTGGCTAGCTATTTACATAACCAATTGCTAATGAACACTTTTACAAGTTCCACCCCCCAAGAACTAAAGTACCAAAAAAAGTACTCCAGCTGCTTTGGCACTGGTACTAGACCGGAAGTCAATGGAAAAGGAAATGTACCAAAAGTATGATGCCAGGTGCAATGGAAAAGTGCCTTTAGCCTCTTGAGAGCTTTATGCTAATGTATTGTGTGTTTTGCATTGGGGGAAAAATTCTCGTCTAAGTAAATAGAGATGTGCAGATGTCCCTTTTGTCAACTTCCAGTTGTCCCCTTAGGCACTGCCCGTTTTACGATCTAGTCAAATCTCACCTGCGTCTGTCTCTCTCCAGGTGGTCGACGGTGTCCGAGGGCGAGAGGTGCAACTGATCAGCCGGAAGTCCCTGCGCTCGCTAACCACCCAGCTCCTGTCCCTGCTGATGTCCCTACCGGCAGAGCAGGACTCTCTCACGGTGGAGGAGCTGAGTCGGAAATATGAGGCCGCGCATAGCACACCCCTCAACCCCTGCGAGTACGGCTTCGTCTCCCTTGGCGAGCTTCTCAAGAGTCTACCCTACCTAGTTGAGGTACCTTCAGGGTCCACCCCCCCCCCCCCATCTCTCTTGTGCTGGTACCCATAGCAGATTCAGATCTTTTATTTCATTAAGTCGTTAATGAGTGTGTAAAGTGATCTTTTGAGTGGTTACATCTGTTTCTAACTGATGCTCTACAGCTCTTTGAGGCCGAGGATGGTGCCTCCCAGGAGCGGGTCGGGCTGACACCGCTCTACCAGTTCGCCCGCAGTGTCCGCGCTCTACTGCACACCTACCACTACAACCAGATCTTCTTGACAGAGTTTCTGGGTGCCTTTGGCAAGTACACGGGCAAAGAGCTGCTCCCAGATTCATATGGCTACAGCACGGTGGACGAGCTTCTCGCTGCCATTCCGCAGGTCAGGCTGCCCGACGCCGACACGCCTCGGACTGCTCCTCTATTTGGGTATGACTGCAGTGCTCGTGACCCTGCTGCGTTCTCTTCTCTACTGACAGGTAGTCTGGATTAAAGGCCACGGGCATAAGAAGATTATCGTTCTCAAGAATGACATGAAAGGTTAGCTTGCTCTGAATCACTCAGCGGTGTTTGTAGTCCAAAGACATCATGGCAGGAGAAACTGAGACCCATGTTTTTCATTGCCTTCCTCTTAGTGCGCTCCAGCCCGATCACCACAGAGGGCTCGCAGAAAGAGGCAGGGTGCAGTGCTGGGAATCCTGAATCACAGAGCTCCGGTACAACCCTGGTTTCTCTTATGACTTGGACCCTATTTAAAATGAAGTTCTGCTTTGGATGTGACTACTGATCGGTACTGACAGGAGAATCTTACTGTGAAATAAAAAGCTGTGTGTGTCCTCAAGAAAAAGTAGGTTTTGGCTGTACAGTCAGTCCTGCTACAACAAGTGATATCACACTGCAGGTCTGTTTGAACACAATTGATTTATTTAGTACCCAAGTCCAAAACAACGCAGGTTGTATTTGTGCAATTTTCAGTTGGGGAGAGCAGCACTAAGCCAACTACGTGTTTTGTTTTTTTTTTGATAAAACCATATCACTACTTGCATGCGAAAATGGCTATCCAAGTGAATGAGTGATGTCCGATTTTGTGAATGAATTATTTTTTTGAATTGGTTCTTTTAAGCGAATTGTTCAAACTGGTTTTTAAATATTAAAGAATCAAGCAAGTTCAGTACGTTTAGTTGCTGAGAAATTCTCTTAAGACTCCTATAACCCATAGGAGAAATTTATGATTTATTAACACATGTCTCTGATACACATAATATTGGCCACTGGAATCACTTATTTAATTTGTTTGCCGTAAGTTACTGTTTTGGAGTCTCATTCCCTTAACCCTGCTTTTCCCACTGGATATGTGTATTTTAGTACACTATTTTACTGAGCGTGTGGTTTTTCAGGAGCACATTAATCATGTTGTAGTAGGACTGCCTGTGTGCGCTGACTTGGGCTTCTTTTCCAGCTTCCAATACTGTGGAGAAGGAGCTGTTCTGTCTGAGCTCGGGGTCACCGGTGGACCTCCTCTGTGGGCCAGTCCCGTCCTGTCTGCCCTCCCCGCAGCTTCACCCTGACCCAGTTCTGCTGCAGCAGACAGACCTGATCCGATTCGAGGAGCAACCTGCGTTGAACCTCGGTCAGTGAGCTGCACGGAGTTTGTTCCTCATTTCCACGTGATTCTCAATATGCTGATTGAGTGGTGGGTTCTCTGTAGTGACCCAGTATTAGGCTTGACCGGCGTCTAATTTTTCATACGGTTATAAAATGCAGACATGTTTTGGTGGAACTTTGAAAAGCAACCAATTTTAAAAATATGAAATCCTGATTTGTCGGAAAGATTTCTAAATGCTGCTGTATTCTGTATTGCTCTATTGCACAAGGCTGTCATATATGCAGTGTAGCAAACCTATGAAGTGACACCTTTTTGTGTATTGTATTTAGGTTTATAATGGTATAATGTAGAATTGAATGCAACGTCATGCGATTACCTGTCACAGTACAAGGAGCATAAGAAGACGTGACAATCTGGGACTATTTTATGCTTTTAACAGAAACCAGTAGCACAGCGATTTGCAGTCTTTTTAAAATAAAATAGTTTTGAGGTGGGAATAGTGTTTAATGAACAATCCGGCCTATTTAAAGCACATGTAACTGCGAATCTTTGATTTGAAGATATTCATATGGAACTGCCTCGAACGCTTACAATAAACAAGGTGGAACAGTATGTTTGTAGTAGCCTAATTAAATATTTTTTGCGATACATTTTTTTCCATCTGTATTTACTAGCTTAAAAGTAATATATAAAATAAAAAAGGCTCTTAGAATCTGTATCGGTATCGGCAGTTGTGTATCAGAATCGGATAGGAACTGAAAGTGTGGATCAGCCAATCCCTACTGAAAACCTGGCCCTCCATTGGTGGGGGAGTGTGAGGCTTGTCTGTCCATATCCATCCCGCCCTGATCAGCTTTAGACCATGTCAGTTATTCTGTTACTGGCCACATTAAATGCTTATGGAGGCATGGATGCAGTCATTTCAGTCTAGGCTAACCCACCACACACACTTCCTGTGCTTGGGACAAAATTATTTACTGGGCACACATGCTGCTTCTCCCACCGGGGCCCTCTCCTGGGGTAACTTCATCAGTTGTCCCCCCACCTCCCAAGACAGCAGGCCTGGGTGTAGGCAGCCTTTTAAAATGCCCCCCCCCCCCTCCCCCACCGGCTGACCTGTCAGTTGGCGGCCAGGCAAATGTTAGATGGCTGCTGCCAAGCACCCTGCAGGCGAGGCGGGTCCCTGTCGTGTCGATCTTCCGCCACAGCGGAAAGGGGCCAGTGTAACTTTCAGTACCTGGAAATTTTTGCTAGTAAAATGTGTATGGTGCTATGCAGGATATGATGTGAGACTGACTGCTGACTATGCTGTCATTTACTGCCAGTTCTGCAGCAAAGGTAGTCCCTCCTCCTAAAGTACTCAACCGGGGGAAATTGAGCAAGTATCCGCTCCCATGTTGTGAGTGTATGTGTACGGATACGAACACTGACATCCTGCCTCTGCTTTTTGACCCGGAGCCTGAGAACGCGAGGATTATGTTTTGATTTGCAAAGCCCCCTCCCCCCGCTGGTGCCGTTTTGTGATCTCACCACTGACTGACACTGCTCTCCTGACCTCCCCAGTGAACATGGAGAAGCCAGACCTCAACCCAGCTGCATCAGATGTATGCGGGAGTCCCACAGTGGTGCAGGAAGACCAGCCCCCGAAGCCGGGGACAGCCTCTCCGGGGTCCAAGCCCCGTGGCCCAAAGCCCGGCATGTCCGAAAGCCCCAAGCGGGCGTCTCGCAACAAAGTCAAGCTGGCGGCAAACTTTTCTGTCACACCCGTCACTCGCCTCTGAGGTGCCTGCGTCTGTCTGCTAACCCCCCCCCCCCTCCCCCAGCACCCCCACT
>JAABNY020000095.1:26874550-26887947 GCA_015164015.2 Brevimyrus niger
GTATTTTAACTGATCAGCAGCATACCATATATGCATGAAACCAGAATCATATATGCTAAGTATCACCCTTATAAGAGATAGCCCAGGAGTGGATTCCATTGTGTGCCCCCAGCTCTGGGAAGCACGGTGTAGCCACAGCCAGGACCGCTGGCTGCAGTCCGGTGAAAACACTCCACGTCGTCTCTCCCATTGCATAACAGCTCGAGAACCTTAGGGATGCAGCTGTGCCCTTCTCAGATCAGCCACCAGGTGGAGCCACACGTTTATCCTGGTACCCTTTCTGCAGAAGATCCTTTTTCTCCAAGGTGATAGCTACGCAGTGCTGTTTCCCAGCAGCTCAAAAAAGACACTCTGCCTCAGATACAACACAGCGTGTAACACAGTGCAGTGTTCGGCACAGTTATGCAGCCAGACAGACAGCAGTTACAGTAAAAATAGACTCATTTGCTAAATATCTGCTCCTGAAGCCCATTGCTATTAGGCATTAAGCCAGACCTGATATAACTGCAGCTCCCGCCACACCCCATCAGCACTGCACTGAGCGCCGGCAAGCCATCTCTGACAGAGTGTGACAGCAGGCCCATGGGGGAGCCCTACATGGGCTTGGGGGTGCTTAGTCAGTCCTCCCCCCACTGCTGGCTTTGGCGCTGAGGTTGCCGCTGTAATCGAGGCCCCTGCTCCGGGCCTTGCTGACAGGCCCCTGCTTGTTTCTGCTGCGTCAGAGTTGCTGCCAGCACCCCCTCCCCCAGCACCCCCACTGCCCATGTCCACACTTTATCATCCTACCACAGCTGACCGCTCTGCCAGCGATGTGCTGCTCTTCATTTCATTGCTCCTATGTGGCCATATTTCATATTCTTTTACCTTGTTTTGTTTTGTGGGGCCCCCGTGTAATGAATGTAAGTTCTGGCTGATGGTCCCCAGCTTTGCTCAATGTGAATCTGTTTGATAATTGACTGTGACACGTCGGTAAAAAGTCTGCTTTTCTGAGTTGAGAGAATGGAAATAATAGTGTAGAAGTCGGTAAACTAGCGCTGTGAGTCTGTTACCGATGGGTGAGTTGAAACGAAGGAGGAAGGTGCTGTCGATGTGTCCAAAAGGGGGCAGACGTATTTGTGTTTTCAGAGCTGATTTTGTGTCCCCTGTGCAACTCCCAACTTAGCCAGTCGATAAGTTGAAACATTATTGAAAACCTGAAATGTTCTCCTTAAAACTTAGTTCAAAATTGCATTCACTGATGAATTTTAGAGCTACACTGAGTCTGAGTAGGCTGGGCCACAGAGGTGGGGAAGATGGGCAAGGTCGCTGAATTAAAAATCCCCTGAACTTTTTCGGGTTACAGAGGGGACGCCAGTGACTGCTTTTGTTGCCTCCTTCCCTGACTGGTTTTATATAGTTAATTGACTTGAATCCACTCGGAGATTTTGGAAGTCAGAAGGGAGTGCTTATGTAAGCAGGTACCATGTGCAAACAGTGAGGCTTGAGCGGCAGGGATGGCATCTGCGTCTGTGCGTGTGAAGTGATCACTGCGGCCGGCTCTGCTCCAGTATATGGGATCACGTGGAGGCACCGTGTGCTCAGCCCGAGCTCCCGGCGAGGCTGACGCCTGCGACCGGCCGCTTTACACGGGGAGCGCAGGAAAAGCGACGCTTCTCGAGGGCTCCGGCACGGCGGCCTTTTTCGTTGCCGCCTCCATTCGCTTGGATGGTGGTTTACATTTCAGCGGGTGCTGTGAAATATGCATGCAATGCATAAATCACTGTGTGGTCAGGAAAATGGAAAGCCCGCTACTGAAATGCTCAACGCAGTGTGGGGAAACCGGGTTTTAAGTGTCCAGCCATTTCCACTGCCTTAAAAGCTGGCCTGAGGTTGTATGTTCTATACATCTCCTTTATAGTTCCTGTGGAAATGTCAAGGTTGTTTTCGTTAACCTTGTCCCTTTGCGTTTTTCCTTTTTTAAACGGTACAGAATAATCAAGAGCCTATGTTTGTGTTGACACGTGGCTTGTTTGTGGGGAAGCTGAAGCCTTGCTTTATTTTTAATGAGTGTTTTTAGTGCTGCAATCCTGAGTGGAGCGGAAGTTTAATTGCTCGGCAGTGAAACTGCACAGGGGCCTCGGTGCCCCTAGAAGCAGAGAAGAGGTACAGAGACCCTCCCCCTCACACCAGGAGGATCTCTGCACTAGAACCTGGCTTTTACAATGGCTTGTATCAGCCATGGCACACAAGAGCAACAGGAGTATTTCTCCACCTGGTGTTTAATGAATTTTACTTGAGGGTAGTCTTGTTTCGTCTGGGTTAGTTTGCACAGAGCTGGTTGTGGGTCCTATGTTGGAGCGTGCCTTGAAACGTTTATGGTGATCACCTAGAGCCACCGTCTGAGGTGCTGCAGTCGTGCACACACACGCACAGGCCCGTGTGGTCGATCTCCCTCCTCTTCCTCCTCCAGGTCTCCTTAGTCTTGGTTGTAGTCTTAGCCTTGCTGTGGCTCCTCTCTAGTGGTGTTGATGCTGCATTTCACGGTGTGGCTCTGAATGTCTATGGTCTGCCGTGTGTGCGCTTCGAAGCTCGCCAGTAATTGAACTCTGAGCTTTAGGCCGAAAATCACATGAGAATGAGATGATTTCAGATGGATATATAAGGAAAGACTCATTAGTGTCAGTTGTGTCTTTCTTTTGATAATCAGTTCAGAGCCAGAAAACCCTCAGCCTACCTCAGACTGCCCATATTTTGGGGAAAAACCCCTGAAATTTTGATTTATTGCAGTTCCAACTTACTCGCAGCTTTTTTTTTTTTTTTTTTTTTTTTACCCTTACTGCCAATGGTCTGCATATGCACAATTGCATAATTTTTGGTTGGTATATCTCCTGCCTTGTTTTTAGTATCGAAGTCGTTTGTCTAATGATCCAGAATGCCTCTCCTGAAATGAGCTGGTGTGTGTGCACGCTCCCAGTTCACTGGTGGGCCTGTGTATGTCACCAACCTTTGCTGGGGGATGGGGTGCATGTCAAGCTGCCCCCCCCCCCCCAATAGTCTCTGGAAGTCCTACCACAGTGTTGCCTGTGTTCCTGTATCCCTCGCTTCCCTGTCCTCCACATTACCTGATTTAGCCCATCTCCCTCCCCTCCCCTCCCCTCCCCACACACACACACCCAATCCCATCATAGTAGTTTTGTGAAGGGACCAAATGATTTGTCAATAAATCTTTCACAAGCATAATTCTGACCTCCTGTTTTGTTTTGACTTTTTCCTCATTTTGATTATGATTTGGAAAGCAAACGCTCAAGAAAGATGCATTTATTAATATTATATACAAGTATGATGTCAGCACAGTACATAATCAGGAAGGCTCCTAAATTATTACACTTTTAAGGTTGACTCTGACTGAGGAGTATGAACTGGGGGGGGGGGGGGGGGCATGCTGATTTTAAGTTACTGGGCTGTTTTTAAAGAAGTAATTTAGTCCAGGTAAATCATGTCTAATTTGCATCACCTGTCTGTTCCACATGCCTTTCAGTGTGTTGGGCCTGTGTCTGTATTAATCTCATTGTCACTAAGGAAAACCTGTGGTGTTAATCTCAAAGTATCTAAAGCATGTAGTGTTTCACCATGCAGGTACATAGTTCTCCCTTAGCAGTATATTGCAATATTGCGGCATATTTTTCCATGGACCATATTCTCCTGATTTGCCTGATTTTCAAAAGCTCCGAATGCTGGCTTTTTGAAATATTGTAATTATGTATATTTGTAAGGCAAATATAGTCTGGTTTATAAATCTACAGTCATTACAATAGTCGTCAATTTTATTCCCCCCCCTCCTGTGTGTTGTGGTTAACGCATGTTTGGCACTTATGACTGGACCCGGCTACAATGTGATTCAGTTTTGGCAAAATGAACCAAATAAATCTTGGAACCGCAATATTGTATTTTTTTTTTTTTTTTTTAAAGCCTTGGTGCACAACACAATTAAGGTGTCAGTTATCCTTGTTAGTGTGTATGAGTTGCTCATCTTAAAGTAATAGTTGACGTGCGCTGTATGCTCAGTAACTCTGTTTGGGGCTCTGTCATATTCATGTGGGGAGTTTGGTAACATAAGTCACAGTATAGTGTCTGAAATGGATGGCTCAAGGATGATCACATGACGACACACTGGGCAGCCCCACAGCAGTCTCTGATGATCGCAGCTCCTGATTTGGTAATCGAGGGCTTGCCGGGAGGTGGCGGGGGGGTGGTCTTTAACTTTGGGGGGCCTTGCAAAAATAAAAATGCACAATATTTCAGCTGCATGGTGAGCAGTGGTCCTTGACTACTATATGGATTATTAGGCTGAACACTAGCACCTTTACAGGGTATTAAGGGTTCTGAACGATACCTTCAGTGACCTTGGTCTGCTTCTCCAAAGGCAGCAGTTTGAGCCTCAGAAATTCTGCCATCTCCTTGTCCTCCTCCTGTTCCCTGTGAGGCGACAAGTCCAGCACTGAGCTCTAGCGCCAGCTTTGGCAAAACCATTTGATTTCCAGGCTAAACACAGAACACGATGCTTGGTCACTTTGGGTGTGAATGCCATTCTGTCAGGTGCCTTTGGGTGTTAAGTCGCTACATTCATCACTTCACCTACGTTGATTATTTAATTGGTCGAGTAACGCATTGCAAGTCTGGGCTGGCTTTCTATTTAATATCAGACTAAGAGCCACAGGAGATGGTTACCTTAATCTTTCCACCTCTGCGTCGTCCACCAAGAAATCTCGCTTCTGGACCAGTTTGTGAATCTTCAGAATGAGCTCCTCCTCTCTCTGCCTGTGCTTATTGGTCTTTTCTTGCTCTGATGGCATGACATTGGGCCATAAGAGAGCAGTTAACCCTGTTACAAGCTGCTTCGCCTAATATGCTCTCAAACACCTGGCTCTATCAGCAGTCCTTGCGTCTGTCAATTTGGAGCAAAATATAACCATGCAGTAAAACTCGCATCAGACACAAGTCTAAAGGTGCTGTTTTAGTCTCTTGCAGTAGGACAGCACCCGAACAGCTTTTTTTTTTCCTTCCCCAAAATAACATGAAACGGATTTAAATACATGTCCATTACCTTCCCCCCCCCCCCCTCTACTAGACATAAAACAGGATTTGTACACTCAATATTTAAAGGACAGCTTGTTAGTTTACTGGGAATCTATTTGGGTACTATCCAGGAGAAGGAGATCATTAGTTTTCCCCTGTACTTCTATCAACTTATTACGGCGGCTTTTTTTCCCCTTTCCCTTTTAAATTGAGGTTGTTCTTGATCTGAGTGAAACACGCAGCCATACGGATAGTTGGGCTGGCAGAGTCCAGCTGTCTGTGTGTCGTTTGGGCTTCCTGGCTCTCTTACCAGGTACTGACACGATCTTCCTCAGCTCCTGCTTCAGCTTCATGATGTCCTTGCACAGCTGAATGTCGTCCATCCTAACAGCACAAGATGAGACAGACCACGTCCTTCAAAATCTGAACCTTGCAGCTCGTCGATCAGGGACATTCGGAAGTCAGGTGGGCAAGGTTACACTGATTTTGACCATATTGTGTTCAAACAGGTAAAGCAGGTGACTGGAAGGTAGTTGACACAGCTGTCTAATATTCATGCTGGTGCCCTTAACCCTTTCAAACCAAAGCTGTTGCCTCCAACCAGGTTTTTTTTTTCAACATTTTTTTGAATTACCATAAATTTTGAACCATTTGCTCAATCGAAAAAATTCCAGCCGTTTCTGAAAGCACAAGTGATATTAGTGTCATTACAGTAGTCAACTGTACGGCTTCACTGCAGCCCCGGGAATCTGACTGTTGGTTGCTGGAGGAGAAAGTGAGAGTAAGGCAGAGCTCTGCAGAATAGTGATTTTATCAGACATTTTAGGTGAAGAAATGGGATAAAGGCGCATACAGCAGGTTTTATGACACTTTTTACAGCTAAAACAACCACGTATGTCCAGGCGACCTGTTTAGAATTATAGGGTTTAAAGGGTTAACTGAACTATCCCACTACTATTAGCCTATTAACAGACATGTCCAGTATGGGGAGCCAGGGATGCCTAAAGCGTTGCGCTGTTTTTCCTGAACTATTTGAACTCATGGTATGCATGGACTCTCGAGATCTTGAGTACCCCTTTTTAAGCTTGGAGCACCTGCCCCTCAAGTACGCAGGGCTGGGCAGAGAGTGAGGTCTGTGTGGAAATGAGACGAGGAGCTATAGGCTTGAATATTGAAGGCTCTTTATATCAAGTTATTTATTACAAGAAAGCAGGCGTATGAAAGTGGTTAGCAGATAATCTTTCAGGGAGGTCGGCGGGTGCTAATTGCCTGCCACCGCCCCCCCCCAAATGACTATTAATTCCTCTGCTACTAGCAGAGAGAATGCCTGTCAGGCTGCTGGGGCTTCGGTCACTCTGCGATAAAGCTGGAAGTGATGAGTCATTCCAAGCTCCCCCCAGCAGGGGGCAGTAGGGTGTTGTGCCGTCTTGTCTGCTCTGAGGGTCTGACAGCAAGCTCTGACTCCTTGATGTGCACATGCAGGTTTGCTTTGCACTGATCTATTTACCAGGCCCATTATTCATATATGATTTCCCTGGAAATAAACGCCACTCGCGTTCAATATAA
The DNA here is from genome assembly GCA_015164015.2 of Brevimyrus niger. NCBI lineage: Eukaryota > Metazoa > Chordata > Actinopteri > Osteoglossiformes > Mormyridae > Brevimyrus > Brevimyrus niger. The sequence goes on from JAABNY020000095.1 coordinate 26,881,172, forward strand.
AGGTCACCCTCAATGCCCAGTCAATCACATTGTGATTAGAGAGCTTGATAAGCACCCCAGCTCAGTGTCAACGGTCAAAAACATCTTGACGCCTTGGGGATTTTAAATCATGCCAGTCTGACGGTACAGGAAGCTTTTTGGCTAATGACTGCAGTGGAAACCAAGAAGGAATCGTGATGCTCGACCGCCATTCCCTACAAGATCAGGCTGGAGCAGCTGTTCTCATTTATCCTTCTGGAGAAGAGAACTGGCAGGAGGCAGACTGTCACACAGAAGTGCTTTTTGTCGCTTGTGTGGTTTAATTAGTTCAGACTGGAGCGCAGCAGTCTTGGCTAAACAGGTTTCCCCAATCTCTGGGTTGAAACGCCAAAGCTTGTGTTTCAGATGTTCGACGTCACCCCTCCCCTGCAGTATAATCATGAGCGTATGACCCCCACCAAAAATGTACAGAATACAAAATGCCTTGATATTAGGTCCCCGTAATAATGCAACAGCTGCCCCATCCTGCTGTAAATGTCCGAGTGATCTTAATCGCTGGTCATCTGCCGACCTGGGAATCCACCACGTTACTGGAGCAGTGATGCGCTCAGACGCCTGTGCAGCATGATCCGGGAAACCTTTCCCATTCACATACTCACATGAAGCGCAGCTCAGACTCCCGCCGCACCAACACTTCGCGCAGACGCTGGATACGAGCCATTTCCATCTCGATCTCGTCGGGGGGCATGGTGCTGTCCACCATGGAGATGTCAGGCTGAGCTGTGGAAGAGAGAGTGCCAAGGGCCTCGGCGTTAGGTAACCATCAGCGAGGACAGAGGAACTCCATCACGTGCTACTGTAGTGAAGGAACACATTTAGCTAATGTGGATTAGCATGAGTAAGTCCCAAGTACAAGCCAGCGACTCCTTTTCTTTCCCTAAATTCTGTAGTTTTGCTTTATAATTTGGGACTGTTATTTTGGACTTGCTTTGCCGCCCCCTGGAGGATGGGCTCCACTTTTGAGTTTGCTTCCTCCCAAGGTTTCTTCCTACTATAGAGATTTTTGTCCTTGCCACTGTCACCCTGCATTTGGCAGGGACAATGTAAAGTGCTTTGAGACAATTTAATATTGAGAACATAAATTTGAAATTGAACTGAATTGTATGGTATATGGGATACCTTGCTACAGCATTATGTTTAATGCAGAGCCTAATCAGTAATTGCATGTTGCAGCCGAATGTTATCGGGCTGTTTGCCATATAAATTTGACAGTTTAACTCGCATGACATGAGACACGGGAAAAATGCAATCAAAAATACTGTTAAGTGTGTCATAAGAGTCATTATACGTAACCTTGCTTTTGGCTTGGGATTTAGGATATGAAGCAGTGAGCTTCCACTCACTCACTCATAGGAGTAGTGTTATAACCCACTGAGCCACACACCACCCCCACACTAACACCTTGATGAACTTTCTGCAGAAAAGCTCCTGAACCAACCTCATCCCGCACATCTCACTGCAGCTGACCAGACCCTCATCATTCTTCAGTGGTGCAGTCCATTGCAATCAAAGGTGGGAAATTCAGAGGCAGAGAGTAGAAGTCCAGACTAGGGTTTTGTTTCAACCAACCAGTTGAGTACTCTTGTAACACACCATGCTGAATTGTTTGGTTGAAACGGACTCTTGGTATGGACTTTCACTCTCTGGACCTGAATTACCCCCCTTTGATTGCAACAAAATTCCTTTGAAAACCACACCTTACTACACTCGAAGGACACAGACTTATGAAACAAGCATTGCTGTTTCCAGTCTCTGGCAAAGCTGTTCAGCCTCATCCTCTCCAGGAAAGCATCCAGTTGGAGGAAAACTAAGCTGCTTTGAGTAAAAATACAAGTGCAAGGTAATGAATAATAACTGCAAAGTGAACTGAGAAGGACAGACCCTACTCTCCAGGGATATATGGAGATATATGTAACACTGCTGGCAACCAATGATTCTCTCCAGTCTTTAAAAACAAATCAGGATGGTTGTTTACATTCTGATAATATTATTCTCTCCTGGTTTCTTACTTCCCATTGAGTCACCAGCAATAAAGACATGCATTACACCTCTAGGCCTCATATGTAGCTTTCTGAAAAACGTTCTATAATGTCAACTACATCCCAGATATAAAGTCAGTATGTCTCGACTGTCTGCACAAGGTCTTGCTTGCCTTCTCAGAAGCAGCACAGCTGAATCCGAGGAAGTCTATGACAAAATTATCAATGACATCTAAGACAAATGTATGAGGCAAGATGGATCCCTAGTCTTGGTTGTTGGCCTAATTATGCTCTGAAGCTGTTCTCGCTCTGTCTGGCGGGTTTAAATACCATTTCAATTAAAATTCAGCAGTGGGTCTCTAAGGAAGAGGCCTCTGGCTGAAAGAGAAGCAGAATAGGGATTAAATAGCAAAAGGAATTAAAGCTGCACAAAAAGTCACTGGAAATCCATCCACTGATCACTAATCAATCAAAACTTCTTCACATAATGCAAAGTTGATTTAACAAATGAAAATAGCCCATAAATATAAAAATTCTCTACCGAAGACTGTGCAAAGCATATCTGCATAATATTAGTCTTCTGCAGACCTAATATAAAATTACTATTTTCCAAAGTATTGAACTAAGAAGGTCATAACTCCGAAGTCCTTTTTTGGTCGGCTCTTACCGGATGTGTTTCACTATATTTAGTACAGTTGCAAAATCTTTAAATTAAATTATACTCTTACAAACAGCTGGAGAAACATTGTAATATCTGCAACTGCAAAAAATGTATATTAACCATTATACATTTCATGCAGCTTTTATTTATTTTTCCCCCCCAACTTAAGAAATCCACTAGGTGTGTGAGCATAACACTCTTACAGCCCCTCAAATGGCTTTCTGTTTTTTTTGCAATCATAGTCTCCACTGCCAAACTGTTTTTCACTCTGAATGAGCAGCCACTCTGTAGTACAACCACAACAGGACTAATTTTTTTTTCTTTTGATATGGTTTTTAGCAGTGGCGTCGTTAGGCCTATTTTAGGGGTGCTGAAGCCTCCCTAAAATATTCTTAAGCTCCATTAAATAATTTGGTGTTTTTTGGAACTTATTCGATTTTTTTTTTTTTTTTTACACAGAACTTACAGACAAATTCAATATAAAGATGCAGGAATATGAGTTTAAAGAAATAATAATATAAACCTGTCGCTATTCACATAAATATGATCATAACTCGGTTGGTCCCTTTCACTTCGTGCACTATCGTATGCATCTCTTGGGGGCTGAGCCCCCCCTGTCCTTAAAACCTGGTGACGCCCCTCGTTTTTAGTTTTTTAATGAAAAATGTCACTGTCAAAACTATGAACTATGATGAAAAATATGTGTTTAGATGCTGGAAGGGTCTGGAAAACAACACAAACTGTCAAGACTTAACCTCCATGCTGTGAAACTTTAGTCCTGCGGATCAGGAATAATATTCAAGATTGATTTTCTTCCAACGTTTTTGAGTCCAGCTTCTATCTTGCCTAAAATAGCAAATACAATAAAAACAATATGCTCCCTGGAGTCAAAATTCCAATAAAATATTGACATGCTGACATTTAAGGGATAGTGACCTCACACAGATGCACAGTGGAACGTTAGAAAAAGGATTCTGAGAGGCTGACTTGTGTCACACACTTTACCTTAAGCTGTAATATTTACTAAATGCCACGACCAGCAGCTTTTATTCAAGACTGAAGACATGGTTAAACTGGACAATGATGTGGAAGTCCAAGAGAATCTTTGAAAAAGTTCAAATTTAACATTACTGAGATCTATCATTTTTTAGTATCACAGTGAGTACAGTTCCAGATAATCTGTTACACCTGTACTGATTAAAGGGGCAATAAGACAAGGAGACAAGCATAAACTGTACATCTGTATACTACATTTTTGCAGCCCGGGAGCTTGGTGGAGAATACAAAGCTTGTACTTAATTGAAGGAAAGGCTTGATTAATAGAACATATACATGCCTGATCTTTAGTTGGTTATAGCCACACTGATTTACCTAGGAAATGACAAAACTTTAGTACCGATCTTCCACCCATAATTTTGCCTTTAATCTTAGTTTTAAATTAAATTACTTTTTATAGAACCCCCTCCCCATCAGATGCACACCTACACCCTTCCACCACCTGGGTGGTGTCAAATATGGCTCCAGGAGAATCCGGAATCTACACATTCATCACAGGTCATCCTCGTTTTTATAAATATCCCTCCGGTTTCATTTGGTACCAAAGCCAGCAATAGCTCCCCGCTGGTCTGAGAGGGAACAGCAACACAGAACTAGCTAAAATTAGGCACTGACATTTCTATTATTACTGATAAACTAAATGAGTCTGCAAGGGTTTTTGTCATCACCCAAATTGTCTCTCCCAGCAGGTATGACAGTCTTTTAGAGGAAGAATAAATAAGGTGTCTCAGGTGAAGCAAGAGGTCTATCTTTAAACTAATTCATGGTGTTGCTTAGTGGTCATGACTCAGGAAGCCATTCCTCAGTTATCGATTAACAATGGGTAACAGATGAGCAGAAATTCCCTGCTGGAAATTTCCTTTGTTTCAAAAGACAATCCCTTTTTATGTTCATAAACGATCCAAGCGCCTCAGCACTGTTGGGGTTCAGCAGTAAGGAACAGAGGACCTAGTGCCCTAAAAGCAACAGGGCCTGCTTCTACTGCAGCTCATCAAACCAGAGTTGGTGCCCTTAGGATAGGTGACCACTGAGCCTTACCTCAAAATGACAGACGCATTAGACAAAGCCACACCAGGCACCCTCGCAGTATACTTCACTGTACAGGCCAGGTCTGATCTACCCAATCACAGGCTTGGCCCACCACAAGGTTCATTTCATCCAAAGGCCTCTCCTTGGCCTTCCTGTGGCCCACCCGACCTTTCTGAGCTCAAGCCAGGCCTGGCACAAACCCTTCAGTTCGACAGATTGGAAAGTTACAGCACATGATCGCCGCCAAGGGGAGGGGGGGGGGGACTGCCAAGGGCCCTTGGTGCAGCAGATCGAGGTTCAGTTCTCACTGCTGTCTCTTACCCTCTGATGCCAGAATACTCCTCTATTTTTACCTGAATGAAAAAGCTTCTCTTCTTAGCCTATATACTGTGTTATTCTAGGGCAAATACGCTTTTCAAATCCTTTACTCCTTAAAAGGAATGAACAGGTACTTGGTTTGATAGCAACATAAGTGGTCTTCAGTTACTCTGGTGCCCAAAGCTTTTATTATAGCTTGATAATGTCACTGTGTTTATTTTTGTATTCCTGTTTAGCCATACCATACACTACATTCTGGGATATTTCTCATTGTATTATTATATGTTACATCATCCGTGGTTACATCTTTTACTAATAAAATAGATTTACAGCATAAGAAACTTAATCCATAAGAAGTTCCACCAGCTTCACACATGAATGATATTTCTGATACATCCTGCTAGCATCAGGCTAGCTTAATCCATCCGTCCATCTTCTAACTGCTTTTCCTAGACAGGATCCTGGGGGGATTTGATTTATGAATTATTCACTGTTTTGGCTACTAGTTTGTTTGTTTATAGGTTTCATGAATTATTTACATGCAGAGAGAAAGTGGCCCAAAGAAATGGAAGTACTAGTTCTAGTTCTGTCTGGTATGATTATCCAGTGTGTAATTAAACCGCTGTGATCTACCAAAAGCGGGCTAATCCGCACCAGCCTCCCCCTGCCGTACAAGCAGACAGTTTACTTGCACATTTGCATCATCCTATTGCAAGAAATGTCACAAGCACGTTCGACCAGTCTAAATTTACAACTAGCTTTTTATATTATGGTCACGGAGATCGATATTACTTTCCTTCGTTTCCGGTAAGTAGGACGATCAAATTTTTGAAGCGTTTAACTTATGCATTAAGATTACTGGATTGATAATAACACTGACGTTGTGGAGGCAGTACGGCAGTAGGCTATTGACACTGATGTTTTTCAGTGCTTGCTTTCGGACTACATGAAACAGCTTCAATATCCCACTGAAGAAACACTTCTTCTGTAAAATACGCAGAAATGCTGAGCACGTTACGAATGCTTACCTTTGTCTATCTGCCACTCCGTGCCCTGCACGGTGCCGTAGCTCTTCCTCGCCCGCTCACTGTCTGTGATGAATTTCTTTAGTTCCATGGTTGGTAACAATTGGTCTGTAATCCGATATTTAAACTGAAAGATCTATCCTAACTTGTTTGCTTTCTCTGAGCTTTTCTCTCTTCCTTCGTATGTGTATATGTATGATTATATGCAACAGCGATGATCACTTTCGTCGGGTTTTAAGGCTCCGCCGACCCATGGCGTTGAGCATCTTCTTCTGAGCTCTCCTGACGTGTCTTGGATGGATGCACCGAGCATGCGCAGACTGGAGCGGCATCCAGAAGCCGGTACTAAAGGTAAACAGCCGTCTATTGTCGCCTCCATAAGAGTAAATTCCCCGTCACCACTCGGGAACTTATGATCACTACGTTAGCACTGCTGTTTTGTAGTTCGTGGGTGTTATTTAGCAGAAATATAATAAACATCCCAATGAGATCCAAATGAATTTCCCCATTTTTACACAAATAATGACTAGTATAACCTACCATACAAATAATTTTCTAATATACTTTAAGCCTTAAATACCCCAGGCACAGGTTTTAAACACATGCAAATATATGGAAAATGTGCATGGTAATATGTGGATGTTGGGCTAAGGATATGGGTAGCATAAT
>JAABNY020000095.1:26902290-26916309 GCA_015164015.2 Brevimyrus niger
GGACCACACCCCTAAATGCATTGAAGCAACTGCCATGTGATTAGTTGATTGGATAATTGCATTAATGAGAAATTGAACAGGTGTTGCTAATAATCCTTTAGGTGAGTGTATATACAAATGTATAGAATAAACAGACTGTAGACCTTGAGAAACACAGTAACTGACCATAAAATCATCACACTGTTTCATTTCTGTATATGCATTAATGAAACTCAGACGAGGGGAGTTCTATGCTTTCCATATGGCATCACAAGCTAAGGGTCATTCTGAAATCGTAAAATATTCTCTAACTGCACTTCACCTGGGTCCCATCTTTTCCACAATCCCTTCGGGTCCAACTAGAAGGAACAGCCCTGCTCCCTTCTCCTCTCCAACTGTCAAGAACAAGACCGTTTCCTGGAGGGAGGTGAGATGAACAGAGATGGCTCATGCATCTTCAAGAGTGTCTGGTTTTCATCAGTGCCTCGCAAGGCAGACAATAAGCAGGCACCAACCCAACATATTCCTGGGTAGTCCTCCAAAGCTGAGGCATTTGAAATGTTGTTTTCATTAAATCACCGCAACTATAACTCATAAGTTTTTCCTCATAACTTTAACTCTTTCTTTCCCATTGACTTTTTTTCTCCTAAACACTCAACTATAGCAGAGCAACAGTACAACCATGTGACTTTAACAATGGCAAAAAAAATCCCACTGCATAACTGTGTGAACTTATCTAGTGAAACTTTTTTTTTCTGCCTTGTTTACATTCAACGTCACCCATTCTGGGGAACTATAGTGGCTGAGGGGATATCAATGTCACTGCTCACAGTGTGTGGAATTCTCACTGTTTGCTTGGCCTTTCCCCAGCTACTCTGATTTCCTCACATATCCAGAAACATGTAGTCAAGTTAACTGGTGACTCTAAAATGGTGGAACAGTTGTTGGAATGTGCCCGGTGATCTGCATCCCATCCTGTACTGGACAAATGTTCATGGAAGACAGATGGACAGAATTTCCAGGGCACAATCGCCAAACATGTTTGTTGTCTAAAGAGGAAGCTGGAGTCAAGGTCAGGGACAAGGCTATTCAACATTATATCCAACATCATTTGCAACAAAAAAAAAGAAAAACAAACCTCTGTGCCAATTTCATTTGCTATTATATTCATAAACTCATTATCACCATCCTTTCTGCAAAGACAACAAACAAAAAAAGCTGTTAAGAGCAGAACTATTATAACCACATCCAATCAGGCAACATCCAAGCACAACATTTCTTGGTAATTTTCTAAGAGCACATTTTGTAACAAGGTCGCCATCTAGTGTGATCATTTCAGCATTGCACCTCACCAAACAAAGGATAAAGTCCAGCTAACAAAGTTCAGAATGGTAGCCAACATTACCATAAGGTCTTCTTAAAGTTGGCAGGCAACGTTCTTACCGTAACATTAACTGAATGCTATTTCCATGTCAATGTCAGCATGATAACATTAGTACCTGAAAATCCTTTTGACGCAATTAATGCTGAAAATTTTACAAAAAAATAAATAAATTATAAAAGGGTTATATGTGAATACTGCGACTGTGCTATCCAGCCTTGAACCCATTACTTTTGAAGTGCATAGCAACAGTGTTATCTGAAACTTTATCATGCCCTTCGTTTAGTTTTGTAGTATAATTCTTTGTTGCGGTAGTAAATGCAGTAGTGGGATAATGTTTTGGGAACATCCAGTCACTATGATGGTTTGCATACCTTAGTTATAATATTCGGCACATGCTCATAGAATGCAAAACGGTTAGTGGGGAAGGCCCTTACCTGTGTAAGCAGAACAGGGTGCCTCGGTTTGGATTGTTCTTGTAGTTTTGTGCAATTAGCACTGCCATATCTCGTAAGAGACTGAGGTTACTCTGCACAGAAAAATAAAGACTTATTAAATAATCCTAAATAATTAAGATTACCATAAAAAGCATAATTTTTTGGACACCTTGGAGATTCATGGTAATGTTTGGCTTACCTTCTGCAATGCCTTGACCGACTTTTGCACCTTGTCCACAGCTTCAACATGGTCGTCTGCTCCTGTCCTGAGAGTAACAGGGGGCCAAGCCCAGTCACTATATACTGAGGTATGAGTTTGGCTGCCAGTTTGGAATCACTCCTCCATGTACTGTACTTTTTATATTATATAAAAAATTATAATTAAAAATTACATTTAAATGGATGCTCAGAATGAAAAAAAATATGGATAATGAATTATTCCATACAGAGAGTCCTTTTTGTATTGCATTAGCAGTATGAAATTAGGAATGCTTTCAAAAGGTATTTCCTTACTACAAAGCTAATAATGTCTATTAATTGGTTGGCCGTATATAACCAACAAAATAAACAGAGGCTAGTCCAAACCCGAGAATGACTTAACATTTCTAAGTACAAAGATCACCGCTCTTGTGTGTCCTCTTACTTCAGAAGTGCCGTCAAAGCCCGCTCTATGGTGTAGCTCTTCTCAGCATACTTAAGAACCCGGTTTCCAGCAAGGAAGATCAAGTTGATTTTGTTTTTCTTTCCCTTTTCAATCCCCAGGATTTTTATAACCTGAAAATGGCAATTAGAGACTGTGAAAAAAACTAGGAAATTATTATGAATGACACAATATGCTTATCCTGAACAAGTACTTACTAAAGGACAGATTGATGGACATATGAATGGATGGATGGATGGATGGAGGAAAGAAATTCTTTGCAATTAAGTTACTCTTCCCTCCGCCTAACTTGCATTGTCTATCTATGTGAAAATACAGCATCTCTAAAGGGATCACTTAAAAAAACTGGGTTTAAACTTCCGGTTGCATCTGGAATGACTTAGAGAGGATGGTGCTGCCCGCGGCGACATCACCTGCAGGTGGCTGAGGTTTGACACGTGGGTTCCACAGCACATGTTGGCATCCACGCCTTCGATGTCGATCACGCGGATGGGCCCCACAGCGTCTTCCGGGAGACCACGGCTCCTCACCTGGGGGAGGGGGATCAAAACCACATGATTACCAGCAAAGGAGATTCTGACCCAGTCCTACAGCCAGAACGCTGAGATTTCACAGCCCCTGAATCTGCCCTGTAAGACTCTGCTATAAGAAAAACAATTTCAGGCTGGCTATCCTGGGTGACCAAGAACATCAATGCCTCCCAAGAAAAAAAAAAAAGCATGAATGGATACAATGGAAACAGATCAAACCGAGTCTGCAAATCAATAAAACAATACTGACTGATCAAACTATCCATATGAATCTCATAATGAGTTTTTTTCATGAAGAATTCACATGGCTTAGTTATAACTGAGAATTAACAGCCATCTTGAGACTGATAAGACTGTCAGTAAGATTAAAACAACATTTCGGTTAATGAATGAACTGCATATATGACGATGGTCCCACAGGATAATAATGGAATTGAAAAATTCCTATCACATCATAGCCATTGTTACATTGTAGTGCAAGGTAATATGGGTTTATGTTGATGTTGGTGTAAACAAACAATTATGCTTATGGTCTATGTATTTACTTTACTGTACTTTGTATCGTTATATAGGCTATACCATATAGCCTAGGTGTGTAGTAGGCTATACCATCTAGGTGTACACTCTGTCATGTTTGCACAATGACAAAATCACTTAACACATTTCTCAGAACGTATCCCCACTAAGTGACACTTGACTATATTTTTTTATTTTGTAAGAACTGGAAATACAAATTCAATCCAATTTTAATGAAAGTGGCATGTAAGTTCAGTAATTTCCCTCTGTGATCCTGTCCCCATTCGACAGGTAACCTGCTCCATAGCGGGGTCGTCCAGCGTGAGCACTTTGATTGTGACGGGGACATGCTCCCGTATCTTCTCATTCACAGCCCTCTCCAGGGCCTCCATCTCCCCGGGCTTTGCTGTGCCCGTGTCCAGCTCAATAGTGCTGCGCTGACGCCCCAGTTCCCTGTGAACAGATCCAATGAAAGCACACACTCATCAGCATTTCCGTAGAAAGTCAGCAAATTCTCTCAGATAACAGATTGCATATTTTTCAAACATTAGTCTCCCACACATTAGGTTACCACATACATTTTTGTGCATTACTCAATTCTGGTTGGTCATATGACTAAAACATATCTTTCCTATTTTTAAAAAGTGAGAAAATAACTAATACTAATTAATAATCGATAAGCAAGCAAATCTTACCTTCATTTCTTTTTATTTATAAGTAAACCGCTTACCAGGAGGTGGTCTTGTAATTAAACATGGTGTCAGCCATGGCTGTGATTAAATGCTGACCTGAGAGTGGACAAAATAACAACATTTAAGAAACTTACAATACTAACAAATGTTATAGACGGGCCTCCAAAATGGGTTACATTTACAGCTTATACTTTGAAACAGATGAAGTAACATTTGTCAATGTGAACATCAGGGGTTACAATGATATTTAAAACATATACAGATCAGCAGAGAAAAAGTTTACTCACATTAGAAAAACATTGCATACAACTAGTTACAATTTTAATATCAGTGTCGTACCAGAATGCTGCTGCATGTGGTCAAACCTGCGATCCCAGTCCACCTTCAGCTGGACTTCCAGTCCCACCTCTAGCGGAGAGCTCACAAAATGTACAGCCTCTGCCCCCTGCCTCATCACTCTCAGGACGGGCACACCCGCGATGGTCCCCCGGTCATCTGGCTGCAGCGTGCAGGACAGAGTATCAGGACCTCTTCATAACATGGGTTTTCAAAGACAGCCTGAAGACTGAGCTCAGGATCTTTCTACATAGCTGAAATGGCAGGACATGACCCAGGGGCAGTTGGCAACCACCTGCACCTAACAGCTCAATGGACAGCTACCACTTTGTGTGCTTGCAGTTTGCACGGGTTTCCACTGACAGAACACAGATTTGGACTTAAGTAAGCTAGTTTCTCTAAATCGCCTGTAGCAGGGTTGCCCAATTCTGGTGCTGGAGGGTCAGAATTCAACAGAGTTTGGTTTCCCCACTTTAGCACACCTATTAAACCTGGTAATTAGCTGATTAAGATGTGTGTTCAGCAGGGAAATCTGCAAACTCTTGGAATCGGGGCCCCCTGGGACTGAAATTTGGCAGCCCTGGCCTATAGCATTCGAATATGGCTCCATCAACAGAGCTCCTCTGCCTTGTGCCTTATGCTTCCTGCTATAGCAGTGTTGCCAACTTTAGTCATCTGGCTGGCGTGAGATTTTCAATTCCAGATTATAAAAAATCTGCACACACATACACATGTATGTTACAGTTTTATTATCCTATGCAAACTACCCCAAAGCTTTTGATGCAGCCAATTTTAGGCTTATATTAGAATAATACAGATTTGCCATAAGTTTTTTTTGCATGTGCGCAAGTTAGAAATAGTGAGTGTCACGCCAGATGCCTCAGAGTTGGCAACCCAGGCAATTGGCTCCAGGATTCCTGCAACTGCAAGGTTGAAGATGTACAGTTGATAGATGGATGGACAGTAGATTATGGTGTCTGGGGCGATGGTGGTGCAGGAGGTAGTGCTACCGTTAAACAACTGGAGGGTTGCAGGTTCGAGCCCCGAGTCCTCCTCTCCCCATCGAAGTGTCCTTGAGCAAGACACTGAACCCTAAAGTGCATGGCAGCCTCCACCACCGGTGTGTGAATGTGAGACATGTAATGTAAAGCGCTTTGGTAAAAAGCGCTATATAAATGCAGTACATTTACCATTTAGATTAGCCATTTCACTCCGTAACATGAGTGACAGATTTTGAACCGTTAGATGTGAAACACCACTACTTACCTGCCCACCTCCCTCGGGAAACAGAATGGTGTCTTTGAGTATAACATTAAAACCTTTCACCTTCTCCTTCTTCCCATTGTTTTCCAGTTTCAGTTCAGAAGGACAGCAGGACACCACTGTGGTAACAAACTGAAAGCGAAAACGTCTGTAAGTTAAGCGTCAGTTTACCTGTATGGAAAATACAACGTAGTTTGTAATTTGTTTAATTTAAACGGTTGGCGTACGTAAAGCATTATTTTTCCCCTTTTTACTCAGCTATACCTATGTGACATTCCTTCTGTGTTACAATCGTTATTGTATGTAACTAAAAAAATCCTGACAGACAGATGCAGATAGCAGACCTGTCGTAGAACATTTGTGCGTCTGATATAACAGAGGATTTAATAAATGTCACGTTTTCCAAGGCACTCATTAAAGTATTAAGCACGATCACATTAATCAGTGGTGATAAAAAACTGTTTCAGGCGCATTTATGCTCGGCATTTATGCTCATCCTGACACAGTGACAGCTGCAATTACTCCTGCCCGCTTGATTTTTCGGGACAGCTGGTAATGTGAGCACATGGCTTAAACTTAGATAAATATGATATCACTTCTACGTCAAGAACACGACAGCCCAAGTGCACAAACTTTGGGTATAACATACACAATGAACATTATATGACCCTATCCAATTCAATCTACTGTACTTCAGCTATTCAGGTTTCTGTGTTAATTGCGAATTTGCGATACAAAACTGAACCATTTTCAACTTTAACTGATCAAAACATGAAAATGCTTGCATCCTACCTCTTGCATGTAACAGTCCCTCTGGCATTGAAAGGCCATTTTTTTAAATTTGATTACAAAACCTCAATATTACAATCACCCGGCTCTCCTTAGCTCGGTACGGAAACCTACAGATAGCAATAGGGGACAAAAAGGGTCGATCATGTACTTCGCAGAACAGAAGACTGCACTGACAGGATGTAGCAGGTGAATGAATACAAGAAGAATGGTCGGTAAGAAGCACAATTTTGTGAAATCTTTTAAATAAGGTATAAGGTGTTTTCCTGTGAGAACTCTAATGTTAACATAAATCCTGAAAGTGCTGTTTTGTTACAGCCACACAGGGGAGCCAAAATGCGTTATGATAGCTCCCAACCCAGACAAATCCAACTATGCTCCACATTTCTTATGGCCTTTGTTATCCAGGGTCCTTTGGCATCGTTCTACCCCTCCACCACAGTGCCCCTGTACAGGCTTATTAGAATTATGTCTGACAAATGCAGTTGTATTTTGTACAAGAATCCTAATATTGGTAGGACTATAAAGAGATGTATTAATTAGCTATATAGTATTAACTATTTTCATAAAATAATACTGAGGCCAGGAAAAAGCTTTTTACCATGATTTTAATAATAATTAAAAAATACATTTATCATTATACATTCAACTTGATTTACAAGCACGTACAAACTGTGAAATGACTGTCATTGTCGGTCTTGCTTATTTTCTCCCAAATCTGAACATGTGTGGTAGTTCTGCACCAGTCATCTGCAACACCTTCAGTTGGTGATCCCAAGGAAGGCTGTATACTCCACTGACACTCGTGCCAGTTGTTTAATTTACACATCATTGGTCACACTGCAGACGCATTAACAATCAGCGCATCCTTTCACGTTGCTCGAAATAAGAACTGCTGGAACCTGACAGGTTTACTAGGATAAGAGGTCAGCCTACACATTCTTGCTAACCTCCCTGTCTTCTCACAAGAGGGATGTGCAAAGTCCAATCCACCAGTGCAGAACATGCAACCACATTTGATTTAAAGCATAGCTAAACACTTAACTTGCACAGCTGGGTCTGAGGGAGAAAAACACATCTTTAAGAAAATACCCACACCAATGAAGTTTTCTTGAATGTGAATTAATACGCTATCCAGATAGGTGACCACAAAAGTGAAGATTCTTCAAGTAAAATACAGAAGATCTTTGTCCTTGGCTCCAGATCTGGACTGTAAGCTTGTAACAGAAATTACTAAGGGGTCATCTCTAATCGTATAAGCAATGGTAAAAATTCATTACTGGGCTTTACCGGTTACTAGGGAGCCAAATGCATTTTGACTGTACACACAGCACCAGAAAATGTGTAACAATTGCCACAGGAGCTTGGTCTTCTCTACTTTCTGTCCTTGTAGAATCAGTTTGTCAGTTCACATCAGGCCAGGGGAAAATCTAGAACAAAATGGCATTCACTTTAATGGTTCTGAATATCCTATTAGAGGATGTCAACCAAAGCATTGCAAAATCACAGGACAAGGCTGCAGCAATCATTGAAAAAGGTTTGAGAACAGAATAAGGTATACTTTCATGGGAGTCACAATGTGTAAGCCCCTATGTGCCATCAGATGCTAATTGTTTATATTTGTTATACCCTCAGGCAGCTTAATAGAAATTTAAATATTTTTCTGCCTCACTGGTTGTACAAATATCATGCATATGTGAGATGGGTACAGTTTAGCCTGATGTTCATTACCTGGATTACATTTAATCAACCTCAATCATCCTGAAAAAGGAGAAAAGAACACATTATGTATGATGAATACATTTCATGTGACTAAATTAATAAAACTTAAAGCCTATTAACAAAAAGAGAGCTGCATTTCAAAATTGTTTAATTCTACCAGTACTTTATGACTACTGTTTATAATAGCTGGGGAAAGAGGAATAAATACTAACATCCAAATCATCAAGGTCATCCATCGTTGGAATTTCTGTTTTTTTGCTCATATCTTTCAGCATCTAGGAGGGAAAAGGGCATTTTATCCATAGCAACTTGCAAAGCTAACACTTAATTATAGCATCTTGCTAAAGCCTTTTATGTTTGGTCGCAAGACCAATTCCTTAACTATTATAGTGTTTTGTTGGCCATACATTTTAAAAAAAGGAGTCTTTTCTGAAACTTTGTTGCTTGTTCTATGTTTTTGTTGACACACAACCAATCTAGCCTTTATAAGCCAGTGCGGTTTGGGCGGCACTTACATCCACATAATGCCCATACTCCTCCATTCCCTCCTCCTCTTCATGCTCCCAGTCTCTCCAATTGTCAAAGTCCACAGACAGCCAAATAGGCTGCATGTGAAGACAGATTATAAAAAAAAAAAATCAGCATTTCAAAGGGATTTTATAATGCTTCATTACAATGGCTTGGTGAGTGGCACTGTACTCTGATTTCTCTATGGTTCTAGGCAGAGGTGGAAAGTTCAGATCCAGAAGGTAAAAAATCCAGACCAAGATTTTATTTCAACCAACCAGTTAATTATAAAGAGTCACTGTCACAGAGCACTCAACTGGTTGGTTAAAACAATATCTTGGTCTAAACTTTTACATTTTGGACCTCAAATGTAGACCTCTGGTTCTGGGTTTGGTCCCCACCCCTAGCTCTGTGTGTGTGTGGCTTGCATGTCTTTCCCTGCCTGGGTTTTCGTGTACCCTGATAGCCCCTTGTGTGATTACTTTTGTGAGTGTGTGTGCCATATGAAGGGCTGGTTGCCCACCTACAGTGTCCCCTGTCTCATGCTTTATGCTCCCTGCTATAGGCCCTAAGCTCCCTATTAACCTGTACTGGACAAACAGTTATTGAAGATGGATGGATGGCTATTTTTGATTGCATATATAACTCCTATGATCTAGTGAGAGATGGAATGGGCACGCCTTAATAATTACAAAGCACAATTACAACATGAACTCAGCAACTTTTCACACAATAATGGCCAGTCTCGGTTGTGTACCACAATGTGAAATAACTGAGAAAGACGTAAAATCCAAACATGGGACAGACATGCACTAATGTATCTCATATGTAATACTAAGTGGAAAAAAACAACCAATTTATTTTTTTTCAGTTGCTACTTGCCTTGGCAGGGTCTTTGGTCAAGCGAGGCCAAGCAACATTCCCCTTTACTTTCCTCAGGAGGACATGGACAGTGCGGTCATGTCGTGTTTCCCTGGAGTCCTGTTGAGTCAATACATAACGTAATCTTTCAGATTGGGAGTTGTGTGAGTTTTGGGGGCAGGTGTTGTGTGGCTCAGTCCATAAGGACCCTGTACTGATTATCAGAAGGTCACCAGTTCAACTCCCAGGTCTAGCAGACTGATGCAACCACTAGGCCACAGGGCAAAACCATTAACCCCCAGTTGTCCCTGGGGCACTGTGCACTGGCTGACCTTGCACCATACCCCTTCAAGTCTTCTCTCACCTGTATGTATGTTTCTGTGTTTCATGGGGTATAAGATGAGTCAGCAAAAAGAATATTTCCCCATGAGGACCAATAAAGTACCATTATTCAATTCAGCTGATCACAGTCCAGGAAGTTTGAACAAGGGGACACTATAGCACTTACGTGAATGTGGACCCGGTCGTAGAAGTGAATCTCATTGTAGATATTTATGTCATCCTCTGTCTTGCAGCTGCCAGGACACAATAGTAAAGCTACCTTGTTTCACAGAATGTAAACAGTGTAATCTAATTAATCCACCCTGACATTGACATTATTCATAGTATATTAAATCACTTGATATACAGTACCATTAAATAAAAACTGGGTCATGAGCAAAAGAAAACCCACCTTAAAATCATTTTGTCTTCCTGTATGTCCACCTGGAGGTCTCTGCAGTTTTGCACTATAAAATTTACTGTTACATACTTCTTTCGGTCAAACCACAACACTCTAGCTGGTTGGCTGTAGAAAATGAGGAGAGTGAACATGGTGAAAGCACTGTAATCACTAAGTTCCAGTGGATCATATGATGTCAACAATCTGAGATATATAAAGGCATTCAAATAACAGTGCCCAAATCATATTAACAAGTCTGCTCTCTGCAACTTAGCAACAATTGAAAATTAAGGCAAAAAACTTTTATTTTAGTTTACCAGTCATCAGGTCTCACAATCTTGGGCATCCTGAAGATATGAATGAAAACTCTGATTCACAATATCCAAGTTAGATTAAGCTGTTCCAACAAGTCTTCTTTGCTACAAGCGATTTAGTAGTGGCAGGCAGTTCTATCTATGCTCTATTTTTAGAGATGGCCAGTACCAGCTGCTGTGTGTCTTCTACTCTAACCCCTCCCCCCCTTTATAGAGTTTCTGCAGACCCCCAAAGAAGCCCAGAGCACCTTCTGGAGTTTTCGCTACCAATCAGACTGGAGGCTGTAAGAGTGGAATGTGTAGGACTACCACTAATTGGCTGCCTTAGTTAGACCTCCAAAGAGCAAAGGAATGATATTAGGAACAGCTGTAGTGTAAGATTTTTTGAGTGCTAGGTACTTAACACACAAACACACACACACACACACACACACACACACACACACACACACACACATATATATATATATATATATTAAGACATTAAGAACATACCATATCAAACAACAAAACAATTTTTTCTTCAAAGGAATTTTCCACACAGCGTTCAGATATTGGATAGCTGCCAGAAGAGGCAACATTTTAGTTAGAGCAGACAGTTCGAGAAGACACTGGAAAAACTTGATTGAACTTCAAGCCTCAAGAACACTATTCATTTTAGTTACTAGGAGGATTTGATTGTGATGGTCCAATTGGATTTTGTTTGCAGTTTGGAGTTTGCTATGCACATATATAAAGTTAGGAATGTCCTGTAGTTATAAATAAATTGTATAATTTTTATTATTATTTTTTTTTTTCTTAACAATGCAGTCACATAATAAGAATCACAAGCTACCAGCCTCGGGAGGAGGTGCTGCGGCTTAGTTGGTTAATGGAAAAAGTTCCAAAGGCATTATTTTAAAAAGTCTATGTCAGTGTCTTCAAACATATAATATAGTAGGTGTCACATGGTATTGAGCTTTGTAACAGATGTTTTGACGTTGACAGAAGATGCATTATATGTTTTTAAGAAGGTACAGATCTTGCAAATAAACTACTGAATAAGACACACAGGGAGGATCTGAGGGGAGCGAGTTCAGGATGGGATCAAAGAAATGGAAGCAGTCTGGCCTGGTCATGGCTAGATAGAGAATAGCAGGCAGAACGCCCAGCAAGTCTCATACGAACTCCACAACAAGTATAACAGGTGCTTCCACTCAGGCAAGGCTGATGAGGTGGCATTTTCATGGACACTAGGGGTGGTGGCACAACAACCACCAAGTGGATGGTGAGAGGGGGCTAAATGGGTACCAGAGGGAGTCCAAAGTACCAAAGTGCTGAGCCAAACTGGAACAGGTGAAACTCCCTGAGGCCCCGGAGTCCACCTGGACTCCTTATTCTACTTCTTCCTTCCTATGTAAATGTTTTACTGCAATAATTTTTGTTTTGTTTTCTTTTGCCCATAAGTGTGAATGGTGTGAGAGTGTACACTGTACTGAGTTGGGCCCCCCCTGCCTGGGTTGTTCCCTGCCTTGTGCTCATAGCCTCCGGAATAGGCCCAGACCCCCCCCATGACCCTGAATAAAATAACGATTAAAAAAAATGGATGGATGGATGGATGTGAGGGCGCATTTCTGGCTTATGAAAACATTGGGGATTATGTCAAGTTTGCTTGGGGTTTGTATTTTATTCTGAGACCCAAGTTATTATCAACATGCATATAATGTTCAAGGAAACTGAGGCATTTAGCCATTAATGATTAAATAGCACTAGTACAATTTATCATCAGATTATCATTTAATCAAAAGAATTATTTTTTCACATCACACGTTTAGGACCACAAAGACAAATTCTACGATACATAATTATATTACAACATCCAAAATCCCAGATGATATCCCATTTCACAAGATCTAAATGATCATCCCATCCTAGGACATTCCCTGTCTTGCACCTCTAGCTTTCAGAACAAGATCTGGACCCCCACGACCCTGAACTGCACAAACAGGTACAGAAAATGGATACTTGGATATATTCTATTTAATTCAATTCAACTTGATGAAAGACATGTTCTACTTTGGTCTGGAAGCATAACGAGCCCTAAAACATGAATAACACCAGTTGCGAGATAAATAAATAATACAAATAAAGCGATGTATCCTAAGCTCATCTCAACCTGTATCTGGGGCATATACTTTTTAAATGGCGCACCTACTCGAATTAGTAAACTTTACCGTCTCTATTTTTGCTCAAACACAGCATACTAGGGAGGCGTTTACAGTGATAGCTTGCCGACATGGTTAACCACAAGCACCGGCGCTAACTTGGAGGTTACGATTAAATGCGGAGGAAATAGATGTAATTAGCGGAACAAGAAATTAGCATAACCAATTATTTCTATACTTAAATTACATTTAATGAACACAATGTTTATTTAGCCTGTACCTCAATATTTCTGCATCTGAAAATTCGGTCGCTAACCAATAGTTTTTTCTAATGTCGCCGTTGAAACTTGCCAGCGCTTACTAGCGGAATAATGTTAAAATCGTTTTTATTCTTTGAAACCGAAAGACAGAAATATTAACATGTCGCGGGTCGTGTGAATAAAATATAAATAAGAGGCTGTGTCCCGTTTTGACTGCGATGCCCCCCAACTAAGGGCTAATTAAAAAACGACATGTTTATCCTCCATTGTTGTGAGGTGGCCATGTGGTTTCCAATTATGTGTGAAGTTTAATCTACGATCGAGCATCTGCGTCTCTCATACTAATTTAGCATAAAAGTGCCAGTACACGATTTTGATACTAAAATATCAAAAAAGGCTTGACAAGTTTTAAAATCCGGAGCGTTTAATCTGAAGGCGCGCGATTTCTATCTTCCTCGCGCACCGTGCAGCGGTTGATTACTCGCGTACGCGCCTTCATAACACAAAACAAAACAAATTAGATAAACACAGTATACATTTGCCAAATGTGCCGTCTACTGCATTTAATACTGTTTGATCTTGGACTGCTGATAGTACAATAATTTTTCTTCAATAAATTCGGCAGCACAAGCGTCATGAACTTAAAAATACGCATTTTTAGAACCTTGTGACGCAATAAGTGTGACACCTCGGTGGAGCGTGTGTGTTCTAAAATATATATAACGTACACGTCAACTGCTGGCCATTTCCGTTTAATAAGCAAGAGAAGTAGACGTGCCATCCACTTCTGAAAAAATGAAAAGATACAACAGGAAGGGGAACATGATGCCCCCTACCTTTGATATTTTCAATCAGCTGCGGCTGGCAGGAAAACACTGTGATGTGATCCTTCAGACCGATGGCATT
>JAABNY020000095.1:26919012-26934507 GCA_015164015.2 Brevimyrus niger
TTTGGGATGTGGTGGAACGGGAGCTTCGTGCCCTGGATGTGCATCCCACAAATCTCCATCAACTACAAGATGCTATCTCGTAGTGTAATAATGAGATGTGTGTGGGTGTGTGTGTGTTGTGGAGGGGGGAGGGATTGGCATGGAAGGTTAAGTGGCTACACCTGGGTTGTGGGGCAGGTGGGTTTAAGAGAGGGGAAGAGAGCAGACCAGGGGAGCTTTTTTCTGGTTAGGACAGCCCTCGTTGGTGCTGGGAGGGAGGTGCCGCTCGTATGCCGTTTAGGGTGGGCGGTAGGGACAGGTTCTGGTGGAGTGGGAAAAGGATAGTTAGGACGGGGGGGTAACTAGGAGGGTATGATCACTGCTTAGCCTGGGGTATTTTGATAGAGGTGGAAAGTGGTGTCCCCGTATTGAGTGGCGGCGGAATTCGCTTTCCGCGGGGTGTCTTAGATGACGGATTGGTGTGATTGTTCCTTCCCCAGGGGGAGGGGTTCTTGAGTCGCGGAGGGGGGAACGTTATGTTTTAGTCTTGTTGTTGTATGTTTGTTTTGTGTCTTTTAGAGTAAGCAGTGTAGCCCGCTAGGAATCGGGGCAGGACGATAGAGGTGGTACTAGTCCCTTCACGCCTGCCTGTGCCCGAAGTGTGGGGATCACTGGATCAGTTGTAGGTGCGGGATTCTAGGTTGGTACGATATCCGTCTTAGAATTCTGATGCAGCAAATCAAGTCCAAATGGTTAAGTCCTTGGTGCCTGATATTTTGAGGCAGTTGCATAACGCTACTACGGGGGGTCATTTGGGAATACAAAAGCTGCAAGCCAAAGTAAAAGATCGGTTTTATTGGCTGGGGTGGTTTGGGGATGTTAAGCGTTGGTGTTGGGAGTGTGTGGATTGTGGTTCTCGGAAAGCGGTGGGGAAACAGGGGTGTGCCCCACTGCAGTCTGTTGTAACTGCTAGGTCATATGAACGGGTAGCATTAGACAAGTTAGGGCTATTACCAATAACCTCAGGGGTAAATAAGTATATTCTGGTCATTGGTGATTATTTTTCAAAATGGACTGAGGTATTTCCTCTCCCTAATCAGGAAGCTTTAACTGTGGCCAGGGTGTTGGTGGAGCAGTGGGTCTGTCATTTTGGGGCCCCTCGCTTTATTCATACAGATCAGGGTCGAAATTTTGAGTCTAATCTATTTAAAGAAGTGTTTCAATTGGACAGGACATCAGCTTATCACCCCCAGTAAGATGAGGTTTAACCGGACATTGTTGTCAATGTTGTCCCTCTTTGTAGAGGAAAACCAGTCCAATTGGGAGCTTTTGTTACCTTATGTGATGATGGCTTATATGAGTAGTATTCACGCCAGTACTGGGTTTACACCATATAAAGTTGTTTTTGGGCAAGAGATAGTGTTGCCAGTGGATGTTATGTTGAATCTCAATGGGGGGGGACGGTTTTCCTTTGTAACAGAATATGTGACTAGACTGTGGGACACATTGTCCACAGTACTGGAAGCAGTAAAGGGTCACCAGTTAAGGGCTTCTGGTAGGCAGAAGGAAGCATATGACTTTAGAGCGCAAGTCCAGTACTATTCAGAGAGGGAATTAGTATGGGTTCGGGGGAAGGCTAAAAGAAGGGTTTGGGTGTATGTCCAAAGTTACAAAGAAGGTTTAACCGCCCATATAAGGTGGTGGAAAGGATAACAGAGGTGTTGTATCGAGTGGTACCAGTGGAAGGGGGGATTGAGGTGGTGGTGCATTTTAATGGATTGAAGCCTTTTCTTTCTACTGTAATAGAGGCCACCAACCAGGAGGGTAGAGGATGAGTGATGCCTGTTGGCACACTGCCGGAGTTAAGGGGTACCCCCCCTGCGGGTGGCTTTCTGCAGACACTGTCCCCAGAGGGTAAGGGTGGTGAGATGGAGGTGGTGGTACCAGGGCCAGAAGAGGCAAGTACAGCCGGACCGGGACAGCAGGAGGAAGGGGACCAGCCCATAAGGACCCTTCACAGCTGCACAGCACTGGGCCTGCAGATATGTGTTGGACTAAGGAACAAGAATGGAACGAGGGGACTCCAGTCCAGAAGACTTGTCGGGGACTTCAGAGGAGGCCACCAACACGATCGATGGACTATGAGATGATGTGACTCGAGGACGAGTCTGTTCTAAGGGTGGAGGGAGTGTTATAATTGGATGTGTGTGGGTGTGTGTGTGTGTTGTGGAGGGGGGGATGGATTGGCATGGAAGGTTAAGTGGCTACACCTGGGTTGTGGGGCAGGTGGGTTTAACAGAGGGGAAGAGAGCAGACCAGGGGGTCTTTTTTCTGGTTAGGACAGCCCTCGTTGGTGCTAGGAGGCAGGTGCCGCTCATATGCCGTTTAGGGCTGCCGGCGGTAAAGCCAGATAGCGTGCGGCAGGGACAGGTTCTGGTGGAGTAGGAAAAGGATAGTTAGGATGGGGGGGTAATTTTTCATTACTTTGTTTAAAGTCAAAAGTTTACACACACTAATGTTACTATGTCTTTAAATAATTTGGGAAAGCCCATATGATGATGTTATGACTTTGGAAGCCTCTGATAGGTTAATTGACACCACTTGAATTAATTGGAGGCACACCTGTGGATGTATTTTAAGGCACCCCTCAAACACATGGTTTCCTTGTGTGCCATCATGGGAAAAACAAAAGAAATAAGCCAAGATATCAAGAAGAGAATTGTGGACCTCCACAAAACTGGTTCATCCTTGGGTACATTTTCCAGATGCCTGAAGGTTCCAGGTGCCTGCCACGTTCATCCGTGCAAAGTATAAACACCATGGGAATGTCCAGCCAACATTCTGCTCAGGAAGGAGATGGGCTCTGTGTCCCAGAGATAAACATGTCTTGGTACACAATGTGCATATCAACCCCAGAACAACAGCAAAAGAGCTTGTGAAGATGCTGGCTGAAGCTTTAAGGCCACTCAGCGAGGAAAAAGCCATTACTCCAAAAGCAGCATAAAAAGACAAATTTTTGGCACATGTCCTGTGGTCTGATGAAACTAAAATTGAACTGTTTGGCCTTAATAACTATTGTTACATTTAGAGGAAAAAGTGGGAAGCTTGCAAACCTGAGAACACCATCCCAACTGTGAAGTGGCAGCATCATGTTGTGGGGCTGTTTTGCTGCAGGAGGGACTGGTGCACTTCACAAAATAGGAAAGAGCATCTCAAGACATCAGCCAGGAAGTTAAAGCTTGGCTGCAAGCCTTCAAAATGGACGATGACCCTAAGCATACCACCAAATTAGTTACAAAGTGGCTTTAGGACAAGAAAGTCAATGTTTTGGAGTGGCCATCACAAAGTCCTGAGTTCAATCCCATAGTCAATTTGTGGGCAAAGCTGAAAAGATGTGTGTAAACAAGATGGCCTATGAACCTGACTTAGTTACACCACTTCTGTCAGGAGGAATGGACCAAAGTTCCAGCAAACTATTCCTAGAAGTTTGTGGAACGAAACCCAACGCGTTTGACGCAGTCATACACTTTAGTAATGCTACAAAATACAGTACTAAGGAAACATTTGTCAACTTTTGACTTTGAAGAAAGTAATAAAAAATCTGTTCACTCTCATTATTCTGACATTTAGCAAATAGAAATTATTTTGGTAATCCTAACTGACCTAAAACAGGAAAAAAAATTGTCTGATTATATGTCAGACCGTAAGAGAAAAAACTTATACAGTGTATGTTTCAACTCTGTGAGTTTTATTATCTTGAAATAGCCTGCAGGGTTTGCAAGTTGCCTGATGCTTTTGATGTAGCTCATTTTAGGTTTATAATTGAATATAGCCTCCGAACAGTACCGAACACGCACTGCTGAACTTTACCGACCACTCATTCACTATTGAAACACCGGACATGCCATTCATTTTCATTCAAATCGCCGATAAGGGGAAGAAGAACCAGGGCTTTGAACACTCCTCAAAAAGGAAATTAATAGATATGAACTGGCATTTTGAATGAAAATGAAAAAAATATATATTTTCTTTTAATATTAGTTTTGCAGATCAGCCCATATGTCAAATATCTGTTGCTGTTCCTTTTGTTTACTGTTGATGTTGAAAACTGTCATCTTGTCAGTGGTCAGTTCTTTGCAAGTCTCTCAGCCATATCCCACACTAGTTGAAGGCGTGTCTGGCAATGCATCGCATCGTATGGTGTCAAACTATTGCGTATATTATCACAATAGTTGTTTCATATGTATATTTGATGTATCAGATTTTTGCTAATGCATAGAGATGTGTATCACATAAATTGATGGAGATGCACATCCCTAACAGATACACACGTGAATGAGTTGCTTAGAGCCACAACAAAGCAGACCTGAAAAAGATGCGGCAAACAAATACTGCCAGATGTCCCACTAAGTAAAACAAGGTAAGAAAAGATCTTTGAAAGCTGTAGATGGCAACTGAAACTGACAGTTTGTTTTACCACCAACAAAATGACATTTCATTATAATTCCTGTTTACTTTGTTGAGTGTTACTTTCACAGCTGAATTGATATAGCTTTAAAATTGGAATTACTTAATACTTCAGTTCTGGCAAAGCAAAGGGCATTACAAACAAATTTAACAAATGGAAGACATATGTAATTTACTCGTCGGATTGTATCTTTCTGTTCCTGTCTCTTATTTTAAATGGGTTGGTGCCAGCCCGTGTCTTAAATCAGCCATAAAATACGCTGAACAATCATTTATCATCCAATTTGTTTCTTACCTCTTGGTTACCTTGTTAGGCTTCCTTATCCATGAAAAGATTGGTTTAAACATTTTTGGTGTGGCTTTCTGGACCTTTCTTTTGACAGCATACCTCTCGTTTTCAATAAAAAATAATGATAAAATAAACCTCAAGAGAATTATATAAATAAACTGAACTGGTCTTATCTTGCCTTACACGTATGGGCATACCTTGCCATGATTTTGTTTTAATTCATTTTGTTTAAATAGAGGTTCCTTGATGTAGTACACAAATTTATGTGGTGCTTTTATGCATTTTAAACTTAAAAATGGGTCGGTGCTGACCCTAACACCACAGAAAGGGTAGATATGGGTGTGTAATTATCAAGGAGCCACAAAGGAAGACATTATTAATACATTGATTTATTTTCATGACACTCTGCTGAGTTCATTTCGAATAGCTGGGAGATGCATACACAACATTTTATAGACACATAACTGTTCCAAGATGCAAGTAGCTGAACACGATCCACCTCTGCCCATCAATAACAACATTTTGTACTAGGAAGCAACAGACAGTTACTCTTCCACATTGCTTTGCTTTCTAATTATGCTGTCCATTGACCACAATATTAATAGGCAATACTGGCCCAAAACATCCAAAGGCCATCTTCTGCAAAGTGATGGTAGCCATGAAGAGTGTGCAGATACCATTCAGGAAGAGGGTCGATAATCCCTGACCAGAATCGATAAGATGTTTTGATGTGGAATTTCTTGGTTGGTCCAATTAAGCTAATTGACAGTAAGCATATAGCTTATCCATACATTAAACCTCAGCTACTCCTGGGTAATTATATACTTTTAAAACACAGGTAGCTGAGGAAAACCATGATAACACATGCCCAGCTTTGCAAAATAATCAATGGAAACTAAACTGTCTGCCGCAGTGTGAATCAAACAGAAGATCCAAGGACCAACAGAGGACTTCACCCCCCTCTGGTCTGAAACTACAAATTCAGGTCTTGGAATAAGACACAGTTTAAAGTTTGCGAGTTGAGGAGAAACCCACATACTGGCAGTAACTTCATACAAATAGTACGCAGTAGTGTGATTTAAAAATATATACATAAAATAGTTTCCTTTGGGGGACGTCGTACACCGATCACAAGATGAAATCTACAGTCCTGGAGCCATCCAGGCTCAACAAAATACAAAAAAAAAGCATAGAAGAAAAACATACAACGCAGCTCAAATCTGATTGATTCTCAAACTGATTGAGTCAGTTCATTCTTGAATTGTCAGGAAAAGTTATACATGCTTGGTTTAAAAAAAAATGTATATGAGTTTGTTGCAGAAAATGTGGATTAAACCATGTTCACCCCAAATTATTTTCTCAATATTTCCTGTAAAACAGGCTATGATCCAAGTGTGTGTAACTTAAAAAAAAAAATCATCATTATAGGAACAGAAAGTGGGAATACTGATGTGACCACTGAATCACGGCATTACTTGGTAAGATCCTGGCAATCATTCCAGCCCAGAAGTAGTAATGACTCTGCAACATTTTAGTACAATATGGGAACTTAAGCATGTGAAGATAAAAAAGTAACATTTCAAGGTTTTATTATGTAAAATAACACCTTTAAAACAAATGCTTTCAAAAACCATTTAAACGGCTCTTGAAAGGAATGGATGCTGTCAGGGAAAGGAGCAAAGGAGTCAGATGTTCAAAACCAACTGGTTGTCAATTCATTGTAATACATCAACCATGCAAACTGTTCCTTCTGCACATACACTTTTTTTTCGGAGTAAGCAATATTAAAATGTTCATACATTCAATTCAAAGGATGCTTTTCTGGAAAGAGGTCTAATTTGAGAAATATGAACTAAAATGCACATCAACAACAGACAAATGACAAAACAGGTCAAATTCATTGTCTTACATTTAAAAAAAATGAAAAAAAAACAAACAAAACATTTACTTGATGATTTGTAGTCCAAAGACAGGTGCATAAACAGTGGTCAATTACAGCAGCCTGGAAATGCAGTGAAATTGTACTGAAAGTCTCAGACTTCTGTAATTTAAGAGCTATTCAAGGTAATTCAAGCCTTGACCATATCGGGAAATCCAGCATCTAGATTTAATTATGTATTGAGAAAGGATAAATATCACAAATTAAAAGCAAAATTTGGAGACATTTCATGGATGCACTCTGTACCCTGACTCCCTCTGGGCTTAGCAGGATTTTCTATGACCACTGAAAGTTTCACTGCCCATTTTTCACGAGGTTTAAAAGGGTCATTTTTCATAAACCTAAAACGAATCATGCGATGAGTTCGTGCCTTGCAACACTCGAAGGTCCGTCTTGATCCAGTTGTAATAGTCCATTCCATCAGAACCGGAACCAAGACTCCAACTGTGTCGGCAGCACTATAGGTGGTGACGGGGGTGGTAGGTGATGTGGGACAGGGGGGGTGGGGGTGGGGGGTTCTGAGGGGCTGGGGTTTTAATACAGCGCATCAGCATTGCTGCTGCGCGGCCTCTTGATCTTCTCGATGTTCTTCAAAATCATGTCATGTAATGTTACCTGCGACAGAAAAAGGGTGGAGACCTGGTGATTTTCAGTAACATCTTACCATGCGTTTCCCACTGTATGTATCCAAGCAGTGCTGCACGGTGCCATAACCATACGTTAGGCATGGATGAAACATTTGTTCATTTAAAAAGGATCTCACTGAAACGTCCCAGATTTTAAAAGAATGGCACGGCTTAACTGCACTTCATGAGGGAAAATTTGACTCACGTATTGATTCCTCAACTCTGAGACAATGATCTTGAGACTGATATACTCCTTTTCGTCAATTTCTGTTACCGTGCGTCGATAGTCTTCCTAAACAGGACAAAACTGGGATCAGGGGACCAGACAGAGCCTGGGAAAACTGATGCAGAAAGCAGCACCAGAAGCTATAAATTCAGGGAACTTTCAACTGTGGAAAGTGCCCCCCCCCCCCCCACTCACACACGTTCAGTATACTTACAACATGAGGGTATTTAGCAATTTTGGAAACAAGCTTTGCCCTTGTTATGTAGTACCTTGAAGCAAATATGAAAAAGACAGCAGTAAGAGAGCAGCAGCATACAAAATACTTGCCAATACCTCACATTAGTTTAAACAATAAAATAAGACTTTAAAGTCATGCCTTGAGATCTGGTCCAGATAAGAAGCAGCTTCTCCTTCAACGGTCCTGAGCTCTGCTACAGTTTCCTCCTACAGAAGGCAAAGAAACAGGCTACTTTTGATCCAACTGCCACAAATGGAAAGCTCAATGGTACCAGACATGCCGTGCCGTGGCTCATTAGCACCGCAGCGGATGCCCCAGTCTCACCCACTACCCGTCAGCACCCAAATCCTAAGCGTCCCACCTCCCTTATAAAAGGCACTATAGGAGAACACCAACAGAAAGCACTTCTACAACAGGGGTCTCAAACTCCCATCCTGGGGGGCCGGAGCCCTATACAGTTTATGGTTCACCCTCATTTAACACATCTGATTCAACTCCGTATGCTAATTACCACACAGCTCTTGAGCTGAATCATTTGTGGTGAAACAGGGAAAGAACTAAGCTACACAGGGCTCGGGCCCTCCAGGACTGGAGTTTGACACCCATGTTCTACAAGGACCGCATCCTGATGAGGCAGGATGGAACCAAACAAACCCCAAAACGTCTTGCAGACATCTTAACAGACATTTAACCTTGATTTCCTTCACCAATGTCAATTTTCTTGAGCCCACATGAGCTTTAGGTTAAGTGGCACTGGACATGATTTAAATCTTGTGTTTACATGCGATTATAATTATGAGAAAATAGATAAAAGCTCAGGGGAAAGAAGAAATTGATAAGCATGACTTACAAGCAAGGAAAGAGGATTCCTCTACAGTATCAATAACAGCTAATATCCACAGCCGATGGGTATAATGATAAAAGCTCATTTAATTTGCATTCTAGAGTTACTTAAAAATATCATTGGTTACCAGTTAAAGAAGACTTTCTGGCTGCTTGGGAAAATGGTTGTGCGTAATGGCCCTTGATCTCCCAATGTGAAACCACATTAACTATAAATTAAATTAGTTTTGTAGAAATTCCATAGAAAACAGTGTTCAGGGGCAACATAATGAAGACTCATTGAATGAATGCTTCTGTACCAGTGATTATTCGAGTAGGAAGCTCACTAACAAACTGTCTCACAAATAGCTACAATCAACAGAATTGAAATTAAAACTACTGCTCACTTCATAAAAGCAATGCTTGCAATGATAGGGAGGCTAATGCAAATCTCAAAATGACAAGAAGGCCTGCATAGGGTAGGTGGGTTGAAAACCCACATTTCTCAATGGACATCATAAGGAATGCGCAATCAAAATCTTAAAGGTCTAAAACCTAGTGTTTGAGTAATAAGGACATATGATTTCACATTATACCATTCAGTAAATCACCCATGCAAACAGAAAACTTCTACGAATTGAAATGTACAACTGTTCCGTTTTAAATAAAAATAAAGGACACAAATTTCACCTGGATTGATACACCAAAATTGTTTCCATCTTCTATTCTCGGGATTAACAGCTGAACCCACATTTTGACCTAGGAGAGAAAAAAAAGGAGAAAATTCAGAAACGCCACAGGCATCCGATCTTTAGGTCAGACATGAGGCAACTTTACATTAGGATTAAAGGGAAATTTAGACAGTTAAAAAACTGTTCGACACTTCCTGAGCACATATATGACCATTATATCAGACTTAAAAGTGTCATCATAAGACCCCATTAACCAAGACTCAGTGTTAGGATAGATTTGTATGGATAGACACAAACAATTTGAGTTATATGAATTGGATAGCTTACTAATGTATTTCCTAAACTCCACTGTAGTGCCAAGTAACAGGTACAAAAGAATGACCAACTGTAGGACAAACTACAGAACTGAAACCACAATCTGTTTTTGGTTTTACAAGACTGGCGTATGCAGACTTACGGTGTTACACTTTTCTATCAGCGTCCGGATCTCCGGCTTGACCTTCTCAATAAGGTCAACCAACTTATTGTTGCTCTTCATCATTCCACCAGGCATCACAAACACCTTGGTTCCAGTCACTAACAAATAGAAAATTTATATTGGAGAAAATGGGCTGTATCTATACCGCTTGAGAGAAGTGAAGATCAAGTGTAAAATATATAACAGGTAAAGTAAAAAACTATGAGGGGGACAACTACTATAATAAAATGTAATAAATGTAAGAAATCACCGATCTCATTCAGTCAGTCCAATTTTAGTGGACATCCAAAAGAGTGAGATACTGCACACACACACACACACACACACATACATACATACATACATATCCCAGTAACTTGGATACATACATATGTATGTAGCTGGGATCCCAGTACCTCAGGACCACAAACTGGCTTGAAGAGTTATGAGACACACATAAGCCGTCACTGAACATTAATAACTCTTAGGACACCAAATATAGCATCCAATCGGATCGGTAGTTAACACGGATCCATACCCATTACATAGATGAGGTATTGGCCATATGTGACCAATCCAAGACCAATGCTTGTTTAGTTTTAGGCAGTCTATAAAAAGATAGATTTAACAAGAAATAGGCGAGTTTGTACAATCAATCATACAACAGCACTTTCTCATTTCAGATGTGCTTTTTTGCAGCATTAATGCTGAATACTAACACTGCCACTCAGTTTCGCCTCTCACTGGTTATGAGGTCACTTCGGCCTGCTGTGACATCATGTGCATAACCTTTGCGGCAGGAGGAGCGTAAGAAAATCAGATAAGAGTGACGGCCTGGAAGTACTTTATGCTTTCAACACCAACTGGCAGCACAGGGATATGCAGCCTTCATAAAAAACAAAGTTTTGAGAGGTGGAAGCAGCGATTAGTGGAAAATCTCACTAAACAAAGTGCACGCAATTATGCGAGACAATGCAGGTAATAGGAGAATGGCAATAGGTGATTTGGGAGTCGCTTGGGATGCAGCTTGTTACATGAGGGGGCTGCTATCGAAATTAAGTGACGCTGTGGCCAATGGGAGAAACATTGTGGGGCATTTTAAGCATTCGCCACTTGCGTATGCCTTCTTGGAAGATATTCGACCTGAACTGTAA
Source organism: Brevimyrus niger (assembly GCA_015164015.2). Lineage (NCBI taxonomy): Eukaryota > Metazoa > Chordata > Actinopteri > Osteoglossiformes > Mormyridae > Brevimyrus > Brevimyrus niger. Next base: position 26,929,902 of record JAABNY020000095.1, read on the forward strand.
AATGCTTGTTTAAAACAAGATGTACAAATGAGGTGGAACAGTTAGTATGCTATGGTTATGTATATTTCTAGTAGTCACTTTTTTTCCCCATTTGTATTTACCAATTAAAAAAAAATTAAAAACTAATTAAAAACAAAGTATTGATATTTATACATAATATATTTTTATAAAAATAATGTATTAAAATATTAAAGTAAAAAGAGTCGAAATCTGTATCGTATCGGCAATCATGCATCGGAATAAGATCAGAACTGAAAAAAGTGGATGGGCCCATCCCTAGGGACAATACAGCCCCATGCCACAACACAGGCTACTCTGTGGCTGCTTTGAACAAGCTCAGTTGGACCATGGTGACTGTCAGAGGCATGATGCAAACTAATAATGACTTGTGAAAAATTTATTTAACATGGTACTCTTTATTAAAAACACACCCACCTGTCCAGAAACTGGAATGATAACTTTAGCATTAATCACAGAATTCAACACTTCTGTGGAAACATTGTGTAACCAGTTATACGATCTAATAATAGAACTATGCAAGTAAAAGGTTATGGGGCGATTCAGAAACGCACCTTGGCAGTTGTCATCCCCTGTTTCATCTTCCATTCGCCTCTTCTTAGCATTTGGCTATAAAAGAGCCCAGAAAATTTGTTTTGGGCATTACTGCAGAAATGCCTGATTATTAGGTGCACAAGCATTTTTGTGAAACCAAAATACAACCGGTGCATGGAGTAAAACAAGGCCTTGGTCTGGGGAAGGCAGATAACATCAAAAGCAGAAAACATTTAATTTTTTACATTGTCCTCTACAAAAAAAAATAATGGTAAGAAACCGGTTCAGATATGGGACTCCATTGGAGGCAGTGTGCGTACTGGTACTTAGAAGCCGATTAATCAGCCAACTGCACATATTGGAGATCTATCCCTTATGCTTGTACAACTAAGACTACACATTAAGACCAAGACTAAATAATTTTATTTAGGAAGGGTAAGTGATCAGTACCATGCTACAGGTTCAAAATGTGTTTTCAGTTTATTTAGCCATAATCACAAGCTTCACTATTGGCTAATGCCCAACTTGACAGATCAAACTACACTTCATAATATAAACAAGCACTTTAACTTGACCAGCATCAAGTGACACTTAAACTAATCAGTAAGTACTTATTTACTGAGAGAACTGCCGACATCCCAGGGTGCCGCCTGTGGTTGACGCCGGGACACTTACCACCTCAAGCCCATCGTGACTGTTGGCGAGAAGAATGGGATCAGGCACCGTCAGGTTGATCTCCGAATGTATCTCCTTCAGCTCCTGTATATTTAGGATTGGGTCCTGCAAGAATCCCGGAAAACCAAACACCTCCTGTAAACTTGGTAGGAACTGCAGCAGTAAGATCTTTGCTTCCATAGGCCATCTCTCTTTTTGAAACTTATTTACTTAGTTAAATTAGGCAGTAGGGGACCTAATGATCATCAAAAGTTCATACTAGGATTTCCCTTTCCAAACAGCCCAGTCTCTTAATTATTGTAATAAGAAGCTAAGTAGCTGCATTCCTGAGCAGATTTCACCTTGAATATACATTGCTTAACTGGAAACATACAATCTGCAGTCCTTAAATTTTTACTTAATTTTTGGACAAACCACAACAATGATTATTCAATAAATAAAAAAATAATAGCATAAATAATTAAAAACTGCTTGCTCTAAACTTTCAGAACAGCCAGAAAGAAAATAAAGAGTGGCTTACCTTGAGAAAATGGTCTAGTTCTAACAACTTCTTTGGGAAAAAATTTGCGACTAAGTCTTCTGCCTAAAAATACAAATGAAACTCAGCGAATTCTTTGAAGGCACGACAAATGATTGACATTTTTATGAATGGCCATAAAAATACTCACTTCACCGGTGATTCGTTCTCTGAAAGCATCAACCTGGATGAGAACAAAAAAAGATTTAAGTACTGACTAATCGTGTTATAGCTGACATTCACGTGAAACCCAAAACTAAATCCTTCAAAACTAATAGTTCAAAAACTGGTATAAAATCGACAAGGGGCCGGGAAAATATATTTAGGCAACTGAGGCCATAAGAAGCGTAGCAGTCGTCGACTTAATACACAGAAGCAGCCAAGACAGCTAATGTGGAGGTTGGAGTTCGTGGGCACTGGTGAGCATATCAAGGCTACACCGGCATATTATGTTACGCGATAGTCTTTCGCGCTACTTTATTTAGACACCAGAATAAATGCCAATGGCATGTCCGTATTTAACGGGTATCACACAACGCAATTTTGTCCCACCAGACGCAAAGATGGGCGATAGTGGGCCTGCTATCCATACCAACCTACCACTAACGACCCAGTAAGCAGCAACTTCTCAAGCTTAGTGCTGTCACCGCAGGCTAACGTCAATGGAGGCAACGTATTTGGAAACGAATAAATTCGTGCTCACTGGACAGCGAAACCATAAAGTCCATTCAGTTGCAGTAACCTTGGTTCACATTTCTCGTTCTTAGATCACCAGCCGCAGTTGAACAATTACACGTGTTAGCAGAACAATTTCACAGGTGGCTTTCGTGATTTTTAACTGTGCTAATCCATGCAGCCAAGTACATGACCTATTTAGAATCCTTCTCTTTATTCCAGGTTAAAGCCACAAATCAAAGAAGGACAAAAAACGGATCAGCCGGCCAGCTAACGAGTCAATTTCTGAGATAAGTAAAACCTCACCGGTGAAGATAAACACCCAGTTACTTCACTATACTAAGCTAAACATTCGTATAAACATAGGCAGACAACATATACTCAAATTGCCAAAGACTGGTACCGCTTTTTGCCGGGCGGGAAAGCAGAGCTGTTAGCTAGCTAGCGTGACACACCGGCCTTGACTTAGTGTCTCAATCTTTCCTTTTCACGTGTCGTTCAAATATCTGCTGAATATCTCTCTACGCCCGTAGCCCTACCTTGGTTTTAATCTCATTGTCCACCTTGAGAAGTGAAGACATTCTATTCTGATGCAAATAGAAACAGAGCCGATATACTGTTCTACACAGAAAAGCCTTAGCGTGTGGCTTCTATTTACCACCTGTATTAGCCACAAGGTGCTGGTAGGTGAAACCGGAAATTACATACAAATTGTGCGACAAAACAGGAAACGGTCCCAGTAGCACTTTCCGAATAGGTCCCTATTCCATTTTGCCATTAACGAAATAAGATGACAGCCAATGTGAATTAGTCGGAACTCTATCCTTATTTATTTAATTTCCTTATTTGTTTAGCAATTAAGAAAAGTCCATATATAACTTTCTGTGTTTCTTTAGCAGTGTCGGTGATTCGGGCTTAAAAATAAATAAAAAGACGTTTGTTTCTTGAACATATATGTTTAGATATAATATTTTATTAATAAAGAATAATAAATTTCAAATGCATTTTCAAAGCAACATTGCCTTTCCTTTATATTCCAGTCCCACTTGTGGTCCAGTCATTGTTTTCCGTTCCTGTGACTGTTTCCGGTCCCCAGCTTCCTGTCATTCTTCAAAACATGGCTGATGACGACTGCTGGACTTTCAGATTCTGCACGTGGTTGTGTTTTTTAATGCCCTTGATATTTTTGCTTTAGCGTACATGTGTTGGATCTTACTATTGTTATTATGGTTATTTCCTTCAAAATGTATCTAACCTATTGTTGCGATTTTTCTTCAGTAGTCCGTTATTGCTGTTTCTGTGTTGATTATGGATTGTTTATGATTATGCGTGTTCCTTTTGTACATTCGACTTGTATACTAGTGAAAATGTTACCATATCAACCCACATAACATAACCAATTAATTCATGGACACGATCATCAACTCTGCCATGTGCTCCTGCTTGACTTGTCATGGTAGTCTGTCAAGGTAAACATGATGATTTCTGTACGATTTGGTAGCACAAATACCTTAACATGGGTAAAGCCTTTAAGAAAACTGGTACTGCGCTTCACACAATTTAATTTCTCTACAACCATTGTAATATAAGATGCAAAAATATAATCAAGGCAGACTCATCACATTCTGCATGTGACTTCAGCTGTTCCCCTCTGGTAGACATTTTAGATTACTCACATCTTCTTCATGTTTTCATGGTTTAAGAACAGATTGTTCCCAAATGTTGTAAGGCTACTGAACAATTGCAGTGTCACTCCAAATTTTATGATTACTGATGTGCTCTATATCCTGTTGTATAGTGATATTGAAGTGGTATTTCATTTACACTGTCAAAGTTTATGTTTACATTTACAAAGTATGTATTCTACACTCAGTGTGCAAATGTACTACTCCACTTTTTGGTACTTTGCCATAGATTGTTTTCAAATGAGATATCTGTCAGTACTACCCAGCCTACTGTTTCCGTGGCTGAACTCATCAATTTGCATATGTTACATTGCTCAAATATTGAAGGTAGTAAAATAGCTCTGATTATCAGCCAGCTGATATCTGACTTTTTCTCAGAGATATGTCTCAAGTTTCAGTGGTTTTATACAGCCTGGGCCACTATATAGGAGCTTTGGTGTATCTGTGAATAAAATATAATCATGTGTGTGCATTAATTAGATGACTAGCATTAAGGCTATAT
>JAABNY020000095.1:26941803-26961422 GCA_015164015.2 Brevimyrus niger
TGCCCTGGATGTGCATCCCACAAATCTCCATCAACTGCAAGATGCTATCCTATCAATATGGGCCAACATTTCTAATGAATGCTGTCAGCACCTAGTTGAATCAATGCCATGTAGAATTAAGGCGAAAGGGGGTCAAACACCGTATTATTAAGGTGTTCCTAATAATCCTTATGGTGAGTGTATAATTATGAGGATGCTTGTAAAATATATATTTTTTTTCACTGTTGGTTGTCTGTACCAATGTCCTTCTTTTCAGTTCAAAGACCAGGTGGTGAAGGAGGCAGTTGACAGGATCTGTCATGAGTTTTCCGGTCAGTGCTGCGTTCACAAGCTCCCTCACCTGGCATCCACGGACCCCGCCGGGCCCAGCGTCCAGGTGCCCGAAGTCAGCTCCACTGCGCAGGGGGCCGCCGGCTCCACGACTTCCTGCAGCAGCTGCCAGGGCCAGATGTCAGGGGGTGGATACCAGTGTAGGTGCGTGCTCAACTATCTGCCCCCTCCCTGTAGTAGGAGATAAAACCTGGGTCCAGCTAGGTTTGCAGCACCATTTTTCATGTGGTGAAGTTGCTCATGAATGCCTGTTAGATCCAGAAACACCTTAAGAAGACACATTGCAGGAGGTATGCATGTGAAAAGGGTAGATGCATCTTCGATACAAGCCAAGGATTCACAAAGTTCATGCCGAATTCGCAATAGATTGATGAGATCCTGTGGGTTCCCCAGCTCTTCAGTCGGTCTGTTTTGGTCATCATACCCGCTGCAGTTTCGTCACCCTTTCTTTTTAGTTGGCAGGAGTGGGAATCCTGAGTCCTCTTTTGGAACAGCAGTGAGGCTTTTCTGCCTGTTAGAGATGCACACCACTGTTGTACTGAGCTGTTCATTCTACACCTGTGACCTTCCTGTTAGTTTTAACAAGGCTGACTATTCTCCACAGAACTGTTGCAGACAGGATGTTTTCTCTTCATCAGTGCCTTCACTGTGAATTCTGTTGCATGTGAAACTTCCAAGATAGGACTATTTCAGAGATGTTGGCCCCACCATGTCTGACCTTGATAATAAACCTAAATCATGTCATGCCCATTTTAATGCCTACTGGATCAGTAAGTAACACTCGTGATCCTACCTTTGTGCTGTGTACAGTACTCTGAATACTGTACACAGTATTCAGTACTTTGGCTGTTAACATTAACAAACAAGTGTACCTAAAGTGGCCACTGAATACATATTGTACCTTATCAAGAGGCCTAGAACTGTGTTTAATTGCACTAGTTTGTTATGAATCTGTTCCCAGGAAGAGTAACACATCTGCTCTATAGCAAATATCACCTTAGAAACATAACACTGGAAAATATTTCTTGTTGAACAAGACAGCAAACAGATTTTTAAACCAATTGTCTGAGATGTGCATTCATCCATCCGTCTTCCATGCATTATCTAGTGCAGAGTCCCAGTGACGCATCCATCCTAATTTTTGCTGATTGGGAAATGAGGAGTGTTCAGACCAGGCAGGGTGATGTCAGGCAGTGAGCATTCTCTGGCATATTTCCACCCCTTGGGGGTAGCATTTTCTGACACAAACGGCCAGCCCTTGTCACTTCTCCCCCTGCATTCTTATGAGCCCCAGTGTTCCTCCCATTCTCCTTGGCTCTTTTCCTGCACCCATGAGCTCGCATTTTCTGGTTGTTTGCTGTGTGCCAACTAGTCTACTTGGCCTGTGCTGGCTCACCTCAGCTGAATTTCTGTTCCTGGTGCAGTGTGTGTCCAGCCTACACCCTTTGTGAGCAGTGCAGCTATGCCCATGACCCCAGCCACCACCTGCTGAGAGCTGGAACACCCCTCTCCATCCCCGAGTACGGGGTGCCGGGGGAACACTACAGGTGCGTGAGTCATGCTTTAAGGCAGCCAGTTACCAGGACTGCACAATGGGAACACTGCAACTAGAAGTAGGAAGTTCAGGAAAATACGAATCCAGACCAAGGTTTTGTTTCAACCAACCAGTTGAGTGTCGAGTCATAGAGTACTCAACTGGTTGGTTGAAACAAAACCTTGGTCTGGATTTATACTTGATGAACCTGAACTTTTTACCTCCGACTGCAACCTTATTTACATTTTACATATTTAGCAGAATCTTTCATCCAAGCGACTTGCAAGTGAGGCAAACAGCACATTATAAACATACATGCTATTGAAGAGTCGACTAGGCATAAGAGCATCTAGGCTGAGCTTCCAATAAATGTCCAGGTCCAAGTGTGAGCAGCACTGGAGCAGGAGCTACACAGAAACATCTAACAAGGCAAGATCCTAATAAGACTATTCAAGGACCAGGGGCCTGTTTCACAAAGCAGGATTACTTGCTTAGCCAGATAACTTGCCAGATGTAAGGTTGTCTGGGCTACTTGTAAGTTGATGAAAATAAGGTATATTTAGCCCAGACGACCTTAAATCTGGCAAGTAATCCTGCTTTGTGAAACAGGCCACAGAAGTGTGATGTTGGAACATGAAGAGACATCAGGCTGGTAGAGGCTAGTAGAACTTTATGAATATACGGCCATGTTCCTGGAAGCAGCCTAAGATGTTGAGGGCCTTGTGATCGCTGGCTTGTTATTCTGCTGAAAAGGGGCTGACAAAAGGAGCTCATTGTTTCTCAAAAGTGAAGTGTGGCAGAAGTTGCTGGTATTAATCAACACAAGACAAATTAAACATCAAATGGTTTGGGAAACTGAATCATGGACTGTCCTGAAAAAATTGTGTGTATATATGTATATTCTCCAGAGACCCAAGGGAGAAGGTGTCCTTCAATTGTAGGTTATTTGTCTTTGGAGAAAATAAAACATCTTACAATTTAGATTTTTCAAAATGTACTTTTATATTTAATTTCACTGCATGTCCTCTTTAGTGCACAACAAGAATAAATACGTTTCCTAACATCAGTGAAAAGATAAACGCAAAAATAAAATGTCCACTACAATGGGCATAAATAAATAGGTGGGGTCTCAGGAGGTTACATAAACCTTGATACTGCAGCCATCCCCCCCCCCCACCCCCGGGGGAAAGGTTCATTTTTCTCCACTGCTGAAGGTTACACATTTTTCAGAGAAGTGTTTGGTAATTCAGCTCAGCCAGGAGTGTGCTAGTCAGCAGAGATGTCTGATCTGTAACATGCTGGATAATCAGTTAGTTAGTAGGCAGCACTGTTGGATTGTTTTTTCATCAAATGTGAAAGGATTGTATGAAGTATCAGGGCCCCTCTTCACAAATGGGACATATTTATCAAAGGTCACGCGTACTGCTTTTGGAGGTCTGTTGTTTACGGATATCCTTCCTGCCTTCTAATGAAATACGTCTTATATGCTGGGTGTTCTATGCTGTATCTGTATTGCAGCCTGTTATATGGTAACTGCTTAATGACAGCAGACGGTAATAACAGATGCATATCTGTTTCTGTAGCTCCTCTAGACAGTTGAGTGCCCCTTGCCTCGGGTGACACGCCGCAGTCAGTGCGACACCCTTGCCTCAGCTTCACATGTGTCACTGTCACTTCGGCCTCCAGGCTCCAGAGGCAAGGCGAGCGGAGCTTCCGCAAAGCGGAGAAGCAGCGCCTGAAGGCGGAGAAGCGGCAGCTGAAGGCGGAGGTGAAGGAGATCAGGAAGCAGCTGAGGATGGAGAAGAGGGGCCTGCAGCTGAGCTCGGCTTGTGACCGCAGCCCTCAGCCTGTGCTGCTCATCCCCCGGGGCACCCAGATCGCCAGTCCAGAGTAAGAGTCAGCCAGTCTGTCCAAATGCAGGGTGCTCCAGGGGCAGCTTGGGGGTCAGAGGTTAAAGGTCAACGGTTATTTGGGCTTCTTGCATTGCTCGCCTCTTCCTGTACCTCACCGCAGGTTCTCATCCCTAATCTACATTTTGTTTGTACAATATACAGCAAGCATTTTCATTAACAAACATGTTTCTTCACATGAACTATCCATCCACCCATTCTTCTTTCGTACCTCCTACTCGGAGCAGGGTCATGTTGATCCTGGAGTCTGTTTCCAGGGGACACCCTGGAAGGGATGCCAGTCTGTCACAGGGTACACAGTCTTCCACTATGCACAACTGAGAAGCTGCAGTTCACCAGACTCTGTGTTTGGACTGTGGGAGGAAGCCTGTGAACCTGGAGGAATCCAGGTCATACAAGGAGAACCCTGGGAATGTGAGGCTGCAGTGCTAAACGCTGAACCCCCCAGCTGCAAACTGCTTCATTCATAATGTCGGTCCACTGTCACCTAAGGAGTGGAAGGTGGATTGTTTTACTCTAGCTTCTCAACACGTCCGCTGGCATTGATTGTGTATCTTGACCTGGGGACCTAAGTTTCCCCCCCATAGCCATCGATTGGGTTCGAGTGGCTTATGCACCATTAGAGATCCTGGGGAAAGCAGAAATGTTTCTGTCGCGTTTTGGTTTCAAATTCTTGCAAGTGCGGCTGCCAGTCTCCGTTTGTGGGAATGGAAAGTGGTATGCAGCAGTAAGTCAGCAGCAAGCTGCGCTTTAGCTGTCGAAGCACTGATCTGTGCCCCTCTGCTCTGCAGTAGAGAATGAGGAAATGGACGTGTCACAGTGCATATTCCCGTTCGCCTGCTAACAGTGAGGAATGTGTCTAATTTTAAGCAGTCACCACTACTTGTTTCCTCGTAAAAACAATACAGTAGTAAGACTTCAGATTGTTTGTTTCTTGTTGGTGTTGTAAGTGTGCTGGATGCTTTTTCTGTGTCATGTTAGTGTTTTTGTGTTTTTTGTACAGTGGAAACTATTTAGCTACAGTGTAAAAGCTCTTCTGTTTGGATATGTCTCCTATGAGCACTGATACAGTTTTGTCAGTGTGGCTTTGGTTAGGGGTCAGAGCCCTCCAAGTTGGGGGTCTTACATAGCTATGCGGGGTCTTTGGTAGGAGGCCTAAGCTCGCCTGCCCCACCGTGGTTCCTGCCATGACTGCTCTGTTCCTCGATGAGAACCTGCCCGACGGGACCCGTATGCAGCCCGGCACCAAGTTCATAAAATACTGGAAGATGAGGAACACCGGATCCGTGTCCTGGACCACGGAGACCAAGGTACCGTAGCAACCGCCAAGTGGTCAAAGTGCAGAGTGACTTCAGCGAATTACACGTTTAAATTAAATTTGTGCAGCTGCAATTTCATTAGATGGTTTTTCGACCAGGACACTCTCACTGGTCCCGGCAAGGTGATCGCTGCACACTCTGCTCCCTGACTTAATCCATTCATCTTGAATGATGCAATGGTAGCAGTAAATGTGAAATGGGGAAGTGCTGATGTGCTCGCACTCTCTGACTCGGCGTTAGCCAACGCCAAGTGAAAGCACCACCTCTTTTCGTGCCTTATCTCTTCATGGCTATAGCACTAACAGTACACCTTACGTCTCATATAAGAAGATATGTTATACATTTAGCCGACACTCTTTTCCGGAATGACTTTTACCGTTTGCTTAGTAGGTGCTTCAGTCCACAGCAGCTTGCTTGCCGCCTGACTTTCACTTTTGGCTTATAGTTTGGTTCAAGGATAAACCATCAGGGCCCCTTTTGATTTCAATCAGGCAGCCTTTCAGTCTCAATGTAGGGGTCCTTAATCCCTGAGATTAATCCCTACAGATTTGAAATTTAATTTGGGGGGGGGGGTTCTAGGCTTTGATCAGGAATGTGACAATATCTATGTGCCCGCAGCTGAAGTTCATGTGGGGCAACTTGTCCCTGGCATCCCGGGAAAAGGAGAAGGAAGTGGCCGTGCCCTTCCTGCAGCCTGGCCAGGTGGGCGTGGTGAATGTGGCCTTCGTGGCACCGGTCTTGGAGGGCACCTACACCTCGCACTGGCGCCTCGCCCACCGCGGGGAGCAGTTTGGCCCCCGGGTGTGGTGTAGCATCGTGGTGGACGCCGATGCCCGACAGGAGAATGCCTCGCCATTCTGCACTGCCCAGGTGAGTCCGAGCTGACATCCCCAACAGTGCCCATCGTCTGTGTGTGCCATCCATCCATCCACCCATCCATCCATTCATCCACCTACCTTACTTATCAAGTGCCGGGTCTCAGTGGGGCTAGAGCTCATCCCTGGAAGTGCAGGGCAGGGGACATGCCGGATGGGTCGTCAGCCCATCACAGGCCGCACAAACACACATCCGCAATGTAGAGACACCGCTGCACCTAAAAGCTGATTCACCGTGTACTTCTGTGTGGAATACTGTAGCCTGACAAGCTGATTCATTGTGTACTTCTGTGTGGAATACTGTAGCCTGACAGCTGCAGTTACATTGCTGGGAGGCGGGAGACTGGCCACGGTTTAGGTCACAGCTACGCCTTACCTGACCGCATGGATTCTACGCAGAAGTGCGAGTCGGGTTTATCCATCTGTTTTTTGCACCTCATGGAGGAATCTCTCGCAGACAAGTGGGGCGCATTCGCACCCTGGGCTTGAATCGAGTCGATGGGCCTGGGGGCGGGAGGCTGGGTGAGATGCGCTGTGACCCGCCTTGCAGTTATCGTGAGTCCATGGGCACCAAACTGTGGTTACAGGAGAAGGAGCAGAGCACGGCGGATAAGGATGGGGCCTGCTGTGCCGGCGCCGCTCGGGGTCACACGCCCGTGTCTGCGGGCTCTGATAGGGAGTACTACATACCCTCTGTGGACCTGCTCACGGCACAGGTATGGCGGTCGCGGCCGGTTCGGCACCGCGGTGACGCCGCCTGGTAGCCCTGCCTGAACATTCTGCTCTCGTTGCTTCAGGACCTCCTGTCTTTCGAGCTGCTCGACATCAACATCGTCCAGGAGCTGGAGAGGGTTCCCCACAACACCCCGGCGGGTAAGGCCTCCGGCAGGCGGGCCGGGACCCTAACGCTCTTCCTCTAGGGACGGCTGCGGTGTTTGTGTGCCTCAGCAAGTCGCCACGATGAACCACCTGGCTGCATTTGTGTCGTCCGAATCCCTAGACATGACTCCATGCATGTCCCCTGTTCCGAACGACGGCCCCATATCGGAGAAGCGTAATCTGGCCTTGATCAAGGTTGAGGCTGAAGCAGAGGGGGTGAAAAGCCTTCTGGGTAAGGGCTCTCCCCGATGGTCTTGTGCTTGGGCGTTCCTGTTGGTCAGCCGCGTACAGTGCAGCGATCGCTCTGTACAGCGAAACATCAAATAAATGGCTCTTAGAGCAAAATAATTGCATGTCAAAGAGTATGTAAAAGCTTATCTTTCAACTGCGGCTGCTTGCACACCCACTGTGGAGCTGTCGTGGTCCGTCTCCTTTTCCAGTCTAACAGGATAGTTTTTGGCTGATCTTGCAGTCGAGATTACGTGGTCAGCAATGCAGTCGGTCTGTTGGTGTTTCAAAGCTTTCCATAATCCCCCCCCCCTCTTCCCAATTTATGTTTTTGATTTTTTTAGGAACTACAGGATAGAAATTAATGTTCAAAAGAATATTTGTAAGATGTACAGTAGACCAGTTTTTGGCTTGCAGTATTACAGTTGTGTGTTGTGCTTGAAAATACGCTGTGATATGGCTGGATTGCATTCCCACATGCAGTGGGACACTGTGTCAGGTAGACCTGTGTAAAGGTGGTCCTGCTTCCTGTCTTTGGAATGCACTTTTACTGGGCTGGAGCTTTTGGGTAATATGATAATTGTCTTTTTGCTTTTAAGCTAAGCGAAATCATCCCGAGTTAGTAGATATGTTACCTGTTATGTTAGAGCTGTTTTAGCAGTGTGCAGCACGGGCAGTGTTGAAGTGCCAGGCGACAGGCCTCATACTCAGCATCCTCACAGAATATGAATGCAGCAGTGAATCAGCCACGATGGGCCGTTTTAGCTGGCAGTAACAAACCGGCAAACAGAGAAGGTGCCACAGGCTGCATGGTAGTGCACATTCATTCGGGGCTCAGATTCCGCCGCTTTCACAAACCAGTACAGCTGGTCTTTTTAAACCATAACACGGGAATTATCTCTCTAATGCCCAGCTGGGGCATTTGTACACCTGAGGCTGGTGGTACATTTCCATGGTAACGAGCACTGGTCTAGACACAGCTTTTGTACCAGTCTGTCTGCTTCCTTTCGGCTCAGGTGCACCATATGCATAATATTAATTGATGTCTGGCATCCCCATCCAAGGTGTTCCTCTGCATTGGGCTGTGTTTGGGCCAAGGGAGCCTGGAGCCTAGATTGGTCCTGAGCAAGTTTCTGCCAGTGTCAGACTTGTAGCATATTCCATGCTGAAGATGTGGCTGTAGCCAACATGGCTTCTACAGCAGTATGGAATCAGCATCTGATAGGCCAAGGGGACAGAAAGGGACTGGAATTTCACACCGGCTAGGGCCTCTAGTTACAGACCGTTCCTTTAGGGGGACGAAACACTTACGACATTCAGAGGCTTCAGAGGAAATGTGGAGATTTAGCGTGCAAGTAAACAAGGACCTGTCATGTGAAACTGTCTTTCTTCTGCTCTTTGTTCAGATTGGTGGAAAACGAGAATTCATGTCATGCACAAATTACAGAGGGGACTGCTGTTTTCACCTTGCTCTCTCAATCTCCCGCCTTTATATATGTCCTTCCAAAACTTACTTACCCTTAATACTAGTTTACACATGAGCCCATCTGAATACATTTTGTTGACTAGGAGATACGACACATAGCACGTGATCTTCCGTGGTGTGTGCTTGATAATGGAACCTGTGTTAAGGACAGCGCTCGATGCATGGGGCTTTGACAATGTCACAGAGATGAAACCTGAAGGTGCATTTCCCAGAAATAGATGTAGCGCCTTCCTACCGGAAGCTCCTGCTATTAATGCCTGCGTCGGGGTTTCCTGCCAGGGGCGGCGAAGGAGGCACCCAAGCAGCTGATGGCCGTTCCAGCCCAAGAAGAGGGTGAGGAGGACATCAGCGGGACGCAGTTTGTGTGTGAGACTGTGATTCGCTCGCTGACCCTGGAGGAAGCGCCGGACCGTAGACCCCTTCGCCGAGTGCAGGCCGACTGCAGCAGAGGTGGGTTTGCAGTGTATCCACGACGCATAGTGGTGAGCACGCTGTTGGAATTGGGGGCTCCTGTCAGGCCATAATGGGTATGAGGGTGTTCAAGCAGTCTTTTTAAGGCCTTCTTTTTAGGTTTCGTTATTCTTCCCCTGTATTGTTTTTTAAGAATGGATTCCTTTTACTGAATTGTAGTAACTTGCACAAAAATGTTGTAGAAACATGTAAACACAACGCTGCTGGCAAACCACTGGTACCAAGCGATTTTCAGCCCATGGGTCGCAGTCTAAGTTTGGGTGGTGGCAAGTTCTGGAATGATCACAAAGCAGATCACGAGTTGGAAATTTAAGCGTCTTAGAACTGGGAAGCTCCTACGCTGATCCACGATCAGATTTCCCAACCCGTCTCTAAGAATTGCTCTATATGAACGGGTCTTGTGTCTGCAAACGCTTAGCGCAAGACTAGTGAACACTCAACCAATCCAAAAAGTCATAAACACAGATACTTCATTTAAAATTCACTGGCACATCCAATCAGGTTTGTGTGACAGGCATTGATTGGCGTGACTTGGAGAGTGCACTGCATGCTTGATCATAGCGTTAATTTAAACTTGCACAAAATTCAGGGTCATGACTGAGCTGGCGTGGTAAAAATTGGGTCGCAGTGCAAAAAAAGCTTGAGGACTACTTCCCTATACTGCCTGCTGTCCAAACCTCTGCACTCAGATTGGTCCTTTCCTGCTTGCTGTCTTGTAGCCCAGGAGCCTCTGCGCTGTGAGAGAGCTGGTCAGGAGCAAGCAGAAGGCAGAGGGACACCTTCTGTGGGCCCAGCAGTGGGGAAGAGTGAAGAGCCAGCCCAGGGACCCCCTGAAGCCATGCAGGACGAGCAGGCAGAGCCAGGTAAAGAGAGGCGACGTGCCATTGACTTGGAATGAAGAACTAGTAATTAGTAATTGTAATTGGTAATTGTTGTCTTGTATGTAGCAGTTTTTGCATGTAGTTAGGTACAAAATCGCTGTTGTACAGGAAAGGCTGCTGTGAGATGAGGGACAGCTGGCCAGGTGGCTAATTGTAGTGGAATGCATCCTGTTCTGTTGTCAGGGACCTGCGCAGACGGCGAGGGCGGCAAGATCGGCATGGAGCCCGGCAGCCAATCGGAAGCCGAGGACGACGGCGACAGGGACGAGGTGCGCAGCCAGGCATCTTCTGTCTCTTCCGAGGACTACATCGTCATCCTGCCCGACTGCTTCGACACCAGTCGCCCACTGGCGGAGTCCATGTACAGCTCGGCGCTGTCGCAGGCCGGCAGCACGGAGGGCGGCCCGGGGGCCCTGGATCGCGTCACACCGGAAGGCGAGCGCGAGGAGGAGGCCCTGTGTGCCGGCGGCGTCAACGACATGCTGTGCACCTCCCAGACGCTGGACGCCGTGCCCCTCACGCCGGTAGTGGTAACTACCCCAGGTCCTGCCACTCCGCTGTCACCTACCAGGCAAGACAATTGATGTGTGATACACATTTCCACCAGAGATGGCGCCACCAATGATAGTGTTGATTGGTGCCCCAGTCTGTTTATTGCAGGACTAACTGTGGTCTGATTAACATACTGCCTCAAGTGGCCTGACCTTCGAATCTAAATGTCGCTTTAGGTCACAGTTGTCCTGTATGGTGGAATCGGAGGCCATCGCGAATGACAAGCTGTATCAGAGTGACGATCCCATGGACGGTGAGACCTGTCTGTCTCCTTTCCTGCCTGTCCACTCAAAGCTTTAAAAAAAGACATCTATGTACATATAGACTTTGTCAGCCATAAAAAATGGATGGAGTGGGCAGTTTTTTTTTTTTTATTTGAAATTGAGTGTTGAGAAACATCTTTCTTTCGTGGCTTGAAGAGGGAGGAAGTGTTATTACCATTGTCCTTAAAATAGCTGAGTAAGGTGCTACTGTGGTGCTTAGCAAGTTATGATAAGCCTGCTTTTCATAGGCGTGACCCATTTTGAAGGTAAATGTCTGATCAGAGGAGAATTTTCAGAGGTTGCAGCCGTTTTGTCGTCATAGAAGTCTAGGGCTCTGGTTTGATGTTTCTGCGGCCCGATTCAGATACACTGTCTTTTTGCTTTGTGCGTTTTCTGCTGGTCAGCATTTGACCTTCTCTTTATGTTCATGTGTCAGGGAGCAGTCGGGAGCCTTCCCCAGTCGCAGTGACTGCAGTGACCCCACCCGACAGCGCTGACTCCAGTCAGCAGGACTCACAGGACCCCAGGTAGGTAGTCCGTGTGTAAACCCTCCTTCCCTGCTCCTCCTGCAAACCCCATCTTCACTGCCTCCCTCCTTCCCTGCTCCTCCTGCAAACCCCGTCTTCACTGCCTCCCTCTTTCCCAGCTCCTCTTGCAAACCCCATCTTCACTGCCTCCCTCTTTCCCAGCTCCTCCTGCAAACCCCATCTTCACTGCCTCCCTCCTTCGCTGCTCCTCCTTCAAACCCCATCTTCACTGCCTCCCTCCTTCCCTGCTCCTCCTGCAAACCCCCTCTTCACTGCCTCCCTCCTTCCCTGCTCCTCTTGCAAACCCCATCTTCACTGCCTCCCTCTTTCCCAGCTCCTCCTGCAACCCCCATCTTCACTGCCTCCCTCCTTCCCTGCTCCTCCTTCAAACCCCATCTTCACTGCCTACCTCCTTCTCTGCTCCTCCTTCAAACCCCATCTTCACTGCCTCCCTCCTTCCCTGCAGGGCGCATGGAGGTATCGCTGGCGGGCTTGTCAAGGGAGCTCTGTCTGTAGCAGCCTCAGCCTACAAGGCCCTCTTCACTGGCCAGCCTGGTCCACCATTGGTCAGTTCACTCATTTCCATGTCCATGTTTAGTATGTCAGAAATAATGGCTCATAGTCCAAAGTGTGACCCCTGACCTCCTGCCTGCCTCACAGGCGCCCGGAGATGCTGCCAGCCAGGACGCTACCATGATGGCGGTGCTGCTGGAAATGGGCTTCGGAGACCGGCAGCTCAACCGACGGCTGCTGCGGAAACACAACCACAACCTGCTGGACGTGGTGAATGAGCTGGTGCAGATGGCCGACAACGAGTGGTACGCCACGCGTTACTGAGGACGGAGCCTCCCACCCGAGGCCAGCTCCCTGCTCCTGCTCCTGCTCCTGCCGCTCCTCCTCCTCTCTCTCGTAGGACAGCGCTCCCGTTGCTGCGTAGATCAACCCCCACACGTGGCGGCCACACACCGCTTGCTGACTCCTGCGTGAGGGCGCTAGAGTGGTGTCCCCATTTCTTTATATTAAACTTCACAGTGAAAAGTGGCATATAAGTAAAATTGTTAGGTAAAGGCCTCTGTGTTTGGTGATATATTATCTCTAACGTAGCTGGGACACTTGTGCTATTACCAGGGTAAACAAACAAAACAGGGAATAAGGTCAGCATATGTGGAGAACAGCAGTGTAACAGTCTAAACACACGATATAACCTCCTGCCTAAAGATACTTCTAGTGTATCTGCTAGAGCATAATACGGTAGTGCTAAATTAATCTGGGCTTTTGTGCGACTTTAAGACAGTTGTTATAGCTCAATTGTGTAGATATGTATCGAAACTTTGTATAAATGACATGCATGACCGTCTCTGTGGAGAGTACAACCCATTTTTTGTGACGGGCTGGGATAAAACAAACCGCCATATTGAGGGATGTATACCAGAGGCGTCGGAGGCATGGAACGCACCGCAGAACGTCACGCTAACAATGCGACGCAAAACGTTACCGTTTCTTTTCCATGGAGGACCGAGTTGGTGTTCTGGGAGCTTCACAGAGTGCTCAGTGCTTGAGAGAAAAGAGAGAGAGGGCTGGGGAGGGGCAACAAACATTCCTGTGTCCGTCAGTGAGACGCATTGTGATGTCACTGGCCTTTTTGTGCAGTAAATGTTGATAGACTTGATAACGTTTCAGTTTAATTTCAAAATATTCCTTAACCTTAGGTGAGCCCGGTTTTAACCTGGGTAAGTAGTGGCTTAACTGAAGTGAACCTAAGGAGAAAGATGCTCTTTTCCGAATGTCACTTGTCTGATTTGTCGAGAGCACGTTGTATTGTTATGGTGCTGTGCTTGTGATGGATGCAGAGTTGACGCTTTCATTAGTTCAAATCAGTTTAGTTGTGTTATATAAGTGAAAGCAGGACTCACTCTCTCCTTCTTCACATCTGGTTTTCTGTCTCAAAGCAGGGTACACTTTGGATTAGTCTCCAGTCCATGCTGGCTTAGAATAAGACCCTCTTCATTTTTTTGTTTTTAAGAATTCATTACAGGATTCTCATATTAGTTGGCATGTGTTTCTGATGTGACTTAACAGATAATGCTTTAAGCCATATATTTTTTTGCTGTTGTATGTTCTCTCTCCCATGGCTAGAAATTTCTATTTAGAAGTACAATCTGGGTTTAGAGGCTCTGGCTTCTTCTTTTTCTTCTGTGCTGCACTTTTCTCTATGGGGGTTGGCTCTGTTGTTCTCAAATGAACTGGTGACACGTTCGGATCACGCTGTGGTGGTAAATAAGGGGCAACTGTGTGAAATTAACTGCAAGTGCAAGATTCATTTTCCCTGAAGTCTTAGACATGCTAAAATGCTCCTCAAGAACAAAGTGGTACAGCCGTGAATGTTTTTGTCTTTACTAGAGTGGAGCTATATATAATATATATAATATTCTTTTTCTGATAAATTGTCCAAAACAACCCAAATAAGTTACTTGAGTGCTGTGCATTTGAACTTTTACAATATGCGTGTGGAAGGAAAATGTAGAGGAGTAAAACGTTTTTATGAAAATTTTAAGTGAAAGTGAGCAGAGTTCAATGTGCTTTTAATTTTTTTAATCTTGAAGAGCCCCGACTCAGCATGACCAAGATAAGGGATGTGAGATGACCGTCTGAAATTGTCTGCCTGAAATTCAGTGGCGACGCATTGCTGGGGGAAATTGTAATGGGCTCCACAAGATTGTATGTATTACAAGGGATTTAAGTGTTGGGTCCCGCGATACATTCCAGGTGGGGGTGGGGGGGGACTAAAGTACAAACCAGTAGAATTAACTTTTGTAAGTGGTGGCCAGCAGGGGGGGGGGTCAGTTAACAGTGTCAATTGCTTATTAAGATTGGGGGAGAAAAGAGAAATTGTACGTCTGTAGCACAGGTTTGTGTTTCCTTGTCATACTGTCATCACAGTTTTCCGAGGCTTGTGGTCGCAAATTGGAGGCAAACGCTATTTTTTTCAGCTTATAGATGAGGAAAAGAGAATTAAATTTAGCATTCGATAATCATTGTGTTTTTCCTTAGGGAAAGTGAAGTCTAGATTTACTGTGAAACAGGAAATGGTATTTATTAATGAGTACCTGCTTCAGTGCTAAGTGTTTGACTCATACTCTTAGGTGTTATTGAGAAATGGTGGGGCTTGAGGTGGAATTGCTGTGCAGGTTCAGTTCATAGTTGTCTTAGGAATCCTTTTTTCATTCATGGTGATGTTGCAGCCTTCAGTGGAACCTCTCTTCCACTCTATAGTGATTAGACACATTTACAATGGCACCAAAGGGGTTATAATAACTAGATATGGCAGTAAATTTGTTCCCCTGATGAGTGGATGGAGTGTGGAATCACCCTGCTGCTGAAGGTCAGGAGCTGGTTTCACTGAAAGCTCCGTTGCATGAGCTGAGCATGGGATCTTAGGGGGACTGCTTTCATGCTTTTTGTTTTATGTTGGATAAGCACTTTACAGAAATGCACCTGTTCTAAAATCATGTTTGTTGCTGATATGATTTAATAAAGTTAATTATAATATCACTGCCTTTTTCTCCAGATTAATTTCCTGACCTGAAGGAGGAATTTGGAATTTTTGGTATAACTATACGAACATCCTTTCCTTGCTTGGCGTTCCAGTGTTTTAAGCCATCCATCTTTCATACAGCTTGTGTGGTACATGGTCACAGGGTCACTGGAGCCCATCCCACAAAGAACAAGGCACAAGGCTGGGGATGCCCTGGATGGAGTGCTGGCCTATCACAAGGCCGGGGATGCCCTAGATGGGGTACCAGCCTATCACAAGGCTCACACACTATGAGCAGTTAGAGCAGTTCATCTAGCTACATGCTTCTGGACTGTGAGTGGAAAACATGAGTGCCTGAATGAGACACATGTAAACCCCAAACACACAGAAGCAGGGGTCGGATAGGACCCCTGACACTTAGGGGTGAGGCTACAGCAGGGCTCTTCAAATCTGACCCTCAAATTTCAAATCAAGGCCTTGTTGTCAGTTCTCCCAGGTAAGTAGGTGAATTAGTACAGGCCTGCTTTAAATATCCTTTCAGTCAGTGGTTATCTTAATGCTGAAGTGTGATGGTTCAGAGAAGTCTCTTTGTACATCGCTGTAATGATCCAGTGCTTATTTTCACTTTATTACAGCAGATATTGGTCAAACTCATTCCTGCTAGGTAGTTTCTCTGTCCCAGTCAAATATGTCTTAATATTTTGCTACAATAAAATTCTAAATGATAAAAGATTCAGATGGCATTAGTTACACTGTATCATGAAATTACAAATAAATGAGCCTATTGGTCAATTTTAAGTGAGTTCACTATTTTGGTTTGAAGGATGTTTCCATGTTGTTAAGCATATAATATTACAAAAGCTGAGAGTTTACTTAAGCCATTGTAGTGAAGAATCGAGAGTGATGTATCAAAAGGACATATATTTTAAATACATTTATTTCTGATTTTTAGACTAAAGAAAACAACACTGTGAGGTATTTTATCGGTATATAAAGCCACATTTGGGCACAGAAAAATGTGCAATGTAGGGATGCCTGGCATATTTATATGAGACTGATGTATTGCGCGGCGATTTCTTATTTAGCCAAGAAATATCTATTTGCCAGTCTTACCATTGTTTTAAAACTGCTGTATTAAAAGATTAGGTGTGGCTCAGGTGTTTTTACTGTTGAAGTAAGCAAAAAAAATCCGCATGTGCCGATATATATGCAGTACCGCAAGATGCCACTGAGTGGAACCCGACGAGTGCTCTTACGTAGCAACCTAAGGGAAAGAAAAGGGGACGTTTGACGATTTTGTAACCATCGACATACTTGTCATCTCATGATCATAATCTATGTGATCCTTTCAGCATGATTACGGATAACCCCAGTGGTCTATCCGTGGGGTAAGACGTTTAATTTTTACGCATACTTTTAGCAGCAGGCTATTTTACCGAGGTCATAGCGACTAAGCAAATGTTCCGTTGTTCATTTTTTGTTCTGTTTACCAAATTTTGTAATCTGCTGTTTAGTAATCAGTCAGATGTTTAATCCTGTTTTCCCTAACACGGGAGTGTTGCATGATTGCGTGATTGTGATTTTCGCGTGATATTTTTATGTAAAAACTGCTTAGAAGTTCCAAGTTTTAGAGAGGCTGAAAGTAAGGAAGGACATACGCATGTTAAAAATATCAGTTGGCAGAACAGACGGGTGAGTTGGAAAATAATTTGGAAAATAACTTAAAATAAATCGGGAGGGGACTCCAAATCTCTATTTCCGTGCCGAGGCAGAACAAGCTTTACAACTTCTACTACCGCATATGGGCGCCAGGCTTTACTGGTTTATACTGCAGTGAATCCGTGACAGATTCGCCAATTTTCTCCGAGTGTGTTTTCGGTTTTGAAGTTCAGGGACAGAGCTGGTGTCATGACTCATTTGAGACCTCAATTGCAGTACGATTAGCTGCGTATTCAATGCATTTATTCGAAACCGTTTTTAAACACTTCTATAAATATGAGTATTTTAAGTAATTCGGGTTAAATACTTAATTAAAACTTAGAGCAGCGTCCTGAACTCATAGCTATTGGTCATAAATCCTGGAACTGAAAGAAGGTACCTTACCCATGATCTCAAGCAACCAGTTTATTCTGTGACTGCAGAATGGACAGATCCTGATCTGGCTAGGCACTATATAAAAAGGACACAAACATGGGGGTGTCCTTTGGGCAAAAGCATAGTTCCCCAGAGGAGACGGATGTTCCAGTGCTCGACAAGGCGAGAAGAGCATCTCGGAAAGATTATGGCAGCATTGGCGGGGAGGACTCCTTGGACTGCCCCACTTGTCAGGGTACAGGACGTATCCCACGAGGTGGGTCTTCTGGCTTGTCCGACCGGCCAGGTCCTCCTGCTGTATACATTTGTATGCATAAAGAAGCCCCAAGCCTTGTGTGAATGTGTCATATGGTTGTGTCTGTGTTGTGGTGGTGGATCAGCCCAAGCACATTGTTTTACGTCCCCTTCGGGTCTCCACAGGCCTGGAGAGAAAGCTGGTGGCAGTCATTCCATGCAGTGACCAGAGGCTGAAGCCGCCACAGACGTAAGAGCCCTTTGATAACAGCTCCCGCACATTTGCGCAGAGAGTAGCATGCAGGAGACATGCCCATTCAACAACACCACTTTGTATGTCAGCCATTGCTATCATGTTACTTAATCAGTGTTTCTTCGGAACTTGAGTGTGTTTTGCAGTCAGGTCAGTGGAAATCACTCAAATGTCAAATTACCTTATTTTTAATCATTACATCTACTTAAATCTCTACCTTGTGTGACTGTTAATATTCGGAATTCACCAGGTTCCAACTTAAGTATTTGTAGTGTATACATGAAGTTGAATGTATATTTGTTTTTCCTTAATGACAGTATTTCTTTAAAGACATAATCCACGCTTAATCCATGCCTCTTTAATTGTTGTTCTGTCCTTAATAAGGCGAACTTTCAATAGTTAATATGTAATATTCCTTTTTATGAGCTAGATACATTAGAGCTGTGGTGGTTCTACAAAGTCAACCCAGAGAGGAGTTGGCTGGATCTCATTTTAAGGGCTGTCTGCAGTGTTTATTCATGTTCACTTGAGATTGTATCAGCATATTTGTATATGTGATATACTTCAGCGTTAAGACGGCAGAGGTTACATACATTCTAAGAGGTGACTGTGTCAGTGTGTTAAAAATAGGAGTTTTTGGTGATACATTTTGCCGCCGCTGTTTCTCAAAGGTGTCATGTGTTGTCTCCGCCACAGGAAGCGCTATGTGTGCATTTCCGTGCTGCTGTGCCTCGGAGTCTGTATGTTAGTCCTCTTCTTCCTCTTCCCGCGGACTGTTTCACTTTCCCCCGTGGCCATCCAATCTGTCCTGGTGTACTTCTCTGCAGCCACGGTCAATATGACTCTCAAAGTGAGTACACTTTGGCACCGCTGTGCTGACTAAGCAGTCACAGTCGCCCAGTCACAGTCATTCAGTCGGAGTCACGCGGTCTGCCGTTTGCAATGTGTTGTGCGTCAATTAGACCTGCTCATTTGGTTATTTCCAGAATATTATTAACATCAGCAATGAGAACTTTGTCACCGTGGAGGCCCGCAATCTGGACTTGCAGGTTTTGATTGTCGACACCATTGTCGGAAAATACAAGATTAGCAATGTTACTACAGTGAAACCACGCTCAGTTAAGCCGGTGAGTCCCAGCCTTGTCTACATGGCATTTAATTTTTAGCATTTTGCTTTCAACAATCATAATGTCATCAGTAGAAGATTAGATGGTTAAATAAATCAAGTATATGAGGACCACAGTCAGAACCCATCAATTGAGAAGGGTGTACCAAACAGACCTGAAGTAATTTAACAGAAATAATGAATAAATATGGTGCAGGAGGACAGGACACTGTGAAAAGCTGTAAAACCAGCTCTGTAATTTTCAAAGACGTAGTCCATGTTGACATCTGTATCTAGTCATGCTGACTGTTTCATTGTAATGTTCCTAGTAAAACCGGTTCATGACACGAGCTGTTATGAAAATGGCTGTCATTTGAATCTAACAAATCCTCCTTTTTATGAAGTAAATCTGGCTAAATCATATTATGATGCAGAAGTGCAAGAGATATAAAGCAATAAAAAAACAGTAACTGAGCACTTTGATACTGAAACACCCATAAACGCATATAATTTTTTGAAGAAAAAAAAAATGTTTTTCAGATATATGATGTGTGTATTTCTGGGTGTATTTCAGTTGCAAATTATTGAATAGTTCTTTAACTAATCTTCTAAAAATGTCCTTTTTCAGTACGAGTATGACATCCTTGTCTCAATTGGCGACCCTGGACTGAAGTAAGTAAAACTTATG
Source organism: Brevimyrus niger (assembly GCA_015164015.2). Taxonomy (NCBI): domain Eukaryota; kingdom Metazoa; phylum Chordata; class Actinopteri; order Osteoglossiformes; family Mormyridae; genus Brevimyrus; species Brevimyrus niger. The sequence continues at coordinate 26,960,968 of JAABNY020000095.1, forward strand.
CCTGTTAATACTGATAGTACTGCTAAAAAGCTTAATGACAGGTATCAGTGTGAACTTGAAATCAGTAACATAGCTTAGTAAAAAAAAATCAGCAAAATCACCGTTTTACTCATGGGCTGTTTTTTCGTGTCCTGCAGTGAATATTGCAAAAAAGCATCTATCCGAATCCACACCTTGTTTTTGCATCTGCAGTGAGTATCGCGCTTCTTTGCCGTCAGGCCACTTTTGGTCTGTTCTTGCACCCCCAGCTGCTGCTGTATCTTTGTGTGGTTCATGTAGGTCATGGATTCACTTGAGGGAAATCACTCACTGTCCGGCTGTGTTTCACTTAGACAGGTTCTGCTTCTGTGCTGTGGGGGTAGGATTAAAAATGAAGGCAGTTTCTGCATCACCAGTTTCATAATTCAAACCTGGAAACCACTTTGGAGGTGGCGGTGGTGGTGGTGGTGGGTGGG
>JAABNY020000095.1:26997979-27022917 GCA_015164015.2 Brevimyrus niger
GGTTGTCATAGTTAGCATTAGCATTTTTCCCATTGAAATGAATGAGCGGTCCCCATAAGGATATGTTTACCCTACATTTGTGTGTGTGTGTGTGTGTGTGTGTGTGCTGCACACGGGATACAGACTCACCCTCTGTTCCTTCTGTTTGTCGTTTTGTAGATCGGCACATATTTGCACTGGGGACAGTAAGGTAACATGTAGATCGCATAATGTGTTCAGAATGCTAGTGCCAGGGGGAAGGAGCCCAAGTGCCCGTCTGCACCGGCCCCCTAAAAATAACCACTTAGAGATATTAAAAAAAGAATGATCAAGACATGGTGTCTTTTGCTTTCTAGGGTGTGCCACCCCCCAGTTCACAACATTTACGATGACCTGTCCCCATCCCAGGCCCGCAAGGGCATCCTGGTCATGCCACTGCCCTCCACTCTGCCTAGCAATCGTATTTGTCCTGATCCCAACACTGGGCTGCAAACATCTCTCTGTAATGGAGGGGGCGTGTGTGACACGATATCTTCAATGATTGAAAAGCCCTCTGGGAAGGACTTGGCCGGTGCCCGGAGACCCGGAGCGGCTAATGGATGGCGCAAGGCCGCTGGCCCGCAATCCCCGTGCCCCTGGATCGATGACTTATGTGACTGGTGACAGCCTTAGCTAAACAGACCGCTGCCTCTGAGAGCATTGCTGGCTTCTGCGAAATACGTGCCGAGGGATGAGTAGTCTTTCCATCCTACAGTGCAGGTGTGTATATGGCATGTGTCTCAATGGGAGAGGGAGAGAGAGAGAGAGAGAGAGAGAGAGAGAGAGAGCTAAGGCAGCTACACGTGCGTGGTAGCTCACATGAGTGGGAGACCCATGTGACAGACTTCCACAGTACCCCCCTCACTTTCCAAAAGCTCTGTCTCTCTCTGGCTCCCAGGCAGATGATTATCAGTCAGCAGTGCTCCTCTCCAGTGCAATCAATCGGCACCACAAGAGTGGAGGGCAGGAGGGCACTTCCCAAGCGAATGATACTGACTCTCTTCCCCTTAAAGCTCAAGTCACCCTTAAGATGTGTCCCATGGATTTTGTCACCCAATAAATACCACTGTTTCTACCTATTCAAATTCACCTTTGACATTTTAGCCTTCACCTGTTAAGTATATTTTTAGGCAAAGAGCATTTTCCTAGATGCAGGCATGACAAACATCATCTCTGGTAAATGTGGATCTATACATAGATTAAATAAATTCAAAACATCGGTGGCCAAATTATCATGATATGAGCAAGTAAACATCACAGATATGGGTTTATGAGGGTCATGCGGCTTGTAATTCAAGACGAAACACAATTATCTTTCTGAGAACTTTATCTTTATCTTTCTGAGAACTTTAGTTAGAAAGAGGCCAAGAATGTGTATTATTTTGGGCTGTTGTTTGTCATGGTGCTGCATTTTCAACATCTCCCTTTAGTCTCTCCTGGAATCCCTATCTAATTTCATGCAGGACACTGGGTAGAATGCCTATAAGATACAGACATCCTGCAGGAAAAATAGCCTCTTATGCTCATACTTACAGAAGTATTCAGACCTCTCCTGCAAAATTTTATGAAATTACATAATTATAATTTATAACACCTTTCCAGGCTAATATTAAATTCAGAACCTGAATGTCGAGAATGAAGATTTAGATCAAAGTTTACTTAATTAAAATTAATTGACAAGATAAATACTCTCAGTCTCTCCTAGTTTGCTTGAGGGTTGCGTCAGGGCAGCGTGAAACAGGAATGGCTCCGCAGATTCTCAATGCACATGCGTATAAGCTCTGTAGGTGTTCAGGTCCCTTGCGGCAGGTGGACATTCCCAGGAACGATGGCACCTCCGTCACAAGAGGGACTTTGTGTGGATCGTCATGGAGATTGGAAATGGGCGAGAAGGGAATCGGTGTGGAAATTTGACACTCACCTGCCTGCCTATCAAAGGGAACCTTCACAGTGCCGCTCTTGTCTTCCAAGGTCGTCTCATGGATAGCTTTCTGAGCACAGGAAATGCCCCTCTTTTAACTACGTTCTTGTGCTGTTACAGGGCTATGAAAGTATGAGTGTCACATGATACAAACTCTGAAATCTAACTCTAGTGCCGGGTCATTATGAGCTTTGAGTGCATCTTTGGGGAAATGGTTTGTGATCCTGGACCTCCTGAGAACACATTGGGCCAAGTTCTGAGCACAGCCTACGTGCTAAAATACAGGATCTAGCACTGAGGATGTGGGGTGATGCTTTGGCAAAGACCCTCATGTACAGTGGTGCATTGAATCGTCAGCATAAAGTCCAGACCCAACATCTCTCAGTTATGCTCTTTCATTCTTCTGCACTGTGGTCCATTTGCCATGTTCCACAACTACTTTAAAACTCATTCACCGTTTGTCCTGCACTGTCTTGTCTAATATTGCTGTACTGTGTCTCCTGTCCCCTGATACTCTACCCTGCAACTATAGCATAAAATTTTAACTGTATTCCTCTGAACACGTGTGACAATAAAACCTGAAACCTGAACCTGAACATGGCATGAGGATGTTGGTACAGGAAGGCGTGGTCACCAGGCCGGCCTGGAGCAAACGCCGTTGGCCCACACCGGTGTCTCATGTGGAATTCCTGGCTGAACGGAACCTGCAGTTTTGAGTCACGCAGATTCAGGGCACAGAGTTTCCATTCTCTCACTTCTGGGATGTGAAGCCATGTGTTTGAAACAGAGCAGACGGGTCTGGTGATCCAGCTTTTTGTCACCTTCTTGGATGCCTTCTATGAAGTAGACATGCGAAAGACCTCTGCGGCACAGTGTAATACCCCACAACAGCCTGCTGTTATTACAGTGTAATACCACACAACAGCCTGCTGTTATTACAGGACACTCTTGGGGTGGGTGGGGGGGGGGTTGCAATTTATATCACCTGGCTGTGTTAGTTACCACTACTGCTGCAGGCGAATGCCATTGTTCACCTCTTGTGTTTATAGAGAAGTTTCCAGCTACATGCTACTGAGTTTCAGGAGCAATTTAGGTAAACAACATCTCGTTAGCAAACAGTTGGGTGTTAAATCTTTGTATACCTGAAAGACATAAAAAAGCTATATATAATAATCTGATATAATCACAGGAAAAGATACACATTATATAACTACTTACACAGAGTAAGGGAAAAAATGCAGATACACTGAAACCTAACAAGAATGTGTTTACATGGACATAGATGTGCTTTTCCACCAGTGGTTGAATTACTTTGATATTTTTCCAGAGCATGAGATAAAATTCTCGTCATAAACCTATAAGCTAATTATTCTTGTAGTCATATCTTCATTCATTATTTGGACTCTCAATGGGGATTTTCTGTCAAATATCCTTTTTAAAGAAAATAGTGTACTATCTGCTTCACCTTGGACAAAACAGTCTGCCAGATAAATGAAGAATGTTTTCCACAGGACTACTTATCTACCGATTTGCCAATTTCTGGTGTTCCTATGGTGATATGTTTTAAGAAAATAGCAGTTGATGTTTTACCTTTAAGATGGTGGTCAGGTTCAATAGCTCATTATATCTGTAGATGTTTTTCCCCTGTCATACTGAACTCTCGGTCTGACTTAGTGTAGCCAGGACGTGAATGACACACAGGGCCATGCCTGAGATTTATTTATAAGGTAAATGGCATGTAGATGCATGGAATTGCCGACGGGGACAAGAGGAGACTGCTGACAAGAGTCACAGGCGACTCAGCACTTTCTCAGGGCGGATTAAAGTGACTCCCGGCGCTTTGGGCCCTCACGAACGGAAGGCCTTGATTCAATTACCGCCAGGATGGGAGGCAGAGCAAGTTCTAAAAATACGAGTGAATAATGCAGCACGGAGACCGCCTGCAAATCTGCAGGCCAGAATTAGTGGTGACATCAAAAGGGGGAGGAAAAATGGAAAAGAATTAGGCGATGAGGGCTTTTGGAGTAGCGGCAGAGCCCAGAATAGTCCTGATCGCGATGACGTAGTAACCACAGAGTAAAGCAAGACACATGGGCAATCACTGAGGGGAAGAATAACATTTTTAAGCCTTATTCCATCCACATCCCCCTTTGCCGTTTTTGGCAGATAACGGAGGGAAAGAAGGGGGAGAGGGTCCGTGCCAGATGGAGTGATCTCATCGCATAGGAGACATGGGGCCAAGTCAGCTGTCTCCCCCAGCCAGCCTTAGCTAAGAAAAACTCCTCATTGATTGTGGCTCTCCGGTAGGCTTCTGCTTATCTGAGCTCCCCCCTCCATTTCCTGGTATGGATGCGCTCGGTACAGAGCTTTATCGGGGATGTGTCTCTCTACAGGTGTTTGCCAATCACAGACACGCTTGCGCTTTTATTGCCCCGTCCCATTTCCGTCCCTGTTCATGAGCCGTGGAGCTGAAAAGCCTCAGTGTTTTCATGCACTCTACTCCTCCGCACTCGATACTTGAATACTGCAGTAGGCTGCTACCACAAAAAAAGCGGGCTATTTTCTTCGCAAGCCCATTGTGGGAGCCATGCGTGATTGCCGCTCTGTTGTGAATAGACACACGCAGCCTCCAGCTGAGCTTGATTGAACAGCACGAGATGAGCTCCTTTGTTTGTTTGCCCCACATCCAGCTTCCTCTACCATCCACGTCACTTTTCAAGCTCAAGGTCAAAGCTGTGTCCTTGCTATGTTTTATGTGCTTTTTATGTGCTCATCTTGGTTGCCCTTTTACTAATCCATGCTCCTCCTAGGTCCCGCTGCACCATGGGCCCCAACCCCCTGAACCTTCTGCGTCTCCTGCTCTCTCACCCCCTCCCGGGAATACCTACCCCATGTGGCTATGTTATTAGCCAGTCTCCTTGGATGCCACATATGCGTGTCATCATGAAGAGTGACTTGCAGGTCCAAGGCGGCAACTGAGACTTTTTTTCACATTTTATGTTTTTTTACAATGCACAAGACTTGCCTTTTAAACTTGCTTGTTAAATATCACTCAACAATAACGAAAAATAACAACATTGTTGTTGTTGTTGTTATTATATTATTATTTTAAAACAACAACAATAATAACAATAATAATAATAACTGTCATCTCGTCCAAGAACAGGCTCGAGGTTTGCCGAGACACTGTCAGTGGTTAAAAGGCAGGCAGATTTCTGGATGACAATAACCTCCAGGTTGCTAAACTGCTTCATCTCCCAGGACGATGATTTCCTGAACTCCCAGTGTCACCTCACAAGCACACACATTTCCCCCACATCCCCTTAACCTCCTCTGACAACACCAGACACTTTAACTCTGGACAATTCAACACTGGACACTTTGCTGACTATCCTTTTAAAATATATTTATTAATTTTATATTTTATACCCTACTTGTCTTTTTGATATTTGTCTGTCTGTCTTGTGTATTTCCTATTTTGGTTCTTTTTGGCCTGGGGAAAAGCCATATAGTTTTTTTAATGTATGCAAATATGCTAAAAAATGGCAATAAAAATGCAATCTAATTTAAATGTACTGCACATTTAATTTTGGTTCTGATATTATTTAACTGTTGCTATTAGAAACTGTTGCCCTGGAAAATAAAATAAAATAATACAGACCACAATGGAACAAAGTAATACTTGGAAACTTGGAGAGAACTAATGATGATTATTATATGTTTTGGTGAGAAATATATGTCATCCGTGTTTCACAAGACGTCTCTGTAACACATGACATCCGTACAGCACATGACATCCGTATAGTATGTGCACTTTGTTCATTTGCACTTATCATTAGCTCAGGAACAAGTTAATCTGTTTGCGTTTACAAGGGCGTTTTGCTGTGTGCTTTTCATACACAATAGATGTGCTGCAACAAAGAGAATTCATGGATGAAATTTTACAGTAGGAACACTGAAAGACTAAATACAAAGCGAGAATGGAATTGCTATTCACACAAGAAAATGAATAGCAAAGTGTCTTCTTTTTATCCTACAATTTTGTTTGTCAGTGGTACTTTGAATACACTTTGGAACAGACTGCATGTTAAAATCAGGGCATGTAGTATTGGTTTTTTTAAGTACAGCACAAACTTTTTACTCCCTATCTAATCGCCTCTCAAAGTTGGCAAACTGTAGTTTAAAAAGTGTTTTTAACTGTCTTCGTTATGCTAATACAAAGTATGCAAAAAGTACGTAGGTCTCACGGGAATCTAGCAGACTCTTCACAGACACCCTGTTCACCCATCCAGCTTGGCCCTGCTGTTGTTTTCCCTGTGCATTGTGGTGTCTGCCTGTACTCTTTGTCTACGTCTCTGTGCCAAAAGTTGAACTCGAGGCTATGTCTTCATCTCATCGTGGGCTAGCTGGCTGGGGGTGGGGGAGAATGCAGGGTTAGGGTACATGTGGTAGGATTACCTTGGCTAGACAGCTTTCAGGGGGGCAAACGGAGACAATTTGCCCCAGTCTCCTTCCTTGTTTATTGCTGATAAACAGCTAGCACATTTACCACCCCAAATAAATCATTGTAAAACCACATGCTTTGCAGGATTCTCTGCTGGGACACAATGGGTTGTTTTGTCGTTGATTAATCAGTAAACATCAAACAGGATCTCTCAGGAAGCTAAACTGATTCTCACCTTAATTCAATTCCCTAGCAGACTTTTTAATTTAATAAAACTTACAATAGTGCCTTGAAATGTACACATTTTATATAGTTGGGTTACTCTTTTTAACCCATTTAAGGTTAAGCACTTTGATAAACTGAACAATATCAAAATTCCTCCAGGCAGCCAACGTTGAAGTCAGGCTCCTTAAGCACTACACAGCTATACTGTTTGGTAAAGTACTTTGTCACTATATATTTAAGTACAGTCGCCGAATGTAATGTTTTTATGTTTATATAATTTGAAAAGCCACACTATGCATCTGAAGAGGCCTGACTTTTGAAAATGATTTAAGATCTGTTGACTTGCAGAAATAGCTGCAAACTACCATACAGGGCACTGGGTGGGGGGGGGATTATTTTTCTGAAATGCATTTTCACCCTGCAACCCTGTACAAGATAATCAGATGGAAGACAGACAGACAAATGCATAGATAGATAGATTACCCAACTCTGTGTATTAAACAAGTGCAAGATGAGGCATGTGAAACCTATAATTGTAATATATATGTACAAATGGCAAGTAAAGCTTCCTTTCATTTATAGGTTATTCAGACAGATATGAAACTCATAGTGAAATAAAGACTATATACTGTATGCAGCCTAAGACTTTAATGCTCCTCACTGGAATTTCTATTATTTGCTAGTAATGGGCAGTCAGCTTAGCTGTATTTGATCTCAATGGCTCTCAACTTGGGCAAGATGGAGAATTATGAGTGAAATGTGATCCTGCAGAACAGGAGTGTGAAAGATAGAAAGGGGGTACAATTTAATATATGTATGAAACTCCAGTCCCCTGACGAGAAAAACAGGGGGTTAGCATGTGTTGGCCAAATAGTACCGTAAAGTGGTGCAGCCACGTGAACGCGAATAAATGTGTTGCCATTTGTGTGTGTGTCAGGGACGGTGTGTGTGTTCAGACACTATCTCCTTTCAGAGAGATAAGGGGGCAGCATTCTCTGACAGCGACCTCACTGCTTCTCGCCAGTCACCTCGGCCTCGCTCGAGCGTGTCAACAGGCAAACCTGTCTCCACTCACACAAGGGCGCACTATCTTCAGACATTTAAACCAATTTAATCAGTCTCTTGCTTACATCCTCACATTTACACTAATACCAGTGAAGACGGTCCTCGCAGGATGAGGTTTTCACTGGAACACACACATTTCTGAGAGACAGGGCTGTCAAGATAGACAAACAGTAACCTGCACCCAGAGACGAGCTGCTTCTTTTACACACATATGCTCAGACAGGCACCGAAATCCATGCACATCGAGAGTCGTGAGACAAAATCTGTGGCCAAAACTCGGCAGCGTTGCCAGCAAAAAGCCCCGTGGCATAAGAATAGCAGTAGAGTGTGGAAGACAGTCCAGATACTTTACGCCCCACAGTGTGAAACTCTTCTGGAAAGGGCCCCCAGCGGTCTCTGCAGAGCTTGCTTACCCAAGCCGGATTTTCAGGTTTGTTCACCTGCGTCAGCAGACGATTCTGTAGGCCGCTCCTGGCTCTCTCTCTCTCAAGTTTGTTCCTCACACCAGTCATCACTGGTGTTCGTGCTTAATTTGTTACTGGAGTGCATCATAATAGGACACCACATAATTTTATAATTCTGTCATGTTGGTATGTGTGTGAGTATGTGTGTGTGTGTCTGTGGTAGCACTTGCAGAGCCTGGAAGCTATTTTCTTGCTGGTTGATGCGTATCCTAGGAACATGAATGACCATGAGCCTCAAAGCACATAACAGATAAATATTTATCAGTTACCACTTCAGTACATTGTTTACTCTTCCGCATAACGGTCTGTGTTCTTCATAATTTGTCAATTGTCATGATTTGGCACAAGTTTCAGTTGTTTTAGTCTTGTTTGTCAAAATAGATTATGTAGTGTCCCACTGTAATAATTTTATACCAAAACTTCATTTGCGTGAGATCATCATGTTAGCCACCTCATGCACAGTTAACCAAACTTTCAAAATGATTTAAAAATATGTCCCATAAACTGCAGTAATATGTCATTGTATTTTTTGGTTCCCACAGTACATGCTTTTGTTTTCATTTTGTTGTTCTTGTATTTCCATTTTGCTTTCATTGTGTTATACAACACTGTGTGACTTTTTATTCACTACAGTACCATGTCTTGAGATCTGAAGACATTACATGCACATGCGAGGGCTTTCTCTTGCCAGTGAGCTTTACATACCGTGATGTAGAGCATTGCGATGCCAAAACTGGTGTCTTTGAATTAGTATCAGTTTGCTAATGAAAAATGACCAGTCAGTACATGACAATGAGAAAGTGGGAACCGACTATCATTCAGATTTGTGGAGCTCAGGATAATACACGAACATGCTGACAATATATCTAAGCCTTTTTGTGGTGGTTAAAACATCAATTTAGGAGGCACTGACTGATTTATTGGTGGAATTATTTCCTTTTGAGACTTGAGTTAATTGTTTTGAGTAAGTTTGCAAATATCATACATATTGGATTAAATAAGTAACTGGAGCAACAGTTGAATAAAGTTCTGCAATCTCTAAAAACTGGTTTCCACATTTTTGGCCACTATGTACCCTGTCCTGCAGACCTTTCAAACTGTGGCATGCTGCCGCCCACTTAACCAGAACCTTTTGGACAAGAGCCAAACCCCTACATGTGTCACACCTTCATGAGGAAAAACGCTTACCGTCCAACTGCAATTAGACAGCATCCACAGTCTCTGGGTGCAAATTCCAGTAATATGTCTTAATGAATGTTGAGTCATACGCTCATGGTTCTATTACAAAAACACAACAACAAGCATACAAATAAATAGGGCGGGGTTTAAAGCAGAAAGCAACTCAAGGTAAAGATAACACATTGGTATAAGGACATTTTAGAAGTATTTGTCAGAGATTGTGTAACATCGGATGCCCTTATATGTTCATAGTCACAGTTTTAATCTGGGAGTGCATGTTTACGTAATTCATTAAATGTGCAGTGATATGAAAATTAGTTTGAGTCTTCTGTCAGCGGCAGGATTGAACACCTGCTTCCCAGCTTGTTGCCCTGAAGCTGCCAACACCCCCAGCTAGGGAGAAAAGCCCCTACGATCATGTGTATCAGGCCCCCTCGATCCCTCCATATATGGACTGGCATTATTCCCCCTCCAGGAGGATGCAGCACATCTAAACTTGGCCTGGGAGGCACTGCCTCTATGTGGTGCAACTTAAGGTCATATCAACCGTGTTTATGGTGTGGCGGCAACACAGAAGTGTCTCTGTCAATTAAAAAAAGCCTTTTCCATACATTTAATGTAAGGCACCATTACCGTTAACATCAGCGTTGGGCCAAGTTGTTTAATACTGATCATTGCAGGAACTTTTTTGCTGCATCTTTGAGCAGATAATTAACCTGAGTTAATAATCTACCCATCTTCCTTCACCTCTAATCGCATGCAGGGTCGCAGTGAACCCAAAGCAAACTCTTTCAGATAAATGGCCATTCATATATATGGTACAAAATACTCAAATTTAAAGTATTTCAGTTGCTTTCTGTCAAAGCGTTTCAAGTGTTTTTGGTGCTTTTGGAGCTTGGAATCCCTGCAAAAGACATGCAAGAACAGAAAATGGATGGATGGATGGATGGATGGATGGATGGATGGATGGTGGACCTGATGTTACAGTCCCGACCCTCAGCATTTCTGGCATATGACAGTAAAACAGAATCCCGTTTATGGTCAGTTGCGCCAGTAAACAAACAATTAATGTCAGTTATTGCCTAAAACAGCTTGACAATTACAGCTAAGAAAACATTGTTTCAGGATGTAGAACCAAAATAAAGGATGACATTGGAATAAGGAAGCGTGCTTGACTTAGCAGGGTTATTGGTACTCTATGGTTTCTCCATGAATCACCTGGGGATGTGATGACCACCATGTGCTATGAACATTTTAATCAGCACTGACACAGCCTGTCTCTCATGATTCATAATTAGGTGTCTGCGGAATTTTCATGGTTTATTTACCTGGATAGGCATTCCAAGAATGTCAAGAATTGGACCTTCATGCTGATTGTGATGTTAAGGGCAAAGGTGATCCTTTTTCTCGACTCTCAATGTGCAGTGAAGACACTGGGCTTAGGAATGCTGAACACAAATTGCAACGTTGGGTCTAACTGAGGGGCTGTGGCTTCAGCAGCTAGAAGTAAATGTCATTGCTGAATAATCTCTAGCAGATGTCCAGGGAAACAGGTGCTGCCATCAGCGGTGGGACGTGAAGCACTGCAGTTATACAGGCTCACTGTAGGCTGCAGTTATACAAGCTCACTGTAGGCTGCTATACACAGGTTCAGTGTAGGCTACAGTTATACAGGCTCACTCTAGGCTGCGGTTGAACAGGCTCACTCTAGGCTGCAGTTACACAGCTCACTGTAGACACTGTACACAGGTTCAGTGTAGGCTGCATGTACACAGGTTCAGTGTAGGCTGCATGTATACAGGGTCACTGTAGGCTGCAGTTCACAGGCTCACTGCAGGCTGCTGTACATAGGCTCAATTTAAGTTTCTGTACACAGGCTGACTGTAGGCTGCCGACTCACAATTTCACTGTAGGTCTCATTGCACAGGCTGACTGTAGGATGCAGATACACAGGCTGACTATAGGATGCAGATACACAGACTCACTGTAGGCTGCAGCTACACGAGCTCACTGTAGGCTGTTGTACACTGGGTGGCTGTGGCTGTAAAGCGAATTGTGCTGGTTATTCATACCTCCTGCCTCAGTCTCACGACTCCTATCTTCTCCCAGTGATCCCCGACCCGCCCAGCAGGAGCGGCGGTGAATCACGGTTCGGCTCTCCGCCCTTTAGTCACCATGCTCGAAGGGATCTGGGCCACCCCCTCCACCCGCATCGAGATAGAGCAGCTGTCAAGCAGCCAAAGCGTGACGCCTCGAGAGTTACCCTGCCGTCGTGGCAGACCGGGTGGATGTGTGACGCTGTTGCCATGGTGACAAACTTAAAAAAAAAAAAAACTTTATTTATAGTTTTGCTTAGGTTTCCTAGAAACATACAGTTCAGATTTATAATTGTGTTCTCCAGGTTTAACTGGTATGATATTTCTCATATGTGGAATCGGCAGCTTATTTGCTTGATGCGAACAGCACACCTGGTAGTAAGGAGGCCTCAGTGCAGCGTAACACTGGCCAGGATAACCTTCCTGCTTTAGGCCTCAAAGGCACGTCTCACACCAGCTCCTTTGCACACCAGTTGCGATGTTGTCTGAAACAGTAGAAGCAACACCTGCAAATTCTCATTAGAATTATCTGACATCATTGGGTACAAAGTTGATGCACTGGCTTAGAGAGTAGTGTTGGCACCCTCTGATGTTGTGTGTTCCCTGTATTTTTACAGGGCTTGTCTTTCCATCAGGCACTGTATTCAGATGACTTGAGTTGATTGAAAAACACCAGCGAGGGGGTCTGTCCAGACTGCACCTGCCCTGCACACTCTGCTGAGAAAAGGATGGACAAATGTGTAGGACACGATACCAAAGTTTGAAGGTGTTTGGTCAACATTTTCCTAAAGGAATTTTAATGAAGAATCGCATCATTGCTGATGGGTTTTATGAGGTGTGACTGAGGCTGACATCTCAGGATAATGACTTTCCCCTTTTTCCTTATTGCTGCCTATTTTAGCCACTGTGGAAAGTTAGAGCCTTGGAAGAAAAAGTTTCTCTCTCTCAAAAAAAAAAAAAAAAACAGAAACAAATGAGGAAAATGCCTGTCTGGCTTCCTGGTATCAGGTCAAGGGCGAAGTGGAAAAAGAGACTGCCAAGTGTAATTAGTTTTCAGACAACATTTGCATAAATGCAAATTATCATGAAACAGCCTTTCACGCATCCTTCGTTTCCCACAATGCACTTCTTGGCATCCCTGACAACAATGGGAATTATTAGCAGTTTTTTTCATGTCACACTTCTATGTGTTTAATCATCAGAAGATCTGGTGACAGTAACATAACTTGTCTGATTTTAGTTCCAGGTTTACAGAAGCAGCATATTCTGCGGGTAGCCGCGATCTGGGGGCTCATCATTTATACCGTCACGACAAAAACTTTCTCGCCTCCTCACATCCACCGCTGACTATGTAGGCCAGCAAACAGGCTGCGCAGCAGGAACTTAACGCCAGGAGGAAGCAACACGGGCGATTTCAAAAGAGGATCCTGAACTCATCAGAAGACTGCTTTGTTTTAAAAAAAAAAACTATGGAGCTCTGTCAAAACGGCTGGGAAAAAAAAAAACCCAGTCAGAGTCATCAGGCTAATTTTCCTTATTTTGTCTTGTCCCTGTTCGGCCAGGGTCAGTGAATATAGGCAGGACAAAAGCTGGCTGCAGACGAGCAAAGAAGTTGGCTGCGTGCTTCTCGGTGTCATGAGAGGGAATAATGCAGAGATCACTGGCGCCAGTGCTGACTGCCGCCGCCGATCACAGCCGCTTGCAGAGAGTTTGCTGCAATGCAGAGGTAGCAGGGGCACGTTCGCGCACTTCCGCACTGCGAAACCACACTCTACCCCCCCCCCCTGCTTTTCTCCTCCCCTCTGTAAAATCTGCATAGGCACCTCGGCACCTGAATTATTAAAAACCGGGTTGAGCCGTTTCGGACTTTTCCCGTGGAACGACTCACTTACGGCACGGGGAGGTTCGGCAGGAAGAATTAGGCAGATCCGCTGTTTATACAGTAGAGCAGGTTCATGAGGGATGGAGCCTTATCTTTTCTGGTGAGACGGCCCATTGTGCGAGTCGTCAGGCTGTTAGTGAGGATGGTTTGTTGTGTGTCATTAGCAGTGTGACGCATTAGCATATGTAAGGTCGACTCAAAGGTGGGGTCAACATTTGTTTTTGGGGGGCTGCCACCTCATAGACTGGATTGGCTTGTCGGGGCTGCCTCCAAACTACCCACCTCCCCTGGGGGGGGGGGGTAACTGTATGATAACAGTTTACTAAATGCTGCTTTACGTGGATGGGCCATTTGTGTAATCCGGCTAATTTAATGGTGTCTCATTGTTAAGTAATGGCCACAGATATCACTATGCGTGAAGAGAAAATGGGCACCAAACTCTCTCTAACCCCAGTGTTCAGGACTCCTCTCCCACTGAGCACAGTCTAATTAACTACAGACTAGGCTCAGCCTTGAGATCCTTCCAAAGGAATTCCCGCTTCATTGTTCCTTTGAATCTCAGGTGCGGATCCGTTGCACTTTTGCAGCATTGATCACACCATAATGATATTATTGGATGCCAGTGGAAATCCCACAAGGCACCTGTGTCACATGACCTGCCCACTTCTGGCGTTTGATGACAGTGCCTCCGGCCCGGCAGCCAATTGGGCTACATGCTCCCCTGCTGCTGGTAAAGACTGCATTGAACTTTTAGTGTTTAGCCTTATCCTCAAAATACATCTGTCCATTTTCAATCATTTCGCCAATATAAGGTCATGGGGGGCTGGCGGCGGGGGGAGTTGAGCCTATCCAAGGCAGCAGAGTAAATAAAGAGGACCACCACAGGATGGACACCTTGTCCTTAAGGACACCCTCCCCCCCACCTACACTGCATGTTTCTGGTCTGTGGGAGGAACTGGAGGAAACCTCCATAGCGTGGGCAGGAGATACAAACTGTACACACACAGCTGATGTACAAACTGCTTATCACATTGGATAAAGGCGCTAAGATTTTATTAGTCATTATAAGTCTAGAGAAGTCAGAGTACATCGGAATTCCGTGACTTTCACATATGCCCACGTGCTTTCCATGAACACATCTAATACAGCAAACTTTGGGGTCCCCCATGTCTGGAACAGTTCTTAGGGTCAAGGGATTAAAAGGCCAGCAGTGATACGATTACCCCACCAGTTACGGCATTCAAACCAGCGACCTTCTGGAAGCAGTGACGGAATCCTAACATGCAGACCCGCACACCACCTGCAGAAGATCATCAGGGGAGATCGCGAATGCAGTAAATTCTGCAGCTGGGACGCCCATATTTGGGGACACTGCAGGGGCCAGAGCAGCTGCAGTGCAGTGACTGATCATTACCCTGGGAGGAGCACCTATGTGGTTCATCATACCCCCCTGGCAACAAAGTAAGCATCCATGTATTTTCAGCAACCGCTTATTCTGCGCATCCAGCCAAACTCTGATCCCATGAAGCTGCAAAGCGATTCCACTCCCCTAAAGCAAGAGCCAGAGCAGAGCCAGAGCCAGAAGAAAGCCATGTTTTCCTGAACATGTGATCTTCACACGCATAGAGTTTGAGGCAGGAATCAAATCCATAATCTTGGAGGTGTGAAGCCACCAAGAACAGCAAGTTTGTGAATCAGTTCCTAAAGTTTTTTAAAACACATTTGTAAAATCCTGGTCTGAAGTTTCTGAACTTGTAGACAAATGAGCTGGTAAAATCAGTGAGTCAGTTTGAATAATAAGACAAATGCCATGTTTCCTATAATGACAGTTTGCTAAGATGTGGTTCCTCTCAAGACCATGCAGTCTGCAATCTGACCCTTTACGACAGGGATGGGACGTCTTAACCAGAAAGGGCCGTTGGGTAAGTGGGGTCTGTCTGCAATTTTCTAATTAGATTAGTAATTAGAGGACTGATTGGCTGGAGAGTCCTCACACCTGGGTTTGAACAGCTGACCTACAGGTTATCCCAAAAACCTGCATACACACTGGCCCTTTGCGGATAAGATTGGCCACCACTGCTAGGTATTTGGTGGAGAGCCCAGTGGACTCAGTGTTACCAGATCATGCTCAGCCCCATTAATGTAAACCCTAACGATGTCCTTTTGAGCACGGTTTGAGCTACGTGGGCAAAGATAAACCTCATAACATAAGAGTCTGAACACGAGGAAAGGTAAATCTGTCAGGCATGAACAGCATTTGCCATTCACTCCCAGTCCATCACTACAGCCTTCAGCACAATGCTTATCTTACCAGCCCCCCGCATGCAGACACACTGATTAAGCGCATCTTAATTACAATGCCCTGCCGTAAGTCCACTAAGAGGCACATTAGGTGACAGTTAGCCACATTGTCATTCTAATCGCAAATTGGCGGAACGTGAGCATTTGCGAACGACTGGAGGCGTGCAATAGCATGCGGAGTGTGCGTGTACACATGCGTGTCTGAGCGTGTCATTTCACGGACACTTTTGGGTTCCACTAAACGTGGTAACAACAAGCCTGAATGGTGCATCTCCAGAGAGAGTGTAAAACCTGTACCTTTTACGGCCAAGCTGCAAAACCTGGGACACATCTGGGAGGAAATAATGTTAAATCTGCCCATTGTGCCTTCGCTAAACTGCTTTTCTTCAGAAATTGACAGCATGACATAGGGCCCGCTGATATAAGCAGCACAGACACTGAACGATCACCAATCAGTCTTATAAGGGCAGTTAGACTATCAGCAGCAGACGTAAATAAAGCAGCTTTTGCTGAGGAGTCTCTCAGACAGAACTTTTCTACATTACCTCCTGATTGTATTTCCTGCTGCACGCTTGACACTGGAAAAGATGGAAACCATTAGTTTCCAATGTGATATCTTTAAATAGAAATATTAACAGGCTGCTTTTTTCCATCTGTTTCCTCCACCAAACTTAAACCCCCCAACATCCCCCTCCCCACCCCAGCCAGTCCCCTTCCCTGCTGTCCAAGCCCCATACAAGCTCCAGACAACTCTTCATTCCTGAGTGGGAACAATGGCTGTCAGGGTTGTGTGATGTGGTTTAGCACCAGATGAAGAAGGAAAAAACAGGTTATTGTGGTATAATCATAGCTATAATTACTGTTTTTTTTTGGGAGGGGGGGGGATGCTGTATTTTTTTTTCTCAGCTGGAGAGCATCCAGACCCAGACAGGAAAATGAAATGATGGTCTTATTCTTTCCCTGGCTGGGCCACGTCCCCCATATCACAATGGGGCCCCTCTGAATCACGGGGCCCCGAGACGGGAAGGGGGGTGGGGGGCTGCTGATGTGTTGACCGCATCTCACGCCTTGTCATACAGCCGGCAGCCCAGTCTGCTTAGGGGCAGGTAATCGTAAAACCTGGGTGCCGGGTGGGTGTGTGTGTCCACACCTGCTGAGACAGACATCCTATCACGGGCACCCAGCTGGCCGTCCCACCAGCCCTAGACAGAGTCACACTGGTAAGGATCAGCACACCAGCTGGGTTGGAATAAGCTCCCCGCAAAAAGCAATTCTCAGCTACATAGCTAATTGGATGTGAGCATCACTGGTTTTGCAGACCCTGCTACTTGGAATTCGCTTGAATGTGGATTGTGGGATGTGAACCCACAACCTTTGAGCCATAAAGCTGCAATGCCGATCACTGAAACATCATACCAGCTGGCACTGGTCAGCATTACCCATGACTCCCTAGGGTTCCCTAAAAAAGCACGATAATCTATGGCGGCGTGTCGTTTTCTTTATTCTGGGGAGGTCTCTTATGGTTTATGGGGGGGTTCCAATCTCCCAGTGCCACCTGGGTCACATTGAAAAGGGTGAAAATGTCGGAGGAGATGTTTACGGTCAGGAACCTAATTTTCAGTTTCTTAGGCATACATGCCTACATGCCATATAAAATGTCATTCTGACTGCAGTATGTTATATAAAAGAGTGTGTATGTTCTATGGTGTAACATATAATGGTGTGACTGTAGTCTGGCGCTGATGCATGCACAGTTAGTGTTTCCTTGGGTAGGTGGAGATGGATCCTGGGACGTCAGCAGCTCGGCCCCCCCCCCCCCTCCTCATTACGAACCATGTGCATCTCCCCCCAGGGGTGTTCCGAGCTCCCCACGTTACCTGGAGGGGTCTATTCCACCCCCCTCCCTCCTTCGCGAGCGGAAGGGCGCCCGTGTCACATACGTAACCCCAAGGCAAAGAAAGCAACAGCGTCTCCAAGGGTGGGGGCCGCCATTATTCTGCCCGGTAACGGACGTGCCTGGTGACTGCTGAGGAGGCGCAGGGAGCCGGCTGCTCCTCGGCCTCCCGGGCTAAAGATAGAGCTCTGCTGCTAGGTACAGGCTGGACCCGCCACATCTCCATTTTCGTTTTAGTGACAGGGGCAGAATGAGGAAGCTGGGAAAGTAGTAGAGTGCCCGATGTAATGCAGGAAGTACTCTGCAGGTGACAATCTCAGCTAGATCTGCACATGAACGCTGATCCATAGACACAGTCACAAACTAGGCTTCTCAACACTGAAGCCATCCATTATTAAAGCCATAAAATATGTGTTGAGGCGTGTGCTGAACACCCAGGACCTTAGGTCTGAGGAGCAGGGTTGTGGGAAAACAAGCAGACGGGGTAAGATGAAAGCTGATTCTTCAAAGATACTCGATCCTGACGGAGAGTTAGGCTTTAATCCCCACGGTCCCGCTACAGCCAGAGGTTTCTGTCTTAGCACACCACCGCTACCTTCAAAAACCTTTGGGCTCACGCGGCCTTTGATTTGGCACGAGTTCATTTTTAAAGAGGAGATGAAAGAGGCTCTCGACCACGAACTTGCCCCAAACTTTTTGCGGAGATGTTTCTGGGGGTGCACGCTCACTGTATAGCCTCCGGAAAAATGGTGCAGAGCTCTGTGATAAATCTGATAATTGCAGGAGGCTCGAACAGGCGCCAATTTGAACTGTGAGCAGACAGTGACAGTGATAGTTATGATCCATCAGCATGTGGAAAAGCAGACTTGACCTTTGCTGGTGGATGTTTCCTAAATGGTGTTAATTTTGTTTCTGTCATGAAAACTACGAAACAGAGAAAGAAAACCATTCATACGTATTGTGACGTCTGGCGGACCAAGGCATTGCGGCACCAACAAATGACAAAGACACTTTTCTTAAAGGGAGAATGCACCTATTTATTAAGGTCTTAAAAAGACTCACATTAACAGCCACAAAACAACATACAATGGGATGCACAGGGAGGTCTGATGCTGGACTGTACGGCACACATGGTGAGTAATTTATACAATGAGTAAAGACACACAGGACAGGGTTCACATATGACACAGGCAAGGACACACACGACAACAGGGAATACAAGTTTTTACAATAACACAAAGGAGCTATTTACAATTTCACGGCGTGCTCCAAAGCTAAAAATAGCATATAATGGATTTAGTGGGGAATGGGATATGAGTTTATTCTGCTTTGGCTTGTCATATTAATTAGACTTATTTGAAAGAAACCTTTAAAATTCACAAAAGGTCTCCATTTTGCTGCTTTAAATACAAAAATGTGTAAAACAGCACGCAATCAACAGATGTTCTATGATACATCTCTTTAAACTTTCATTTAAGATGAAATGACAGTGGAGGTGGGTCACCAGTCTGATTTAATTTAAATGTTGATCATGTCATTAAAAAAGTCAAATATTTATGAGTTTTCTCATCAGAGTGGCCCTAGTGGTATAAACATCTGAAGAACATTCATTAATCCTAAAATTTGATGTTTGCTGTCAGTAAAATGGAGAATGTGCAGACATAGCAAAGGGGTGCTAATGCCTGCAGGAACGTTCCACTGGGAAATCCCACAACAAAAGGGAACAAGAAGAAGCGACATAACAAGAACCTACACGGATCACTCAGGATCACACAGCGCAGGTAAAACTTCACAGCGAAACTCTGTCTGGGCTGCAATGAGAGAGGCGTGAGATTAACACTCTGCAGAGGCAGGAGGTGGAGTTGATGACCCACTGGGTGCGGATGTCACATTTGACTGCTGTCAGGCACTTGTCATTTGTTGAAAGAGGATTCTTGGGCATTGTTAAAGGATATTGGATGTTTATTTTGACTTGCATCCCCTCCATGAAGCAGTTAGAAGACGGATGGGTGACACATTGCCCAAGTGCCGCAGTAACAGCCGAGTATAACAGTGATGTACCGAATGGTGCCTGAACACACAAGATGTTGCATCTTGAAGTGGATCAAGAGGCAAAAGGGCATCCTGCTAATTATTAGGCAATAAAGTGGAGACTAACTGTGCGTTGCTAATTGGGATCTGTGTGACTCTTTAGAAATGGTCACCATTCATGCTTGCTATATTTTGCTCATTGAAGAACATTCTCATTCCTACTTCCGTTCTCTGCCCCAGACGCTGATTAATTAAGCGCTACCTGGATCTCCTGAGGGTGTCTCAGCGAGCGGCAGGAGTAACTCACAGCTCCGAGGTTCGGTTCTCAGATCCACCTCGTTCTGTGTGTGGAGTTTGCACGTTCTGTTGTGTGGCTATTCTGCTGGTACTCCAGTTACTCCCAGCATTCCTAACACAATTAAATTAATCTTTCTACCCAAAGTGGTCATTCTGTGCGTCCCGGCATCTAATTTAGTATCTGCTTAGCCCTGTGCTATCTGAGCCTCTAGCATTGCAGTAGAGGGGTTAGATAGCTGGCTTTTAATGTATTATAGGAAATTGGGAAAATATACTCAATCTGTTGTTTCTTTTAGAAGGATATGCAGTGAGTGGGGTATTTATTGTGAAGCTGGAACGACGTCGGTAGACCTACCTGGCATATTCACAGCTTGTGTCTCTTAATAAAAAGATACACAAAGTGATGTCTGAAGTGTGCTTCCTGGAAACCTTTTTTGTAAGCTCACCACAACTGCTCAGCAATCGCCGCGGGACCGCTTCATGCAAACCTCCTGCTTCACGGAGTACAGAAGGCTTGAAGCAGGCTTTTTAACTGGAGCAAATCAGCTTTGCACTGCTAAGCGTGATTTGCGCAGAAAAGCCTGTCCACATGGGGCCAGAGGCACCAATAGCGAGAGAGATCAGCTTCGTGTTTTTTTTTTTTTAGTTTCTACATATGCTTTGTGGTTTTGGTGCACTGCAAGTGACTTGCTAATTCTGTTCTTAAATATGCTCATTTTTGTTGTAGCAGTGTTGATTACCTTTAGAGCTGAGGGATGCTGGCCGGCGATCAGTGACCTTATTTTTATCCCAGCCGCTGGACAAAACAGCAGTGGGATAATTAGGGAGAAATTAGCCGTGCAAAGGACAAGCAGGGCTGGTAAAATAAATAAAATCTTAAAAATGAAAGGTCACTGAATGTTTCCTCTGTGTGTGTGAGACGGCGAGCCTGAATGCTTCTTCCTCCCATGGCAAAGTGACCAGGTTACAGTGAAGAGCCCCTCATCCTCCAAGCTCAGTCTGCACTAATGTCCCGGTGTTTGTTGATCTTCCCTGCTAATTATCCAAGAAGGCGACTCGTGATGAAGGGATTGGCAAAAAGCAGGAAGGGAGGCTGACTTCATGCTGACTGACATACTTCTGACCTCAGGAGTGTCTGTGTCGTGTCACCCCCCTCCCCCCCCCCAGTGGTGAGGAGGTCATCTCCCAAAGCAGGGCCTGCTTAGTCTTGTACCTCGCATACCCCCATTTTGTACGCTGCCTGGAGAAGCTAGAATCTTTACTTTTCAGATCCACCCACTGCCCCCCCCTCCTCCACACACACACACAACTTCACGCCTGATCTAACACCCCAATCTCTATTGCCCTGCAGGCCTGGGAGAATAGCCAATAAATAGGCTGCTGTGTAATGAGTGTACATGGTAACCATGTGGTTCCAACACAAGTACCTGTGTATCTGAAACCATTTACAGCCTTTGCAGATGAGAAGGTTCGGATGTAAACAAGCAGCAGAGTAACTGGGCTGCAGGAGAGGCAGCAACTTCTTTCTGGATTTCTTAAAATATTTATGTGTCTCCACAGCTGCAAACCTCATATTCCTTCTGCCAAAAACCAAAAATAGTAAAAATGCAAAAAAAAATGTTTTAAAACAATTTCTCCCCCTCTATATTTTTTGAAAATCTGAAGTCTGTTCTGAAATCCCAGTGAGCCCACGACATGTGTGCTGTTGGATGTGTGGTAATGAGGTCATAGAAAAGACCCACGTATATTGTTTTTCTTTACCCATATAGATAGACAGGTTTCACATAGAAGGTGCACTGACTTAGCACTGGATCTCACTTACCTGTTTAGTCTTCAAGCTATAAGTGCATATTAAATAAATTAAAATAAAAAAGTGCAGGATGCCACCAAATGACCAGTCTCCTTTATTGCAGATAAATGTTTTGATCTTTTTACCCCTGGTAGGCATGTTTGAATGTTAGCTCAGTTATACCAACCAGCTTGTAATTAACCGATACCATTGATTGTATGATATCTGTGTGAGGGAGACAAGTCAACTGGCTTCACTTTCAGGTTTGAAATGACCAAAACAGTTGCAGTTGTCCATCCATCCATCCATGTTCTATACTCACTTGTTCAAAGCAGTGATGGTTGTTCATACATATTTTACATTTTTAATAAATTAATAAATATATTTAAGAAATTATAGAGAAATCACTTAAATAAAATTGCATGTTTTAGTTTGTTTTTGTGGGGGCTGCTGTATGAGCAGACTGTATGGTACAACATTAGGGAGACTGTAAGTTAGCGGTGCACAGTCACACCTGCTTCCGACTCAAGTTATGCATTATTGCTCTGAGGCTAATGCCCTGGATACCCATAAAGGTGGCTAATGGCCTCTGCAGCTAAAGACCTGATCACATGTGAAGTATTGGCATCCTGCACTTTATGTTGGCATGGAACAACCTTGAAAAAGCTGTTTTCAGAAGAAAAAAAACCCTTTTGATCGATGAAGGAACGTTTAAGCTTTGATTGTTGTTAGCTTTCATTTTTTCACTTTTTATTTTTTTTTGGAATGAAAACTATAGCTTTTAGTTAGTTGTATGGTGTAACCTTCTGGCTAATTTTGTTGATCCACCAAAATCCTGGGTAAAATGTTAAATGAATCTAAAAAAAAATCAATGAATCTATATGTTAAGTGTCAGCTATACCAAAAGATGATGATATAGATCCTGTCTGCTTAGCCGTTGATGAGATGCTTAGCCATGTGCTCATATGCTAACATGCTACTCAGACAGCCCTACTTCTGATGCTATGCTCTGATTTGACCTTGACTGCATCCTTCATGGGTACCTATATATGGAATGGCTCCCGTAATTCTTATAATGCTACCATAGCTTAGGGAAGTACTGAGAAAGTTGACTTTGAAACCCAAGGTAGGTGGATTTACTCCAAGGCAACCCAAAGTAACCAATGGGAAGTAAGTTAATCCAGTTGATAACTGACAGAACACTGTAATCCTACCCACTGAGGGTTTCAAATCCTTGTTTCTCTTATTGTAATTGCCCGTCTCTTTTTCAACAAAAGTAAACTATTTATCAAAAAATTTCAAGTAATTGTCTTGCTTTCTGCCTTCTACCCGTAGCCATTTATTTTCAAGACCATGAATCAGTGTTTAATAATCCAGTCCTCATGGACCCACAGTCGGTCCATGTTTTAGCTCCCTCTGAGCCCACTACCAAATAGTCCACATTTTTGCTACACCTAGGAAGGACCAAAAACATAAACTGTCTGTGAGTCTTTGAGGAGCAGATTGGGAAACATTCCCATAGATCACAGACAGTGTTCAGATAGCAGACTTGTGACAGCACCCTTAGAAAGGCATATTCACCAGCATGGTCCAGTTCATTGACAGATTCATCTACCAGGACCCTGCCTCCACCACGTTCGTCACATGATTGGCTGATCACATGATCGCTGGCTTCCCTACTCAATGTCATATCTTCCCAGCTATTGTATTTGTGCCTGATTTGTAGACTTTAAAATCCTGAAGTGCCACTTACCTGGCTTCTTTGATGAGGTCAGGGAATCCTTTTTATTTCTTGCCATTTTTAAATTCAATATCTATATTAAATAAAATTTTATTGGTTTTTGGGTGATTTATTTACATAAGAAAAAAAGCATTCATAGTGCCTCGTACTAGATTTTATTAGATTAAATTAATGATATTTTAGTGAAAAAGCATTAATAAAAATATTTAAGTATATAATAAAAATAAATAATAGCAGCTCATTCGCTATTATCATAAGCTAATACTAGTAATTATATTTATCATAGCTACCTGTAAAGAATAGTCCTCCTTCCTGTAACACACCATTGCACTTCATTTTCATATCCAATGTATCAATGAAAGGCAATGAGTCACCAGTCACAGGTGGGCACTGGTGTCAGAGGTGTACCAAAGGGATCTGATCTGGACCCCTCTAACAAATCAATTCACTTTCTATGTGAAATTCACGGGGAATTCCGGAACAAATTATGCTATTCCAGAAATAGATATTCAAATATTACACGCAGACAGACAAATAACTCAAGGAAGTCTTAATGTCATCAGCGTCCCCTTAACGCAAAGCAGTACAGGGACTGGAAACAAAGAGAAGCTGCTGAGACACATCCAGGATCCACCGATTTCTGGTTGCCTGTTCTGGAGAGGCAAACAATTCCATGGTTTTTTGCAACCAAATCGGTAATTAATGTCGTTTATGTGACCAATTGCTGAGTCTGAGTACGGCCTCCAAAAAGATCCCTGTCAAATTCTGTCATCCTCCTATAATAAGGTGCCAACCGGTCACTTTTCCCAGCACTAAAACAATGCCATTTGCTCTGCCGATGTTTGTTAAAAAATGTTCTAAAAGGAAGGAATTTTCACTACAGTAGCGTCAATTATAGAGCACCTTTATTCAAGGGAGGGATTCCATCTTCTGGTTTTGTAATGTTAATCGGTCTGCTCATGGAGCTGGGCACCTTTTGTACGATGCAAAGCACTTTACAAATGGTCAGCGGTGATATCTCTCAGCCATTGCTGAGGACTCCGGTGGCCAAGAACAATGGATCACCCCCAGAGACTCAGGACAAGCAGAGCATGCAGGGTGTGAACTGACAGAAGCCTGCACAGATAGCGGAGGAAGAGGCAGGTCTTTGAAAGACAGCTTTGGATAAAACCCATGATTTACTACATTGTCAAAATCAGCTTTCTTGTTACCTTCAGCTTTGTTTCCTTGGCGACACTTGACATTTTATGCTGGGCATTTCCCAGATTTTTCTATTAGACATTTTTTTCTGCAACGGTGGATGTGAAGTAGAGCAAAATGTCTTAAACCTCCTACAGATAGACTGCAGGAGACACATACACTTTGTCAACAAACTTAATTGCCACAGGTAAAACGGTCTCCTGCAGAAACCTGTGGAGATGAATCTCAGCACTGTGTTAGTACTCCTGACTGACCTAAATGAAGTGATGCCTCCCTCCCTAATGTGAAAGCCTCAAAGTGTGTGAACTCAGAGGGATCCTAACTGTCCCTGACAGACCTGCCGCTATCTGGGTCACCCTCTCCTCTCAGACACCGGCCTTTGTGAACGCCC
>JAABNY020000095.1:27033565-27056185 GCA_015164015.2 Brevimyrus niger
AGAGCAGAGTGTTATGAACAGAGAGTGAAGAGCAGAGTGTTATGAACAGAGAGTGGGGAGCAGAGTGTTATGAACAGAGAGTGGAGAGCAGAGTGTTGTTTCCAAATGGGCTGGAAAGGGGGTAGGGTTGTTGTTGGGTTAATATAGCGACATGGGCCCATCTGTCAGTGGGTCAGTCAGGGGCTCCTCAGCACCTCTCCTATCAAGGGCCAGTTGGGGATGTTTAATTAAAGAGCAGGATTTGGCAGACTGTCCTCTCACAGCCCGGCCAGCAAACGTGTGACGGCTGAGTGGGAGAGGGAGGGCTTGGGCCAAGTTATTGTCGAGCCTGTCCCTAATTGGATCAGTGTCTGGATGGGGGGTGGATGTTAGGGCTTTGTGTTATAACAGATGGGCATTGTGTAGGTGTGACTATAGACTAGGGTGGCCAGAGCCAGACTCCTGTGGAGCTACTGCTATCTTTCAATTAGTGCTTTATTTGCACATAAAAAAACAGGTGATATGGCATATTATGCAAATAGCTTCTAATACCTCACTAAGTAGTGAAATTAAATAAACATTAGCAGACCCTAACCTGCACTGAGAAGAACCTGGGCTTGATGCACTTTGGCTCAGAAAAGGCCCTTCATGTAAAACCATGTCTGTTACCAACTGGCATCCCATCCAGGGTGTCCCCTGTCTTGTGTCCTAGGATGGGCACAAGTGACGTGGGGCATTACTCACCGCAGCCCTGTACAGGATGGTTGGAGCCTTAAGTCACTGCATAGTTTCAGAAAAGAAACAGGAAATATCGTCACAAGTACATCTGCAGAAGCTCTCATGAAAATTTGTTGAAGTTCCAGTTTTCACTGTGTACAAATCTGCCGTTAGAAAGCCATGCATTTTTCAGAGCATGACACTCTGTCACGATTAGGGCCTTCATTTCTGACACACTGAGTCATCGCAGTTAGTCTCCTGAAATGAATACCAAGCATGCCATCCTCAGTAATATTTTATTTAGTTATGCTCATCACTGAGCAAATGCTTTAATGCAAGTATATTTGTTTTGTTTTTTTTCTTCACTTGCCATCACAGCTTGTTAGGAATTTTTAATTATGCCAGGATCATAATGGCTCTTTAAATAATGCACTTGAAGCTCTGCATGAACATCATTGCTTTACATGCGTGTTTCTGAGGTGTCCGCCTTGGCTCACATGATACAGGGGGCGGGGGGGTTCACGTGATAATTCTAAGCTGTTGCTGTATCTGGGAAACGTGATATTGCATTCCCTGAATTAATTTGGTACAATCTTACAATAACATAAAAAATAGTGTTATCTATGTCTCATTTACACTTTAATTTAGGAAGCAATTCTTAATTATGAGCCTTTTGGAAAGGCTTCGTGATATAAAATTGATAATGAAATGACATAAATAGGTAAAGAAACCTTTTTTTAATTTAAAAATGCATAATAAGTTCTACTTTGCTAATATCTGTCTTTTTCTTGAGAAGTTTGCTTATGCATATTGGGTAAGAAGTTAATTTCACAAATGAGAGTGTGCTAGACCAAAATAATCATTTTTATGCATAAGACTGTGGCACATCATGATGACTTTTTAAGTAACTTTTTAATTAATTCATGGCATATACACCCTGGCATCTCGAAATGCGTGTGTTATTTTTCTGGGACTCCATTCCCTGCATTGTAGTGATGGTTTGCGGCCAACAGGAGGTCCTCAAACCTCCGTGCCTTCATTGACGTTTATGATCCCATCACACTTTCATGCCACATATTTTATGTGTCCCAGCCAGGGAAAAAAAAGGGAAATGCTTTCACTAAATTTCATTTTAATGGTAGAAATTCAAAGCAGGTTTGCGAGTGACGCGTCACACGCTGTGGCTGGAAAGCGCAGTAATTGCAGAAAGTACAAAAGAAGGGTGACTGCAGGTAACGGGCAATCTGAGAAATCAAAATATTCATGTACAGTACTGGAATGGGCGTGAAATCCAGAGAGGCGTGGGAGTGCAGATAGGTGTGTTTCTTGACGGACAAGAAACTGCTGTCGTGGTAAGAGCCGAGGAGCTGGAATGCGGTACACCCTTATGACGACACCAGATCCTTTCTTCCTTCGGCCCGCTTGCGTGTCGAGGTGCGTCAGACGTGGGACGAGTGGTGTCAACCTTGGTGTAATAATAAACTTACAGTTCTATTTCAATAACACAACCAGGCAGTGTTTATTCACTGGTGGAGGAATTAAATATGACAGACAATGAACCCATTGGCACAGGTCAGATGTTGTCAGAATTTGGTAGCAGGTAGTTTGGGGGTGTGATTTGTCTGCTGTTTCCACATAGACATATTCATTGAAAGCAGCCCCTTACAGCTCACAAGTCCCCCCCACGTTATGAACAGTGTATTTAACAGTCCCTTTTGAACGAGCTCATAATTCACATGCAAAGCAGAGGGTTTATTCCTTCTCTTTCCACGCAATCAACAACAACCACAGGTATTTATAATTGTGACATTATGATATGACAAAAGCTGCCAGGCTCCAAAAGATACAACACATGTAAATAATATATTAACAGAAATTCCTTCATGTGACATCCATACTTTTAAAATGCTCTATTTAAAATATTTCTCACAAGGTCAGGTTCTAACTCGTTTTATTGATGAGGAGGAGCCACACAGTTACGGTCGTGTGGTGCTGGTGGCTTCTGCGTCTCTTCTCTGCTTTCCCTTTCAATCCCATACTGGTGCTTGACACAGGCTACGGATTAAGGAAACATCTGACCTTCATGACCCTGATAATGATCTACTCACTATACGTCAGGTGAACACCATCTTAAGGACAGCTTTTTACTCAATTTACTACTATTTATTTTTTATAAAGTATGAGTCTTTCCTGATGATTTGACTCTTTTTTACTACAACATACATACACATGTATCTGCTGTTATTTGTAAAAGCAATACTGTACTCTATTAATTCTGTTAAAAATAAAGATCTCATTATTCTATGTCAACAAAGCAAAATCACATCTCTGTTCTTGGCAAATATGAGTTTTTTATTCTGCTTCATTTGCATGTGGAAGCAGTTCTTATTAACGGATCAAGGGCAGAGTCTGGGATATACTGTGAATACAGTCACACCCACACATACAGCGGCTGCTAAGCTGCAACATTATTTTTTTCCTGACATGATTTACAAAAAATTTCAGAAATAATATCTTTTTCAGTATTACAGGTAAATATATGGATAAATGTACGTAGAATAATTTAATATATCTTAATATTATTTACTTAATAGCAAAACATATGGGAAAATAAAGAAAAAGGACAATTTATAGTTGTAGCTGTCAGATATTTTTTTCTCTGTGTTACTTCTATTCTGGTTCCAAAGATCCAAAAATAACACATGTGCCCACAGACCTAGATTTTTCATACCCAGAGTCCCAGTATGCTTGCTACATATTTGAAACAATGTAATGGTTCTGATACCTAAATAATGAGTTAATTCATTACATAAAATTCCCTTGTTGATGGATATAAACTATGACAAATAAGAATGGTTGCTAACCAACAGAAAACATGGTTTCATAGAACTGATCAGCTAATACAGGCTAAATAATTACAAGTGTTTAATGCAAGTAAATAGCCAGCTAACATTCATTTTATGTTGGGATTAGTCAACAATTGAAAAAGACTGAGGACTATTGCTATTGCATTAATTTGGCTCTGACTCTTTGGTGACGTATGTGCATTATACTTCTTTAATGCTTTCGCATTTGCAGCCAAAATGGCACAGTGATGTTGTCCATCCTCCAGATTTAGCTACGCAATCCTCTCTAGTGAGTCTCAAGAATTTACCTACCATGCTTTTATGATGTCCCTTGTTGAAGTCACGTTACACTGTTTTACACCGTTGCTGCGCAGGCTGTGAATTGTGTTTGTTACGGTTCCCTGTCACTTTGGAAAAAAAGCATGGAAGTCATGTTTACGAAGGTCCCCTTTGCCCATCCCGGTCCCTGAAAGGTCGGGCTTGAACTCTCAGGTAACAGGACAGAGCAGGACACACAGTGGTACAGCAGAGAAGCAGTGGGTCACTTCCTGCTGGCTGTCTGAAAGCTTCTGAAGGACCTGGCAAAACACTAACTTCTGAGCTGCTGAACTTAGCGCAGGGTAAGAAAGGGCACCTTTACTGACTGTCACTGTGAACCACCAGTCGTGCACATTATGTGTAAATTCTTCCATTGATCTGAGTTACAGTCTGGTGGGTGCAGAGGTAAGTCTAGGCTTTTCGACCATGGGGTGCAAGGTGACAGAGCCCGAGCAGTCATTCATCCCGCCGACGAAATTTGAAATAAATAAATTAAATAAATAAATACATTTACAAGAAATTATTATTATTCATTAATATGACTAACACAAGCCATATATTCAAACATAAATTCACAACAATTAAATTTAATATAACTGAATATATTCAAATAGCATTTTCATCTGGCCAGTAGGGGGTGGAATTTCTCCCCCCACTCCCCTGGAGAAACCACCTACGGATGGGTGTAGAGTTCTCCAGAAGGCAACATCTACGCACTATCTAGTAACTATAATGCTTTCCCATCAGCTGCACATTGTTATGGTTACCAAGTTTATGCAATAAATCCCCATCTGGTGCCGTACCTACTACCTCCATTAAAATCATGCATTAAGTCAGGATTGTCATGTAATAGGCCAATATACAGTGATCCCCTGCTATATCGCTGATGGGTCTGGAACACATCTTCGGCGGTAGGTGGGGGATCACTGTACATGGCTAGACGATGACACCATGCGGGGGTGAAGGACAAAGGTGGGCTGTGGATCATCAGGAACCAAAAGCATCTTCCGGCCCTTAAAAGGCTTCAGCTGCTGGTTGATCAGGTACTGCTTTCACCTTCTGACCTTGACTCAGTAGCTGACTTCTACACTACTTCATGTCTGCGCTGTCCCTTAAAAACCGCAGTAACACGTGGCACTTTTAAAATACAGGGCAGAGACCTGCTCTTTCCAGATGAGCGTTACTATTTAAAAATGCCCAAATGTTTGTCCTAACTAGTAATTGCATGCAGAGTAGGGCGTGGAGCTGTAATCAGCCCTGACTCCGGTCCAGCCTTGCAAAACTTACAGTGAAATGTAAGCAGAGGGCAGACTTGGGGTGTGCCGTGCATGCAGGATCACTTATGGCTGCAGGTGACTCACGTGTGTTTTTCAGCAAGCGTGGGGTTCCCCATGGGCCTATTATGAAGTACATCCTGCACCAGGTTCCCATCTCCATCTACCCATCCCCCATTGATGTCATCACTTCTTGGCCTTCCAGCACTGGGATTTGCAGAGATCCCACTGGGAGCAGTGGGACACTGCCGGGATTATTACTGCAATGTATCACTGCTCTTGACAAAGCTCTTGCCTATAAATAAAATCAAGAGGATTCCAGACAACAGATAATAAAGTGGGGTCTTCCTCTCAGTGGCCTGCAATGAACAGGCATGCGGGCCCTAACACAAGTAGCTAGAAGATGGATAGATGGATCTTCTCCAGGTACATATATCAACCTTAATGAAAATTCTGCAAAGCATCATGATAAATAATAATACAGTAATAACACAAATAACTGTCACTGTCACAATAAAATGGTACTATACTGTATCTCGAGCTAAGGAACCAATGAAGCAATACAATGTTTTCATGAGTGTCACAAAGTATCTTGTGGGTTCATTTTTACAAGCCACTGTGTTTAATGCAATTAAAAAAAAAGAAAATTAACAGGCTTTATGGCAGTCCGTTCATAAGTTGTCCGTAAGTCGTACGTTCACATCCCAGGGACTGCCTGTGAAAATGAGTCAAATCAAACCCGTGAAACCCCAAAAATTAAGGTAGGCATTGTTCTTTCAGATCTAACATACTGCAAAGACTTTTGCAAACATCACCCATACATTGATAGGACTGTTATTTATTCTGCAACCTGAGTCTGTCTCTGCTAACAGCAAGCCAACACATGTTCACGCACACAGAGAGGGTCATATGGTGCTTAAGGAACTGGGTGTCTGGCTAAATATTTGTGGGATTTAGTTAAATGGAAGCTCCTGCTATATTGTTTAGTGCAGCACAACAGGAACCATTTCCTGACCATAAAGGACAGCCAGCAACTCACAAACATTTTGCTTTAAATGAGTTACACCAGTAATATCTGTTCTCTCTTTATATGATTTGTTTTTATTCAATTTTATTTATTTTGCTTTTATCTAACGTTTTATATAACGTTATTTCGTGTCACTGTATGCAGTGTACTGAATATGGTTGCACCAAGATGGCGGCACAAGGCTTGCGCAATACTATTTCCAACCTTCCCCTGGCACCCCTAGTGGTCTGGCACCCCCACCAAATATCTAGTTTGTCCGGACCACGACCCGGCCCAGGACTCTGCTAGGGCACTTTACTTGAGGACACTGATTGGCTAAATATTTGTTGCTATATGCATATCTCGTGTCAGCAATTGGCTTTGCAGAGTGCCCCAGAACAAATATTGAGAGAAAAGGGAAGAACATAAAGCTAATTTCCTCCCAAATATAATTACTTATTTCTAATATTTCACTTTATTATGCATTTTAGACACACATACTGAAAATAAGTAATTATTGTTTATTAAAATGAAAAATACTTTCCACCAGGGAGGGTGGCAGCCTAGTGCCCCCTACTGGCCAGCCATGGCTGCGTACAAGTAATTTAACCCAGTGTATTCCTACACCCAGCATAGAATATCCAAAACTAGAAGTGTCCAGTACTATATTACAGAACAGGAAGCCTTTATTGCTGTGACTTTTCACTGGACCCAGGTGCTATTTTACTCCTATCCTGATTACCTCTTGCCCTTCTCAATTGGCAGGGAAGTGATATTGATAAAGAGGTCATTCAATCAATGACCATCAACCATTGATGCATAAAGTACATATGGATTCTTCCATGCTGCCCTAGAAAGGAAATATCTACCTGAACTGATTGCTTCAAAAATAGTTTTTTTTCTACATATAGGATTTAGCAAAGATGCGTATCATGGTTCCAGAATGTTGAGCCAATATGGTGGGTAATCTCTCTGAAATTCAGTTGAATTGGTGCAGTGGTGCGCAGAATAAGCTATTAATATCCAATATTTGAGCTGAAAAATTCCTAATTAGCCAGACCAGCACTGTTTTGATCCACAAATGCTGTATCTTTCCTTTCCCTTGGGGTGGGCGACAGGGCTGTATAAAGCAGCATTTACTGACCCACCATGGCTTAATTATGCATAATGGACAGGTATGACGCTCTCAGCACTGAATTATGGGGCTCCCAGGAAAAGGCAGGGAATAGTGCATCTTTGTATGCCCGGCTAATTCTTGCTGCAAAATAGCAAATTCACGTTTTTGAAGTACGGATATCAATAGGGAGCATATAGTTATATACATGGATATCTTATGCATGTATAATTGATGCAGGAAACAGGGCATTTTGAAAGAAAAATGCACCAGGTGGAAAAGAACAGTTTTAAAACATAAACATATTTAACATATATCATATAATTCAAAATTGTCTTTGACTTCTTTAAAATAAACTATATTTTATTTAAACAAATAAAAATTGCCTACACAGATCATTGTTCTTTCAAAAATATGCGGGCAGGCATATTGTATGAAAGGTCACAAGCAGTAACTTCTTCCTCTAGCTTTACAAAAGGCATTTATTTTGCAGGGCTAAGAATATTTAGGTGTCCATTTGTAATGCATCCCTAAAAGTAACATGCAAAATGCCATGAAGAGCTTTAAAGTTTCCACTGTGTCAGGATAGCAGCCCCCTCCACTATTGAATTACAATAATTAATTCAGTGTGACCCCATCCCGATCGTTCCCTGTGATGGCTGCATTTTTAGGTTATCATCTTGGGGGTGGGGGGCATCTGACACAGGTGCTTTTCTGGAATAGTCACTGAGATCAATACTGTCATCATATGAATGAGGCTCCCGAGACTCCCACTGACTCCCTGGCAACTAGATTTTCTTACCTGACATCTTCTGAAATCTACTCCCACGTCACTCCCTTATACAAGTAAAAGCACACATTATCACATTATTTTTGTTTTGCTCACACCTCCTTTTACTCATACATTGGTTCAGGTCTTGCCTCCCGCATGATTATAAACATCCGGTTATAAACACGGGCTTCTATAAATGGTACATAGTGTGTGACTGTGTGCGTCCTATGATGGGCTGGCTTTCCATCCACAGTGTCCCCTGCCATGTCACATGTGTTTCCTGAGATAGGCTCCAAGGTCACCATGACACCACAAGGCTGGTTAAGATATTGGAAGATTAATGGATTTCATTAAATGATTTCTGACTTTATAAGCATAGCAATATTGTAATGTATCCCTAAGCAAAATACTGGCAATGTGACAAGCCTTTGGTGGTTTTGTATGAATCCCGCTAATCCTACATTTAGCAAAAATGCATTTTGATTTAACTGGTGAAAATCCATGTATATATAAATGTACAGATGTAAACATTCAATGTGTTTGGTTTAATGTCAAAAGAGTGCACATAAAACCAATCTAGATTTTGAAATATTATTAAGAAAAAAAGCTAAAATAAATGGTGATTTTCTGCATCATTAGTCATGTATCACTTAACAACAGGGATAGGTTCTGAGAAATGAATCAGGGAATTTTGTCCTCGCACAAACAACACTGGTTGTATTTACAGAAACGTAAATTATAAAGCCTACTACTCACCTAGGCTATATGGTATAGCATATAAAAATAAAAAGCACAGAATACATAAAACAGTAATACAGGTATTATGTATTGGACATAACTGTATGTGCTATGCTTTAATACAACTGGCAGCAAAGGTTTGCTTACACCAGCATCACCACAAACATGCGAGCGATATGTAGTGCAACAATGTAATCTTATGGAACCATAGTGGTATATGTGGTCTGTTATTGACCAAAACATCGTCACGCAGTGCATGACTGTATATGTGTCTCTGGAATACATGCTGGTGCCATGTCAGATGAAGATGTGGAAGATGCAGTGACCTTTACAGGGAAGCTGGGCAGTACGGTGTGAACACCCCATAGCTTCTCTCAATACCTCCTCATTTTGGAACCATAAAATATGGGGGACCCATGTTAAAATGGGAAAGGGACAGTGTGAGTGAATTTGGAGCACCAAGAAAAATTCCAGTAAGGACCAGTTCAGAAATCCAATACAGTTTCTTTATCACTTTCAGACACTATGGATTTACCGGTGTATTCAGGCTCTAATGCCACACATCATGAAGTATATACAAAACATTAAATGAATTGCCAGGAGGAAATATAATACAACTTAAACATAACTGCTGCAAAAACAATACACAATTAGGCTGTAGTTAGACTAAGCATAATGACATATCTGTAAAAATGACTTAATTGAGATTGCCTCAATGTGTAAGAAGTTTGGAAGGATCTCAAACCCACCACAAGATTGGACTGCCCAGGGCTTAAATGTCGATGGTAATCACTTCTCTGAACTATAAGGGATCAAATGCTTAATGCTTTATCAAATCTGCAGGCAATATATTACCTACTGACAGATTAGCTTTCTTACTGGTATTAAGGCCCTGTGTAATTTGTTTAGGATGAAGGGCTGTCAATATTGCAGAAACAGGGGCACACTTTACAGCATATGAGAAGCTATTCAGTTCAAGCAATATTGAATAATGTTTTAAAATTTTTCCCTAATGTATGGCCATGCGTTTTCTTTCACCCACATTTTAACCACGTTTGACTGGAAGCGTCTTATTTATTCATAACAGAATATTGAAAGGGATTTCACCGATTAAACATTTCATATTTTAAAGGCTACCAATTAGGAACATTGGTTGTTAGATAGGGAAAATTTGTCATGCTCCTTCTATTCAATTTAATTCAATAATGTACATTCACTCATAAGGCTTAAATTGATGACTGAAGCAAACTTAACATGATTTTACTTCTGCATTTTATATAACAAATACAGCCCTTTGAGCTTACACTGCTTTTGGGCTATTTATATGTAGCAGAGTTGGCTCCTGTCTAAAAAGCATCACTCTGCGGAGATTAGTGCTGGGTTCCTGTAGGCTCACGCATGGCTGTAACAGCAGGCTGGCACATTACAGATTCCATACCAATCACTGCACCATTCTTGGTGCAAGTTCACAATGCCCTGTTTTCCAGAGGTGGAAGGGATTTGAGTGCTGGTTTAAATACATTCTCTGATTTTCATTACAAATACATAACATGAGTGATGGTGATTTGCATACGTTCATTGGAGACTATCAATGGGCAATATTTTATGGTAAAAAATCTATTATGATGAGGAAAGTTTACAAACATCAGTAAATACATACGTTCAAGTCTTCACCAGGGAATCTTGTACCGCACTTGTAGTCAGCAACACAGTTGGTAATTTTACTTTGCTGCGAGTTTAGATGTTCTAATTAAGTATATCAGAAATAACTAATGACTCCTCAGTGACATTTGAATCCTAAACAATTGCTTTAGAAAATTGTGTATATACTGTAATTATTGTACAAACATGTCTTCTGCTCGTCTTCTCCGGAAAACAAGAAATCCACTTTCTGGTATTTACTGCCTGAATGGCCAAGGTTTTTGAGGTACTACCAGCCTCTTCCTGCAAGACAATTCCAGACCTGTAACAAGTCAAGCTTGCTCTTAAATGTGTATATTAATCACACAAAAAAAATCCTCATAAAGCATATTTTTTTATAAACTAATATGAACATCTGAGCCGAGGATGCACTAAAATATCAGGTAAATAAATTCTCTGCGTAAAAACAAGAACACAACACACATACACAGCTACAGTATCTTGCCTCATGCTCATTGGCTGTCCACCTCCATCCTAGGTGAGCTTCTCCAGCGCACCACCATGTAGCACACCACCTGCGGTCAGAGGAAGACCGCATTGGGCCTCTGATGACAAGAACGTCCTTTCCAGAGGATAATGATCAGGAAAGTTGTGACGAGGGGAAAGAGCTGAGATTGTCCTGACTGACAGATTGGAAATTGGACTCTTTGCTTCAAGACATCCTTTCATAACACACATGCTAACAGTGCCAAATTTTTGATGGCTAAGCATTTGGTACCATTAACCCGGCAAGTAACTGGCAAGATGGGTGACACACATGAGAGGAGCTATTGTCACAAGAAAAACCATTTAGATGAAATGCTGAAAATGGAACAATAGTGACTTTTACCTAGACCACTTAGTGAATTTATGAGAAAAGAAAATCAAAGGCCAAACCTTGCAGCTCAGTCCATTGGCTTTATATTGAATACAGTAGTTGGACTGTTGGTTATTTTACTAACTGCCTGGAATAAGGGAACTGTACTACTGAGCACAGCCACCCAATTCACACTGACCAGTCTCTGCTTGCCTACCGTTTTAATGTTCCACATTATTGCTAATAAGTACTGGCATCTTAACGCAACGGGAGACAGACACACACACAAGTATTTGGATTACACCATGTAGAACAATAAGGTCAAAAGTCTTTACAAGGGGATGGTTGCCATGACACTCCACCGCTTCCCTCTGCATATCCATGGGAACAAGACCTGCAGTCTAGCTAAAGTCATTGTGGGCCTGACAAACCAGTCACATATCTTGCAACCTGTCTGAAGTGAAACCCATTTGCGGCAGATTCCATAGTGCATATCTGCTGAGCTACACACCAGTGCTGATGTATACACACCACTCATAGTAATCAAATTACAGTCGAGGAGTCAGTAGGTAGCACAGCAAGACACCTTAAAATGAGCAAATGGAATGACATGACTGATGAGCACAGTATTTTTTAGAGGGCAGACAAAACATCCAAGGGAGTTGGAGAAGCAGTGGAATATTCTGCCTTCACCATCAGATTTCGCGTTGATTTGCTCTGGCTGCAAAGTACAGCAGTTTGAAGACACCTCTGGAAGAACCTATATGTGGAAAACAATGGCATTGATTCAGTATCCTGTTAATACACCCATATGACTGACCAGCTATGATTTTGTCAGGAGACAGAAGTGCTAACGCATGCTTTATGATAGCGCATGCTTGTGTTTCTCCCAATAATGCTGCAGATTCCATTCTCTCCTCCCTTCCCCACTCCTTCTCCAGGAGGCTGCCAGCCACACTGAATACCTTCCCT
Source organism: Brevimyrus niger (assembly GCA_015164015.2). Taxonomy (NCBI): domain Eukaryota; kingdom Metazoa; phylum Chordata; class Actinopteri; order Osteoglossiformes; family Mormyridae; genus Brevimyrus; species Brevimyrus niger. The sequence goes on from JAABNY020000095.1 coordinate 27,045,799, forward strand.
TAAGAAAACTATTGATTACTGATGCCTTATGGGTGACCATTTGATGTCTTTTAAGCAGTTGCCCACAGCAAGCTTGAGCAGGGGGTGAATTACATAACACCTCAACATGGGTCTCATACCAGAGCTGACCCCTGGCCTTTCATATACCCCCTTCGACTATTACTAATGCTTGATCTGCATTACTTTTCAGGATTGACCCCAACTAGCATACGAAAAGTGTAGCACCAGTGCCCTCTACTGTAAAGAGCCTGAATTTCACCAGCTGTCCACCCACGTGTGATGGGTCTCTCCTGAAATCCAAAGTGCTGTCACATATAAGCAACAATGGCAAAGGTGAGGCTTGTTTTATACATTTTCTACATTTATAATCTATTAGTTTTTATTTGTCTTGAGGTATTTAACTACACTCAAAGGCTCTCAAAACTGTAATTTACATATTATGTAAACTTGTATTTGGCTCAAATTGATTGCCAGTAGCTTAAGCAAAAAATATAAGAAATAAAAAAATCTCACTCAATTGCAATTAATTTCATTCTGGACATCTAAACCTGAAATATTAATGTGGTAGCAGCACGGTATCTCTGGGACACCAAATTGTTTTGCTGCATGAAATGAATCATTTAAATTTCTAACAAGTCATAGCCTTAAATGCAGTAGCCGATGGCACTGGGCAGCTACCATTCCAGTTAATTCCAGGCTAGAATAAGCTGAAAGAAAGAGAGCGACACCTTCACAACCCATGCACAACACTGCAAAACACAGGCTGTCGTCGGAGTTTAAATGTACATATCACCAGACTCGTACACCTATTAAATGCCATGAGAGGAAAGAACTAGCATTTGAAACATAGTTATGAATTTAGTTTGATACCATAATTCGCTGCAATACACTGTAAGCAGGCAGATCTGACTTTGAATTTCTGTTTGGTCAATTCTATTATGGAACAAAATTACACACAAAAAAACCCAATGCAAAATTATGTCCTCTGTAGGAAAAAATATTCAGAAGACTGATTGTGCACATGAACACTTAAGTTCTGATTTCAAGAGGTGATGCGTGGGCTGGAGGCGGCGAGACTTGAGAGACAAGGACTCTGTCCGTTACATGGTACCGAAACCAGAGTACTCAAATACGAAGGGGCTTTAAATAGCTACATTCGTATATATCACCACAGAAATACATCCTCATACTAGTTTGGACAGGACAGTTAGGAATATTCTAGAATTCTTCAATTTTTCTACTGCCATTGTGCCACCTAGTGGCTATTTCACACAGGACATGCTACTATCTCACATAGCTGAAGATGTATACATCACAATACACAAAGAATTTGAGAAAAACTGAATCAACACAGTAGACATGACAAAGAAAGCATGTATTGCAAAAAAAAAAAACAAACAAAAAAAAAAAACCCATACGAGTTACAGTAACATTTCCTAAACCAAGGATCACAGAACAGTGGTACATGCAAAACGAACTGCTTTTCATTTACAAAAGCCATTTATTTTTGCCCCTCAATATATTTTTGTCCTTGGGGGGAAAAAAAGGTAGGGGGTGGGGTTAAACAAGAAACTGATCCATCTTCCACAAGAAAAATCACAAAATCACAGAAAAACTGTACTCTGTGGTCTCTTCAATTCTAAAATGTAAACGCGAAGGAAATTCATACAATACTATATTATAAAACAAAATGATCATATGCTTTTCACATCTCAAACCCAACTCTTGTTACCCCAAACACTCTGATAAGGCAGAGTCAAGTCCTTGATTACCGACAGTAATGACAGGCAAGCAGTGAACTGGTTATCCAGGTAGGAAAATAAACCTGTCTGAGACCTTGAAAGGCAGCGCTGACAAGGAGTTTTAGAACAGGACATCAAATTAACACACAAACTGCAGTGATGAATACTGCATTAAATGGCGGAATGAAAATTCCCTGACAAACTGAACTTGAACTCAAAATAAATCTGTCAAGCAGTGATAGCAGAAACAAGGCTTCAAAAACCCAGGTTTAACAGCGTAGCCCCTTCTGATTGGCTTGCTCTGTAGCTCCCTTTGAGTTAGACCAGGCAGTGATTGACAGTATGCAGCTATTCCCATCACCTATGGGTGCTGAAGCCTCATTCCTCACTTTGCCAGGAGCTCAGTAATTTAGGTGGTAAATTGGTATAGAAGACTGCTACCTGTGCAGCCCCTTTCCTACAAAACATGGGTATCCCTTTGCCGTTGGATCTACGCAAGCAGTATTCAACTCTAATCCCCAACTGCCAACCAGACATCACAAAGCAGAGAGCGAGACCGCTGCAGTGGAAACGGACCGTTTTTTTGAAAAGATTAGTCTGGTCAAACAGATGACCAAGTATTCAAATAAAATGAAATAAAATAAAATAAACGTTCTGGAAAGGGGCCGTTAATTGCACTTTATTTTCCAAAATTCAGTTAAAACAGGACGGCAATGGCAACATCAGCGTCCGGTGATGTGAACAAACGTATAATACTGCAATCACATGCATGTTCCTCTTTGAAATATTATGGATTCTAAAAAAAAAAAAGAAATAAAAAAAAATCTGTATGTTGAGTGTTCTGCACTCAGGGTTCTTCAGAAAAAGAACTGCTGAAGAATTACTCACTACTGTCCACCCTGAAATGCATCGTAAAATAAAGATTTGGTCCAAAATAAACATCCTAATCCTCTGGGATTAGTGGCCAGACATCTACGTGTTTGTATGTTCATGTATCGCCGGACACACAACAGCTTTCCATTCAAAGAGAGGCAAGGACATAATGTCTGGACATAATATTTTAAACCTCTGTAGCTCAGGAGAGATTTACACTCAGAACCTGCCAAAAAAGGAAAACTCTGGCTAGCTTGCAAGTACCATTACAGACCGCGCAGGAATTTCCCATCACACTGTGCACACAGGTGTCAGCCAGCTGGAGGGCACCGGCCAGACAGATGCTGGCGGTGTGCAGCGAACTAGCTGCCTGCCCGCTGCTCAACCTGTGTAAACCCATTTTCAAGCCTCCAGGGGGCACTTCTGGGCCACCAGAGCAGCACACCCCAGCAAAACTATGCACCCGCCATGTCATGATGTTGTTCCAACACAAATTTAAACTTTTTTTTGCAGATATACAAACTATAGCAAAAAGAAAGAAAAATAAAATCTAAAGACAAAAAAAAAAAAGTTGAGAAAAGGTTTCTTCTCCGCATACAAGTGTAAGGTCATCACAGCTAGTCTTTGGCAGCCTTTATTTTTTCTGATTTTTCTAGCCATTAAAAATAAATGTTAAAAAAATGTTTGTAGACAATCTGTTGGATACAAATATGTGATCTTACCACAAGCATCGGAAAACCCCTGCAGAAGCTGGAGTCGGCTTGAGTGGTGACCCAGTGTCTAAACAGAAAGGGATACTGCACCTCCTCCCTGCTGTCCCACCCCTTCACGCACCTCCTAAAGCCTCCTCCGACCGGCTCACTTAAGTGATGTGTTTGTGTTTTTAAAGAAAACCATAAAAACCAAAAACAGAGGGGGATCTGCAACCCCTCCCCCACCTGGCCCCGCTGCCCCTCCCCCAGCCCCCGGCTAATTCTTGTCCTCCTTCTTCTCCTCCTCCTCCGTGGGGTACGAGTGCCACGTGAGCCTTTCCTCGTAGAAGGAGATGACCACCTGCGGACACTTAACGTTGGCCTCCTTGGCTGGCACCAGGTCTGCCTCGTCTGAGTTTTTCCTGTGGGGAGGAGGGGGCAGTCTCAAGTTAAAATAGTGACACGAGTCTGAGGGACCTGCACTACATTTACTGGACGATCTGAGGAATTCAAAGAAGTTCTGAGTTCACAGCCTACTGAGCTGCACACCACTCTGCTTTAACGTTAAATGATCAATCCTAAAAGGACTGTATCTCAATACATGTACTTGTGTACCCATTTTATGTCATGTTCCTTTGCCAAAGACTAGCTCCAATACTAAGAACAGAAGTAAAGATATAAGGAGTGCGAGCCGATTACAGCACATTGCCACATCCACCACATGACCAACCACCAGGGATCAGAACCTGAGTGCAGCTGTACAGGGGGTGATACAGCAGGACCACAGTAGTCCAAATAGACCCGTGTGAGTTTATTTCCCAGTGGCCGAAGTGCTAATCCTGCAACCCCCCCTGTAAATTGGAGGACCTGCTTACAGGGCATACCAACACACAAATGATACACACCACTTCATGAGGAACATCAGCTCCCCGCTGGAGTCCGTGGCCCCAATGATGCGCTCGGGTTCCAGGCCCCGGGCAAACCCTCTGAGCTTCTCAGGCTGCAAGAGAACCAGCCCGAGTCAGACAGAGTCAGCAGGCAAGGCCTTCCTCGCTGCATGGCCTCTTCCTTGACAGGGTGGGTCACCTCATCTTTCCTCTTCTTGGGCCGGCTCTCCTCTGCTGCTCCTGCCCCTTCTGGCTCGGACTCGGCCTTCCTCTTCCCGCCCGCCTCGTGGGCTGCTTTCTGTGACTGCAGAAACTCTGCGATCAGGTCCGGGCAGTCCAGGTTGTCCTCGGGCTCCCAGGTGTTGTCCTCACTGGGACACAAGAGCTAAATGTCACATCTCTTGTTTTAGGCAGAGACACACATACACAACTTCATTTCATAGAAAAAAACTTTTTTCGAAGATGCAACAGAGCAACTAAAAATATGAAATCCCTAATTGTAAAATGAGATGTACGACTCGAAGCAAACAGCATAGCTTCTGCTAATTCAGTGCAACGATGGCATTACAGTGAGCGTCAAACTGAAAATGGCACAATAAAAAAAAAAAAAAAAAAAACTGAGGTTCATTGGGTCGTGGGGTCTGCGCCCAGGGTAATACCAAATCGCCATTTAGTCCTTAACTCCAGCTGCTCCAGGGAATGACCTTGCTCCCTGACCCAAAAATGTACTTAACATTAGTAAGAAGTATTTACAGCTGTCTTTGAATGTAGTAATAACAATAACAACAGTAATAAGCAGGGAAAACTCTCCAGCTCTAGTGTGTTTGCATCTCTGCACTCAGCTTTTTGTTCATTAGTCTTATCTGGCATTTATTATCACCATGTGACACTTGTTCAGTATCACACAATGAGCAATATCTGTAGCTCACTGATTTGTAGGCAGACTGCACTCCTGCAAGGAACAACTGAAGACAGCGTTATGCACACTAGAGCTTCAAGCTTTCAACTAAACGATCAGCAGCAGTACTGGCACTTTGCCATCACTGCTAACATGCCCTGTACCTAAAAGACAGGGATGGATATGAAGTACAAGCATAGCAATTGAACTGAAGGTGTGAGCATTCTATGTAGCGAGTTATTTCATCTCTGGGTAATATTGGGATGCAGCAGTTGCATATAATGGGTGAGAGCAGGTTATTTTCACTGAATTAAATTAATGAAAAGCGAATGAGATGGTATCTTTTTACAAGGGACCATTGACATTTTACTCCCAGTTTATTTGAACACCTATCTGAAAACTGCAGTACTTTAATGCCTCCCTGGTTTTGACAAAGGAAGGTTTTAAGCCAACTGTAATACTTTGACTGTAAACAATCAACTTTTACTGCAGTCTTTACATGGTTGTCATAAACAATAAGCTATACAGAGGACTGCAACGAGATCAAAATCAAGAAATTATTTTAAAAATAGTTTCTCATTGTGACCCGACTATAGTGCCACTTGTACCACCACGAGGACCTAAAACAAGAGATACAATCCCATCCTCACTTACTTCCTTCCAATGGAAATTAAATATATATGATACAGGGTAAAGAACAACTGAAACAGAAGCATAACCATTTAGTCACTATTAAAGAAATGCATCAATAATTATGTTCACGGCAGTTGAAATACACCTCAGAAACTGCTTTGTCATGAAATACAATTCAAGAATGTTATCTCGTACTGCAAAAGACATGTGCTGCAGCTCAGAGAAATTACATAAGCCCTCTACCATTTCACCAGCATTAACATTTATAGGAAACAATTAGAAAACAGAGGTATAGGGGGGTGCACAGAGATGATCAAACAAATTATGCTATATATACACATCACACACACACACACACACACACACACACACACACACACACACATCACACACACCACCTGGTTAAGCTTCAGTTGTGTAAACCCTTTGACCGATACCCAACACACCCAGGTGAAGTACTCACTCTGAAAATCCCTTCCACTTCAGTAGGTACTCCACCTTGCCCTTCATCACCCGTCGATCCAGAACCTTCTCCACCACATATTCTTCCTCCTCCTCCTCCACTACCTCCTCCACCTTCTTCTTGTTCTGCTTTTTCCCAGCTGTGGCCGCCAGCTTGACCTCTGGAAGGGGAACTGACAGGAGGAACAGGGAGGGATCAGGGAAAAGTGGCAAGCAATTAGCCAACACATATCAACACGTCGTCTGAAGTTTTTCCTATTGCCAGAACTTCACAACGAGCACTGAATCAGGCATCAAAACAAATATATTAAAGAGTATCCCCCACAATGCTTGCCTCTTAAACAAGCATCATCAGAACACAAGCCTATTGATTTGTTCTGAATCAGGGCAAAAAGCACCCTCATACAAAACTGCATACAAAGAACACTAAATAAAGTAGTATTTAAAAAAAAAAACCCAAAGCACCTTTGGAAAGCCCTGTACAAAAATCATCCACTGACAATTAAAGATCAATTAAAAATGCACGTTTAAAGTGCAGGAGTCTCTGATTAGTCACTTTTCGGTCCCACAGAGTGTGTGTGTGTGTGTGTGTGTTCACAAAAGGCTGCAACTGACAAAAACAGACACTGTTTATCAAGGTCACACCTCTGATTATCAGTGGGGACTTCCTCTGCAGTGATTCTGAGAAGTGAAGTTCTGAGGCCAAATATATACACAAGTATTCATGGCTGGGCAGAAGTAGTTTTTATGTTCTAATGGGTTCACCCATAGAACTTAGAGGCACTGACTTTTTTGAAATGCTGTATTCATCATACTGCCTATTCCCGTGTGCAAAGTCTAGATTTAAATGGGAACCACAACAATGCAGACATCAAGAATCTTAAAATGCTCTAATAATTCATCAATATTTAAATAATTGGGGGTGGGGGAAGCAAAATGTCAAAGCAATAAGCTGGCTACGCATGACAGGTTATGGAGGGTTAACAAGTAAAACTTTTTAAAGCGATACCTGTTCCTGGGGCCTGGGAACACTAACCCAATATTTTGTAAATATTGCTGAAGTGTGTCAAGTAAACGTTTGTGTGTCTGTCTTGGGTATATGCTGGCTTTGCAGGGTGAAGAATACATGGGAAGAATCAAATATCCATATACTATATGCAGGTCTCAACAACTCCCCTACTGAGGTAAGTCAACATACAGAAACCTAGCAGTATGTTTGTCTACTACTCACCGTGTTCATATACAACTACAATGACAGTTTATAAAGAACAATTGTACACATGGGGGATGAAGTCCAGCATGGGCCAAGTTCAGTCCCAGGTGGGTGGGGTTTGTATGAATCTGAACAAAGCAGTGGATGGAAATTAAGGGAAGAGTCTAGAGTTTATGTGCAGCATTAGCATTGAGGAAATGCTGAATCAACTAAAACAATGACTTCAATCTTTACTTGCATTGTACTGTTTAGCATGGTATATGAACTACATTAGTCATGTCATATCAGTTTGCCAAAAAATAAAATGCATTAAGCTCTAGAAAAGCTTGACAAATGCTTAGATGCATTTCCCAAATGCCATACCAAATAAGATACATTCTAGTAACTTTTGCAGTAAAATTAAGGTCAAAGCAGCATCAGCAACAGGAATTGATTAAAAAAAAAAAAAAGTTCCTGATAATAGCATCTTTTGGGCCGACAGAGAATAACTAATATGGAGATAAGACTTGTGAATAAAGCAGTATAAATGAATCCAGCAAATACCTCATAAGCAGGTTTGTATCTCATATGCCTTTTGTAAGAAGAATGCAAGAAGAGTTTGGAACTTGTCTCTGTTTTTGAAAACAGACAGCGGTCATGATCTGAATAAGTATAGAGGGAATTACTGTTTTGGTTTAACAAACATGTTAAGTGATACTTATACAAGGACCTTCTGATTAACTCTAGTATAAGCAGAGTTTAATACATACAGCTGAATGAGAATGAAAGAACATTCAACATCAACCGCTGGTTTTTGGAATAAAAATGAGTCTAAAGCGAAAATAGTTCTATCAACATGTTTCCCTGCAGTAGCAGGTGTTTACTGATTGGAACCTCACTCTAATCACAGCATCTTAAAGTACTCACTTGCAATATGTACAGCTGCTTTTAGGAGGAGGAAAAATCGTAAACTGTAGATATTAAACCCAAAGCCTATTTGCTTCATCTTAGTACTTAGACTGTAAAGAAGCAGCATTTCACAAAAGAAAAACAGAAGGTGATAAAAAGAATTCGATTTCTCATAAAGGGAGCACTGTTGATGAAAAGTTAAGATTTAAGAGGGGTTTAAAACTGTCATTTTAACTGGCAGATTACATAGTATTTAGCTTGCCTGTCATTTCAAAACTTCATGCATATCAACAAGGAGTGGCTATATCTGAAGAGTGGTGAAGCTATACATTTGGTGGCACTGTTTTTGTAGGATTTGTTTTTTTGCCCCTTCTATTATACATTTCTCAGTTTTTAAAACCATGGGAAACATCTGAAAAATTTACATGCACAGAACATCTACATGACTTGTGCTGCATGCGCTTTCACAAAGCTCCACTTTGACCTTTTAAATGCAAGGTAAAATCAGCCAAATTAGAATTTGAAGGCAAAAAAAGCTATGATGATGATGATGATAACTGCCCTGAAGTACATAAGGGTTACCAACTTTGTGCCAGTCCACAGTTTGTCTGGGGTTTCTATAAACCACATAAGGCACTCCTGTACATTTAAAACCTACCAGAGTGTCCACACTGCAAAAATTAACCAGTGCCTTGAAACAAAACCTTACGACGACCTTATCCCACCCACCGCCCAACACACAAAAGACAAAACAGTGAAGTACAAAGTTATCGGAGACCTGCTGTAACTGCGGGAGCATCAACAGGGGGTTCTGAAGGCTGGCTCATGCTTGGCAGGGCAGAGTCTGTGGAACCAGCTGGTTCCTTGTCAACAGCAACAGAGGGGTGGTGAGGAAGGGATGGGGTCAGCAATCAACATGACAGCAAGGGGGAAGAAAAGCACAAGGGTGGAGAGAATGGCATTCGTAAGAACAAATTACATCTCACAGTCGTCAGCAGGCTTCTGCCTCAAACACCGTCACAAGGCTAAGCATGACGCTGCATCAACATACAAGCCAGAATGACCCATTCTAATCAGGTCTGTCCAAGCTGCTGTTCCCCTCTTTGAAAGGAGACATTTGTTAAAATCAAGGGTCAAAGGCAAATCCTTAGCTTTGTGGTCTGTACCATTGACACAAAACATTTGGCCTAGCCCCACCAAAAATTGTAACATACAATTACATCTGAGAATTTATACATACAGTGAGGAAATTAGTCTGTGGAAAGTAAAGATGAAAATGTTTTAAACATATTTGTTTTGCACTCTAACGAAGTAAAACATTTAGCCAATTAAAGATACTAGGGTTAACATAATTAGCATACAATACATTTTCAAATCCTGTACAGAACAAATCTGCAAGACTCAGAAGATAACATACAAGACTGTAAAGGTTTAGTCATGTGTTATACACAAAATTTAGGCAAGTGACAACATTACTCTTAAGAACCATCACATGAACACGAGGAGTTCACATTCAACAGCAAGAGGAGCAGCATTGAGTTATGTGCCACTAATGCACGACGTACACAAAAAGACAAAGCCAAACGACATTCATAAAAACGCAAGGGACAGGGTATATACGGAAATTCAGAGGTTAAATTTATCTATCACCTTTTTTAATACTCTCAATATTTTTTTTAACCCCAACGAGATTGAGTTGCAACCGTTTTCAAACAAGTTTCAAACTGATTTAAAGATTTGTTACACAATCTTGGCCTGTACAACAGAATTTAAATAGGGAACACAAGTCAACAGAATAAATTATGGCTGATTTTAAAAACATTTTGCATTTGTTTAACTTCTTCAGTCACAAGTCCATATCTTTATCCACTAGGCTACACATGGAAAATGCCTTGTTTGGCTTTTTCTTCAATGAGTTTGTTGATTTGCACCAGTTGGCCAACTGCTCTCGTCCACGCATTCCTAATTTATGAGTTATGCATCACATACAAGACCAGACAGCGTTAACCCCCATCCAGATGATATTTATGGGTTTTTTGCAAACCGAACAGTAACCCTCTCAATTTTTTTCCTGTTACCGGCCTTAGTCAGTCAAACGC
>JAABNY020000095.1:27056285-27066557 GCA_015164015.2 Brevimyrus niger
CTCTGGGCCTCGGTACTAGTAACAATGCTGTATTCACATGTAATAATGTAACCGAGTCATTTTCAGACATTTCACATCTCTTTTGCTTTAATATTATGGGAAACATTATTTCCTGAGAAGAAACATAGGCACAGGAGAAACATAGGGATACTGAATTGCCCGGAACACCATAATACCAAGCCACTTGGAAGAAATTAGGCACACGCGAAACACCGAACAATGCTGCTTGAAAATCAAAAACACAAATAATTTGTTTGCTTTCAAAAGACTGAATTAGCAGTATGCTAATTCTTACTGCCTTGATCGGCTTAGCCGAAGTAAGTGTACCTACGCGAACGTAAATGATGGCAGCATGCCATGCAATTTGGACATTACTGAATCTTATACTGTGATAGAAGCTGACATAACAATAAACCGCATTTTCCAGCCTAAACTGTTAGTTTTAATTTGTGCTTTTTTAAAAATTATGATTAAGCTGCGCTTTGTGACGATGTCAGTCAGGGGCGGTCACTGATGTCATTTGACGCCGGTACCATTTTTTTACAGCAGTGGAAAACCAACACGAAAGAAGTACCATACTTTTGGCACTTTATGGAAGTACCGAGAGTACGGTACCTAGTGCATTGGAAAAATGCATTTAGTAACTAGTGTAATGCTAAAGTTCTTTATAAGTGAGATAGTACTCCAAGATTTGGTACCCTGCAAAAATCTGGCAATTTTGGTTCTCCATCAATCTGAACACAGTTAAGTAAAATGGTGACCATATTTCTGAGTGAATTTCCCTGCAATGGAGTAGCATCCTATCTATGGTCAATTCCTGCCTGGTGCCCAATGCTGCCTCAGATGGAGCAGGCTAGTCCCACATTCCTTCAGCAGATGAGGATGAAAGATAAATGAAAAAAAGACTATAGTTTGAATTGTATACAGCATAATACAGATGGGTACTTGTACCTCAAAAGACAGTTTAGGTTAAAATTATCAAAACTCAATGTCACCTGTTAAAATAAGTGGTCACTAATGAGTCAACCATAAGCTACCTTGATTACAAGTAACCCACAGTGAGTCAACAAGTTGATCACACAACACATTATAAATCAAATCTCTTTTTGTATTTTGTGAAGTCATTTATTCAACTTTTGTTTTCTTTGTTTAAGTAGCTGTCACTGTGAATAAGGTTGTAGAGCCTTGTGCTAAATCCACTTCAATCAGCAGTGAGAAGGTCAATAAACAAATGTATATTTAATTCTCAAGACTGGACACAGTTGCAGCAGGAACTGAGAGAGAATGTCATGGAATTGCAACACTGCAGCATTTTCAAGCCCGGTGTCTGATTTGTATTTGGAATGTTGCATCACCTAAGACATCCAGCCATCTACAGACCAGTGGCTGAAAATGGCTCACAGAAGAAAGGGGTGAAGGGTGATGGATCAAGTGGCCTACAGCTAGTCAATGGATAGTCTAGTGCAGCACAGAAGATCCAACGTGCTCAACTCGTTACACATAAGTTGGGGTTGGTAGCCAACCATACATTTTCTTTAAAAAAACCAAACACGGCTACAAGTTAAGAAGTAAGAACACTGCCTGGTTCAGTAAAACTTCAAGGAGCACAAATAGTGCGGCATTATGCATTTACTTATGCATCAATTAACCACAAACTAAGCCATAGTTACATATTTCTCTCATGTTCATTCATTAAAAAATTGTAAAACATTCCCACAAGCAATTACTGTCTCTACTATACATCAATTCCGTAACCATTTAGGAACTACAGAAGGAACAAACACACAAAATACACATGAATTAATGAATTGAGATACATCATCTCCAGCAGTCATTATACCTGTTAATTCTACACATCTTAAACTACTACAGAATCTGCAGCAGGAACAAGTAATGAATAACAAGTGAAATACTAATCTTATTTTTGTTCATAATTTGAAGTAGCTACTATATTTGTTCATGATTTGTATTTCACTGGTGAGAGTTACTAAGTTTTTGCACCTTTCCCCAGTAAATTGTTAAAAAAAAATCTGCTGTCTTGTAGGTTGATGGGTGAAGAAAACCAAAAGTCTGTGTAACCATCATGAGCTATTCTTTCATAGCACACAGTGGGTCCCTTGATAACAGTAGAGCAGTGTTTGAATGCCACGGGATATCTGAATATGATATCCAAACAGGTGCATCCACCTGCAAACAAAAGAGAATAATGCCCCAAAACTCAAGAATGAGTTCAAGGTGTTTGGAATGTCAATACTGCCAAGTTCTGTAGGTTTCTGAAGTTAAATATGATCCGCAATAAAGTGGGCCTGTGTGACAAGTGTTTGATGTATTGAATTACAGAGTTCCAAATAGTTGAATTACACTAATCGCATAAAAACACATTGCATTCACAATCAATGGATTTTGGGAGGCTGTAATTTAAGATGGAAATTTCATTTCTGTTTAAAAAAAAAAAATACAAAAATATCAATTTTGCAACAAAACACAGTTTAATAATTAAAATTTAATGCAGTTTCTTTAATTTCAAGAGAACAAATTCAGTTGTAAACATTCAACATTTTTTAACTTTCTTCTTCAAGCAGTCTTATTTTCACTTCACAAATATGGTCTGAAATTCAACCTAGCAGGATAAGGAATTGAGCACCAGAGTGCTCATATTGTATAGACCTGCCAACAAAACTGAGCATGTGATAAGTAGGGCTGCAACGATTTGTCCACGTTGTCGACAAAAATCAATAACAGAAATAGTTGACAATGAATTTCATTGTCGAAGTTGTCGCCAGACATGTTTTTCCGACCGAGTGAGGCATCTCTCTTCATTACAATCTCAGCCGAGAGTCGCACATGCGCATTAGCTTCACTGCTGAGCGTTAACATACAGAAATGGCAGCGTCCAACGCAGCAGCTGTGCGTACCAAAACGTTTAAAGTTTGGGAGCATTTTAGCCTGGATACGTCGAATAAAGAGATTACCTGCATGGTTTGCAAAGCAGCCCTTGCGTATCATGGCAGCACCTCGGTGATGCACGAACATTTAAAGAGAAAGCACGTCAGACAGTTGAACGAAATGGAGTTTGACTCGCCTCGGTAAGATTTAAATAACATGGAAGCCAATACGTTTTGTTTTGGATGTACATTGTATATTTTAAGCGTATTTTCGCTTTAAAAAAAGAGATTTAACGTTATGCCCAACTGTGCCTGACAAAAGTATTTTAAATTAAATGTATGCAGTCTGAAGAGAGCAACAGAGTGACCACTGAATGTCTCACAAAATGCACTTAATATTTTTGTTTGCCGTTTTATTGCTGCTAATGTGCCTGCCCCTGGATTACAGAAAGAAAATATATACTTGATTTTAATTTATTTTTTCTTATAAAACAAATGTGCCTGTCCTTTAAAAAAAATGATAGAGTTTATTTATGCATTTATGTCTATACTGATCGAGCACTGTGCCTAATTGGTTTTAGACAGGGCATTTTAATTTACTTTTCGTATGAATCAGCCTGCCAGCAGCAAAGTTTAATAAAATATGCATTTCTCACTGAAGTACCCCCTTCTTTCTTGTGTTTGCTTTAATTCTGTGGAAAATGATAGTAATCGCATGCTAAATTTTATACAAATGTAATAATTATTCGATTAGTTGACTAATCGTTTCAATAGTCGCTGACTAGTCGACTATTAAAATAGTCGTTAGTTGCAGCCATAGTGATAAGTACAAGTTATGTTACACCGATGGACAGGATGGGAGATTTAATTTGTCACTGGGGACAGTCATGTCCCCAAGTCAGTTCCTGCCTCAACCCTACTACTTAGCTAGCTTGTAAGCTAGGGAACCCGGGTGTTGGCTGCAGGCAGCTAACGCAAGCAAGGTAAGTTTGGTTTGGAAATGCATAATATGTCAGCATATCGGTACCCAGCCAACGTCAATTGTGGTCTGCCAGCCAATATTTAAACTATTTAAATTCAACAGCACCACAGTTGAAGACATGACCACTAAAAACATGATCGCACCGAATGACCAGCCTTTTTCTGTGGTGGAGGGTGAGGGATTTTATTGATTGTAAATTCATGAAAATAAACAAACTAAAATCACTTTCTGAATCACAAAGATACACTTCAAAAAGTGGGAATTGTGAAAACTGAATATTTTCTATAGATTTTTTTTTTAATGAAATGACCAGTGTTGGGCATTTCAGGGCCAGAAGCTACAAATCCAGACCAAGATTTCATTTCTACCAATCAGTTCAACATAAAGAGTCGCAGTCACAGAGTACTCAGCTAGGCAGAAACAACTTGTCCTGGATTAGTAACTTCTGGACCTGAATCGAACACTGGAAACTGCCACTGAAATGTTTTTGATTAAAATGTTCAATGTTTAAATGTACAATCACACTAAATAACAGCCCCCAAAATTCAGGCATTATCAATGCAATGCATTTTTATTTCACTAGCGTAATTCAGTTCACTTTTTGTATTAACAGCTTCTACCACAAATTTACTTCCATAAACTACCAACTTAATCCAGCTATCAATTTGGAACAAATATATATCATTAATGCTGGGATTAGCACACACCAGCCATCAAGAGATAGAGATTGCAGGGTATTTAGTAATTTGGCCGATGTAACCATTACATTTGGTTCATATATAACATACCGGCAATAATTCATTTTAAGCCTACAGCTTTTAATAGTAGTGTTCTGTGAAATGCTATACATGGCCACAAAAACACAACACAGCAATGTGGGGAGACAGTGAAGGCAGCATTGGATGCATCTCATCAGGCTGAAAATAATGTAATTTCATGAAACAAAGCATGATTATACATGTCTGATCAAGGTAATATAAATCAATTTCATTGTTTAATCAATTTTATATATTTGTGAAATAAGGCCGTTTTGAAGACACTTAAATCATAAGACCAAAATGGCTCTTCAAGTTACATCTTAGTGCTTCACTCTTTCAGTTTAAATTGCAGACTCTTATCCTTGTAATAGTTCAATTACGGCTATCAATTTAACAAATATAAATCAGGCACAGGAACACAATCTATTTTTACAGCCTGACATCATTTGGGAATTTCTTGCAAAGTACTCATGTTTAGCATCAAAAATAAGAGCGTAAAGGGGAGGACAGAACGGTTCTAACTCAGCAGCCCAAGAACATCTGGAACATAACTGGATTAAAGTTAAACCTTATTCGTCCCGAACCAAATCAAAGCACGTTCGGGTAAGCACCACCACCACCCCGACCACAGCACAAGAGCGAAATAAAAAACATTCATTTTGACCAAATGTCTTCGCAGCACACGTACAAAATGAATACTTTCAAATCATTAACTTAACAGGGGAAATACGCAGTCAAATACAATTTACAGATGGACCTGGAGATCTACAGATCCCTATTAAAACCACCAGGATTCACCGCACTGACCAGCCATGGCATTTACAAAAACTGAGCAGCAAAAGTGAAGTCAACCCACAAAGCCGAAGTAGTTTTTCAATATTAAATAATTCACCAGATCACCCAGACATGGGTTACAGCTCACAGCACCGGTAACATTTCTGCACACGGTCATATTGTCCTCACTGACGCAGAAGCATTTCAATCTGAAGTATCACCGACACACTGAACCACCCCCTAACGTTTTTTACAGCAACCCTGTCTGACTGCAAGACACACATAAACACACGTGAGGCTTGGGTAATAAACCACTGAAGAAACAGCTTCAGACCACTGGCCCGAAAGACGCTTCAGAAGCGGGCTGCGCTAACATTAGCTGCTTGCTCCCTCCATGTTGTGCTTATTCAATTACATACATTGAAGCATGCAGACAGACACCAAAAACTTAAAAATAATATATAATATAACAGCACATAGCACTAAATCACGGACAAAAACACATTATGCAAGTTAGAATGTGAAGCTCGAAACGCAACTTACCTCTGGCTAGCTCGAAAAAAACGACCGTTTGCGCTAAACGGCAGCTAGCTAGCAACCAACTAACTTCTGTAGCACCCAAGCAGCAAATTATTTCCTTCCCGTGCTCAGCCCCTTAACCACGCGTAAGTTAAATGACCGAGTAAAAAAGCTAGCTTCCCTGCAAATATTAACTGTTCTAAGGTTTTCGCCTGCCTATTCTTCCCAAACTCGATTCTTTAAACAAAGAAATGAAGCTGGTAGCACTACAGCAACCCGCCACTTTCTATTGCGCAGGCGTACAGATGAGATGGCGAAAAGGATCACGGTACATAGTGTTTTAATAGAATGAAAATTTACTTTAATGCTGTCTCCGTATTACGGAGGCCCATAAGGTGATTTTTATCTTGTTCACACAAGTTAATTATCTTATTCGTATGCGTCTTTAATGAAATCAGATGCACACAGAGACCATATAATGGATAGAATTCAGCTAATAAGGTTTTAGATTTACATTAGAATGCCATGCAATGAAATTCTTGTTGCTCTTGTATGGGGCGCCAAAGTATCAAGCGCTAATTTTAGTGCACAAGATAGATTTTCTAATCATCAGGATTATTCTGTTCAAATGGACTAGGCCACAAGACAAATTAGGAACGGTGCCAAAAAATAGCTCACAATAATAATTATAAAGCTTGTGTGGAGATGCGGTGCAGCGGAAAAAGGGAAGAGACAGACAAGAAATGCAGAGTACCAAAAACAGTGTGTTTTTATTATCAGCGGCTCTAAAAACCTCAAACAAGAGCCCGCGTCACTCTTTGGGCATGCGTAAAATAATAACCCTGCATGCATGAGCAAAGACAAGAAAAAATGAATGAATGAAAAAGGTAGGAGACCCTACACTTGACACTTGCAGGGCTGAAAAAACCCTCCTCCGTTCTGTGAGGGTGGAGTTTGTGCCGCGCGGGTTTTGTACTAGTACAGCCCCAAAAAACTAAGCAGAGTCCCCAAGTTGCCAATAGAATATGGCTGTGACAGTATGTGCCCTAGAAGATGGATGCTGTTACCACAAGTCTACTCCACAGCGAAGTTCTCGTTGCAACAGTTAAATATTTACACATGATGCTTACAGTTCTCACGAAACTATTCACGTGAAATACACCACTACGTTTTCATAATTCTTCAGGTCACCCGACAGCCGCCATTTTTCAAACACTTCTTCCGTCATCAACAGATCGTCCTTTTCCGGTCCGTAGGGCATGTTGGGACAGTTTCGCCTGTTAGATCCGGGTCTTTTAATTTCTCAGCGGGAGCGAAGCATGGTGCTGTATTTCTAGTCATTGATTGACCCGCCGAAGGTGGCTGGTAGCAAGTAATGATGCAATGTGGAGATGCAGGAGAGTAGCTTACAATAAAACTGCTGGATTTTAATTCTCGTTATTGTTATTATTGATTACACTGTGTTTCCGTCCATATTCGGACCCCCTGTTCAAACCAGCTACTGGAAACACAAAAAAATAATTTTTAAAGGAACCGTATCATAAAAAAAACAAAAACATCTGAACAAACTTTACACTAAAATCGCTAAACAATTCTTTTATTTGATCTAGATTCTAGAGCATATTTCTTAGATTTAAACGTTTTTACTTTTTTTGCCCTTATGTGAATTATAAATTTGCTACAGATATAATTAATATCCACGTTTTATTAATAGTTGTATGCCACTTTTCTTCCATGATTTTGTCATCGGTTTTGTAAAATATATGTGTTCATCTACACAAATGAAAGAAAGATAGCAAAACAAAATTATTATGTATATTGCTCTTTGTGGTGATCTTAGAATGCATTCAAGGGTGAAGCAGTGCCCAGGTATAGTATCATGTCTTTAGTTGGTTTAGGTAGTATAACTTAAATCATTGGTTTCTCTTTTTAATAGATATAAATGATTAATTATGCTGTATGCCTTTGGATGAAACTCAGTTAAGAAAGGAATATCTATGGTAATGCAGTATTTTCTTGTTTTGAATTGCTTAGGTTGCCCCAAAACAGTTAATAAGAAAGCAGTCATTTTATTTTTAGATTTTACACAGTGGAACATGCATTCATGTGTGAAGCTCCATATCATTTTTGTTTTGCTTGAATATTGTGCAAACTTTTTTAATAACATACCAATAGCAATATACTCTTGTCATTGTACCTATGTTTTACAATTAAAAGGCATTGTGTCCTGCCTCCTTTTATATTCATACTAGAAGCTAAAATTTTCATTTGATTTATGTTGCATTTTTCAACTTAATGGGTATTCAAATTTCATACTAATAATGTGTCTTTTGAACTATAAGGGATGCTTTTGTTCAGTTTTATTACTTGTAAATCATTTGTAGGGTTTGCAAACTACCCCAGCACTTTTGATGTAGCTGATTTTAGGTATATGATGGAATAATGTAGATTTTCCATAAGATATCTTGGGTGACAGTCTGGAAGCGTGTCACACCAAATGAGTGAGAGTTGGCAACCCCGTAATACTAGCAAGTTCATGCTGCCCACCTGTCATACCCTAGCTCTGTCAGCCCTGTCCCATTTTTGATTGGCCAGCAGGTGTCGCTGCTGGCCTTCCTGTGTCCTCTCGTTTGTGTTTATCCCAGCTGTTTTCCATCACGTGTAATGAGTTAAGTATTACCGTACACACCTGCCTCTCGTGAAAGCCTTGTTATCCGTGTATATAAGAGCCTGCCCCCACTATCACTAGTCATGATACTCAAGTCTGATCACGTGTGCATTTCCATGAATAAAACCTTTTGTGATGAACTATGTTAATGTGTAGGTCATCACTCCTCCCTAAATTCCTATTGTGACACCACCAAGATGAAAGGAAGTAATTACAAGGATAAATCGCATTTAACACCTTAAAACCTCCTTAAGAATTTGAAATTGGCTGCCTCCATACTATGTGAGTTGGAAATAATGTGCAATGTGGGGTAAGTACTTAAAGTTGCAGTGTAACTGCCAGCAAACAAAAGTTGACTGCCAGATGCACTGCATGCATAAATATGTGCGATTACGCTGAATGATGGTGAACCTTGACCTCTAGAGGGCGCCTGTGGTCTTTTCCCGGACGTAATCAAATACGTTGATGAGAACAATTTAATCTGTCACATACTTAAAATATCGTTGCCACTTTGTTCGTTCTGTGTCATGCCACAACTCAAGAGAACGCTGAATGATTTCGATGCAGCAGACCCACAGAGAGAGAGCGCAATTAAACGAATTATGACGAAATGGCTGAATCATTTTCATAAAGCAAACAAAGGCTATTTTAAAATAGAAGTTCTGGAGGGTGTTCCACGAAGCAGGAATAAGAGAAAGTCTGACTTTTGCGGGGAAGTCTGGCTTGCTTTAGCTGTTTTCATGCAATACCCTCTTTATTCACAGCCACTATTGGTTTAATACTAACTGCGGCCCAGACAAACATTGCACATGTATGACATTTAATGTATACAGAAATAAACATATACATATATTAATGTATGCTATTTCAAATTTGGTGTGGGGGAATGCTGGTAACTGGATAATTATTTGCATTGAGCAACCCCGCTGCGTCACATTTATGTCAGCCGATCGTGTACAGTGGGTGGGATCAGAAGAAACGAAAAAGTTTGCCTCAGAGACGCCCCCTCATCACCATCCAGCTATCAGGGAACGTTCTCAGAGCATCCATTAACGTTACCGTTAGGGTCTCAGAAGGTTGTGCTGCAACGATGCTAAAACATTGATGTACAACAATAACTACGAACGTTTATAAATACAAACTTGAAATAGTTTTCAGAACATAAAAGTATAAACTTTTATCAAACCTAACACAATATGTTATTTCATGACTACAAGTATTTAAGCCTATAAAAACAAATTAGAAACACCTTCTTAGCACCTAAAAGTACGAACATCTGTAAAAGCAAATTTGGGCACATTCTCGAACATAAAATTACAAACTTTGGTATAAAATCTCAGAACGCGTTCTTAGGGTATATAGATGTTTAAAAAACAAATTAGAAACACCTTCTTAGAACTAAGTACAAACAATTATAAAACCGAAGTTGAGACACATATACGTTCCTAGAATCAAAAAATGTTGATAAAGCAAAACCTGAAACAGCGTCGTAGTGTGGTAAGGGCGAAATGATTCCACATACAGGCTACTGTATACTGGAGCCCTCCAAGTGCGCAGAACATAATAGGAATATTGTAAATACCTCCTGTGTGTGTTCTTGTAATTATGAGCCTATTCATGTATATGAAAGGCCCATATTGTTATTCACCTAGTAAACTACTTTTGCCGAATTTGCGCTTAGCCCGT
>JAABNY020000095.1:27075498-27098362 GCA_015164015.2 Brevimyrus niger
ATGCTTTGCTGAGTGCTTCAGAACAACCCATTCTTTCACAAATGTTTGTAAACCGACTGCATGCCTAGGTCTTGATTTAACACACCTGTGGCAATGGGTCCAAATGAAATACCTCAATTCAACGATTAAGCGGTGTGTCCCAATACTTTTGTACATAGACTGTATTTATAGCCATGTTTATAATGCCATATGAATGTGCTCATAGATTCTTATAGACATGGCATTCATAGACAGTGTCAGCATATGTAGAAGCTAATTAGTCCTTACTTGAAAACAGATGGTAGGAAATAGCTCTGCAATATGCAACAAAACTTGAGACCAATGAATGTGATCCAGCTGACTCTTCAGTCCTCAGTGTGAGACCAAACCTAAATGCATATGCCTCAGACCCTGTCTACAAAACTTTATGAAATAAAAACATTCTGGCACACTTCTGCAGCATTGTCCCCTGAGACTTAAAGAAGCCAAATGTAATTCTGGATGTGGCAAAGAACAAAAAGTCTCAGAATCACCCAAATACTTAAGATCAGCATTTTTGGACATTAGGGAGTTTTCCACCCCACATCCCTCTGTATACAGATAGTTCACAAGACATACTGGCCTCACATAGGACATGCTGGGCTCACACAAGATATATTGGGCTCATATAGGGCATACTGGGCTCACACAGGGCATGCTGAGCTCACACAGGACATACTGGGATCACACCAGATATACTGAGCTCACACAGGACATACTGGGCTCATGCAGGGCATACTTGGATCACACCAGACATACTGAGCTCACAGGGGACATACTGGGCTCACAGGGGACATACTGGGCTCACACAGGACATGCTGAGCTCACACAGGACATATTGGGCTCACACAGGACATACTGGGCTCATACGGGGCATACTTGGATCACACCAGATATACTGAGCTCACAGGGGACATACTGGGCTCACACAGGACATACTGGGCTCACAGGGGACATACTGGGATCACAGAGGACATACTGGGATCACAGGATATATAACGAAGCTCAGACAGGATACACTGGGCTCACAAAGGCCATACTGGGCTCACAGGAAGTATACTGGGCTCACACAGGACATACTAGGCTCAGACAATTTTTTACTAATAGACAATGAAACCCCTTCATGTCATACATGCAAGGTCCTGTGCCACTAAAGCATTTTATTGAATCATTGTTCTTTTAATTCCAAAAGGCCAATGTTTAGTTCAGTAAAGGACTTACAGGTTAAATCAGGTAGAATTCTGTTTTGTCTTACACCTCAAACACCATATATATTTTTTTTATAACTAAATTTAATAACTTTATTGTTATTGTTGTCTGAGAAATATTATTTTATTTTTTCCTTCTCTTATCCTTGACTGCATTCTGGCGTTTGTTATGAATTTAAACTTGGTCACTGTAATAGCTTTTAAAAAAAATAAATAATGATGAACCGCAACCAGCTAGAGACTCAGCGTGACTGACTCAATCATCCTAGATGACTGATGACAGGATCATCCTAGATGACTGATGACAGGATCATCCTAGACCTTCAAACATGCCAGCTTGCACCAGGAACCTTTCTGGTTTGCTAAGGACTCACCAGAGCAGATTCCCCACCAACCAAGAATACTAAAGTCTAAACATTGTTGTGTTTGCATTATTTACAGATTTGGTTCCTCTTGTACTGGACGTTTAACCGTTTACTGCTCTTTCATATTTGTTTCCTCGTGTCTCTTCAGCATAAGCCAGTTGCCACTGCGTATGTTGCAGTTTTGCCATCCCAGTCCTGTCAGGGCTGCAATCCTTCAGTGTCCTGAGTATGTGTGAGATGAGATGAAATGTACTGATCCCAGGGGAAACTCATGAAATTGTTCATTTCTGTCATATCAGGCTGATTCTTTTTTATTTTGTCTTCAAAATGAGGCTTTATTTAATTTTAACATTAATGTTAATATTTTATTCACGGCTGCTGCTCTGTGAGATTTGTCACATTTGCAAATATGCCACACAGTTTGACCCATTTTATCCACATTGAGTAGATTCTTTAATTAGTGTCATGGTACAAAACATATCGACATACCAGCTAATAAAAGTCCTTTTAAATTTGTATTTGGTTAAAGTACTTCTATGCCTTTGCTATTTTACTGTTCAAAAGCTTATGAAATTTCCCTAAATAATGTCGAATTCTGCTTCATTAGTTCTTTTTTTTTTTTTTTTTTTTTTTACGAGTATGGAAGCATTTATTGTATAGTTGGCTTGTGTGATTTCCATTATGACTGACCTATTGTAAACTGACAGATTTTTTTCTGGTGTCAATACTACTAGCACTTCTGGTTGTATTACCTATTGTATATTACAAATATATCTTTCATATCATATAAATTTACTGCTACTCCCTGCTCCCTATTGGTAAACTTGGACTGTCTGTATCGTGGCACATGGAGCGTGGAAACACGAGCAGGAGCCAAAGAGTCGGGTGAACACGGGATTTAACAAGGGTAAAGCACTCGGGAACACAGAACTACAACACAACGTTAATGACCGGACAGGGGAAACATACTTAACGGAGGCCTAAATCCATTGGACTAATCAATAACAACGAGAAACAGCTGATCACACGGGAATTCCACTGGAGGTTAATGAGGGGGCGTGGCACACGGGAGGATCGGACCAGCGGGACATGACAGTCTGGGGATCCCTGAGGACCACACTGGGAAAGACTGTAGTAGACAATCAAAGAAACATGTCAATATCATGGGAGGAACTCAGAAAAAAAACAGCACAAGACACAGGGATAATATGGACACCTTGCATACACATACACAGGGGTGAAAATCAAGCCCTAAATCCTGGAGGAGTGAGAGTGAGACACCCATTTTATCATAACAAATAGCAAATAGCCAGTGATTTTCTTATGGAATTAGCTGATACAGATGGCCAGAAGGAAATTATTACTGTTACCTCCCAGCTCCAGGGTTTGGGTGTCTGTACTGCCCATGGCCCAGAATTGTGTTACAAAGGTCTACTGTGTCTCTGACCATGGTGAACAGCTAAAGGACTGATGTATAATGAGCCCTGAGGTCCTAAACTAAATAGAAGGTGGGTGATGTATAAAATTCTGATGGTATACTGTAGATCTGAACTTAAATACTGTATAGCTCATGATAATGAGCAGGGGAATGCATGTTTGTGCTATAATCTTGACATATTGGATAGCACATAGTTGTTCCTCTATGCCATTACCAGGAGTAAGTGTCTCACATCTTTGTTTCTGGGGCCAGTGTGTAGCCCACTGGAATTATTCTCTCCTGCATTTTGCTATCTCTGCTTCTGCACTCTGAGACGATAAATCTCTCTGCTCACTGTTCTGCCTCCATGAGGCCATCTGGTCAGAGCTTACAGATAACCAGCAGCTCCCAGGCATCTGCCTGGTATCTACATCCAAAGAACGTGTCCATGCACCACTTTGGTCCAGTCATCTGCATCAAGCCCTTTCTGTACACTGCGACCTAGATCATTGAACCAGCCACTATGAGCCTAAATTAAACACTCACATGTTATCTATCATTGCATTTGTACCTATCATTTATAAAATTTATTTCTCATTGTTCAAAAAGGCTTAAAACTGGCTTGGATGGAGAACTGGGAAAGTTTGATCAGTTTGTTCCCCGCTCTCTAAAATGTGCTGCAGTGTGATTTGTAACAAATTAAATGAAACTAATGTTTTTGATTGTGATATTTTCCTTCATATGTCTATATTATGTCCATGAGAAAGTGTATTATTTTAGGTGGAATAAAGAAGGTCCCTAAAAACTTGCTAATGTGGACTAAAACTTGATATTTTCTCCCAAATAAATATGGAAAACATATAAATGCAAAATGACACAATTCTCCATAAACAGCAAAGATAATAACCAAGCTTGGGCACTGAAATCTGCACGCTGTATTCTGAAAAGTATTTTTGACGGCCCCTGTAATTGGAAATACATTTTAAATGATTTAGATTAAGAATTAGAGAGCAAGAAAACTGTAATTTAAAACTGATGGAAGAACAATTGCAGCATTTCTCTGCTATTAAATGTAGCTGCAGCTGATAAAGTAGCAAGTAATGGCACTTTGTTAAAGGTGAGGCCAACTACAGAAATCCGTATAAGCTTGACACAGGATGCTGAGGAAACAGGCACTTGGAAAGCCGACAGCTGGCTGCGAGGCTGCATTTAAAGGTCTGCTTTTGGCATGAAAACAAACTTCAGACGGTTAAATATAGAGAGGAAAATAAATTCCTGACTCAGGTTTTTTGTCCTTGAAATAGAACTGTATGGGATGCGGATGGAAAATAGCCAGGAATAACCTATACATTATTCAGAAGTATGTAATGATGGTTTCATTACACTGTGTATATGCATCAGTGGGGACAGATACTCACCTTGAGAGGTACTGGCATCCTATCCAGGGTGTACTTCATGCCCTATGCAGCCTGGGAGCCCCTAAAGGTTACCCTGACCAGGGTAAGCAGGTAGAAGATGGATGGGATATGTACTCACACTAAACATCTGTCCAGAAATACAACCATGCATGTGTATTTCATGCACTTCTGCACATAATTACTCTGAAGGTATGAAGCACAGGAGATGACAGAGTCAGCCAATGCCCCTGGAGTTGAGAGATTGATTCAGGGGATGCATGCAGGTTGCGGCATTGAAGGACCTCTGCTCCCCAAATAAGACGGAGACACCACCCTCCTCCAAACAAGCAGGCATGGTTCCTGCAGCACAGATGGTTTGATTAGGAGGTCACTGTCCCTCGGACCACATGTCCTCCAATCTGTCCAATTTTCAGGGCAGAGGGAACGTAAGCAACTTGCCTGCCCTTCTCCTTGTCCCTTCGACCTTTAAGCTGTGCTGGGGAAGACAGTCCCGCCCCCTAGTTTGGCCAGTTAGCACTCCCTGTGGCCAACTGTGAGGAAACCACAATTACTGTGTAGCTGTGTGGTGCTGATCGCCCTCTGCTGGTGGGCAGGGAATTCTTGGAGGACCTTTGTATCAAAATACTGTAGGCGAAAATTTGCTAATTAAAAATTTGTGTATTCTACAGGTATCATTAGGGTGCCACTAAACATCAATAATTCTAAAATAATTAACTACTCCTATCAGAATACAGTAGTTATAAGTATATTATATAGGCTAATCTAAGGCCTCCGTATACATAATAAAACATATTTCATTTCTTGGCAGAGAACATCATCAAGTGGGCGAAGTCTAAATTATTTTCCAGTATAAAGTCATGACGGTAACTAACCAAACCTAATAAAGAAATTATTGGCTTGTTTTAAAGTTTTTTTCTCAAGATTTAGGTTTTCTGGGTTTAACATTAATAGACAATTCATAATTGTTTGTCATTCTTCACAGCAGGATAGATGCTGTTGTTCGGTGCTGATTTTCCCATGTTCCTTGCACCATTTTAACCACAAAATTTTTCTCAGGAGTAATAAAGGGCTTTTCCCATGACCCAGAGAAATGGTTGGAAAATGGATCGCTGCGTATGATGTCTTGCAGTGTAACCCAACTGTAATATTTCTGAGAAAATAGTGAATTTCAATGGATTGTACCTGTTCACACTTCAGACTGACGCTTGCACTCATTTTGATTTATGTCATACGTTTGTGTTTTGCTTTGTGGCCTGAATCGCACACTGCTATGTCCTCTTGCCCACAGCTGCCCCTTTTTGAGTCTTTTCCACTGACTTCTACCCCAAATCACCAAGGATTCTCATGAAAGCCCATCTAGCTGAGTGGTCATCTAAATACTGTATGGTTGTCTGGAATTTTTAAACACGACCCAAAGCATTAATTCCTGCCCATTTTGGGATTATGCTTCATGTGGAACCATGTTTAAGCAAGCGTGTTACTTTTCAGGATGTAATGTTTCTATGTGCAAAAGCGTTTTCTTATCCAACTTGTTTGAAAATTTGTATTTAGGCTTCTATTACAGAATTGAAAAAGAACACTGAAGTTCAAGATTCTCCTTGGGACTGTATTGCTGTCCAATGAAAAATGGAATCCTTGATTTGGTTATAGGAGGAATAACTTAACTTAGGACCTGTAGTAATTTTTCAAAATCTACGCAGCATCTCCGAATTGCCTCACACCTTTTCCGTTACAGCCCATTTTACCTTAGATTTCCCCTTACATGAGCAAAAATTATGCAAAAAATTGTCATATTCTCATCGACCTTAGATCGATCCCCCGAGCACTTTGGCCAGATTATTAGAGATAATCTGATGTTGCCTAGCAGGAAACTTCAAAAATTGTGCTCTTCAGCAATACTGGCTTATTTCAGCCATGTCTGGGTCATGTAATGCACACTCTCAGCCTCCCAGCTTTGGCTGGGTTGACTGAACACACCTATTACCACTCTCTGTCCCAGGCTGCTTTCCCCTGATGCCTTTATATGGTGAATGGCAGTGCTCTTTGAATTCTCTAGAGTGCAGCACACATGTAAGTATTAAGTATAATTTGTATAGCTTTAGTATAGCTTGATCCTCAAAGTCCCTAACATCTACTTTTAATCTTCCAAATAATAGTTGCCATTCAATGTGAATGCTGTTTTTGGCATGAATAAGTACAGCATATGTGTTTCAATCTGATCATTTGGCATTAGTACAGATTGTTCTAGCTCACTGCCTGATCTTATCTGGTCTGATGTTTTAGAATTACTTTCTTGTACAGTTTGTAACAATTAGCTCATAAAGGCCCCAGGCCAATGTAATATTAATTACCACATTAACAGCTTCACAGTAAATCTGAAATTTATTGAGTCAATGGCCAACCATTTGGCCACAGTTATCAAAAGCAATCAAAGCATAATCAAAGGTTACTTTGCTGAAGATCATTGATTTAACCTGACTGTTGCTCGTGTCACGTCCTTCAGAGTTTATGAATAAATTGGTTTTAGACTGGTAATACCAAATTTATGCTTAAAACATAAAAAAAAAAATAATAATCAAATAGGTTGGTTGGATCCAATTGCTGCACCTAGTCAATAAAAAGTACAGACCATATCATAATCTGCTCATTTGCAATGATTTGGGGTTTAAGTCAGTACCATAGTTTTTTTTTTTGCGTACAAGATGTTCGATGTTATCCTTGGCTGTGTTTTAACATGTTTGTCGTGCACCTTTATAGAAAATTATAACAACATGATTTCTGTTAGTTTGCTAACACATTAATCTTGCACTTACAAAGTTTGTGCACCAATGACCTTACAATGAAGGGTTAATTATGGTGAGTTTTTTCTCGCAGAGACTTAGGTGCAGGAAACATGCATTGATTTCAATTTCTTCCCTTTTTTCTGTTTTTTTCTTTTTTGGCTGAAATTCCTCACGGCTGGCACAGAGTAAAAGTCACAATTCAGCTGCTTCTATGAAGTCTCCAACACCACCTCCACCTTTTATATCACTATGATGGATTTTTATGTTTTAAAGGGACAAAGGTGTATTAATGTTTAATCCTGTTTTTAATCCACCTATCCATGTTTTATCCTCTTATCCTGTTCAGTTTTTCAGGCCTCTGTGTTTGTTTTTTTTTTCGACCTGACAAAAACCTTCTCCATGTCTATGACATCTTGTAGAGGTAGATACTGATAATAGTCATAACCAGCAGACATTATCTTCGTTCTAAAACACTGTATGTAACATATTATGACATTAGTGTCATAAAGCCTCACGCTATCTTTTCAAAAATCTCTAAAAGACCATATGTCTGTGAAGATGCAGTGGCATTAGTGCATTCTTCAGTTGTATCCACACTCCATCCATAACTGTTTATTCAGCGCAGTGTTGCAGTGAACCTAGAGATTGTTCCAGGCAGCACTAAGTACAGTGTAGAGGAAGCACGAGATGGGATGTCTTTCCATCACCAGGCACACGTGCTCACATACTAAACCCAGTTTAGAGACATCACTTCAACAAACCTCTTGATTTTGGGTTATGGGAGTTTATGGGAATAGAACCTGGAAGAATCCAGTGTGGACAGAATGACAATATGAAGACTACAGCTACACAGAATCAAACCCATTGGATTAATCAACGGGTTTGCCTAGGCTGCAGTCTAGGGGTGATCAGGGGACCATTTTGGCTGTCTATTTTTTTTAAGTGATCCTTTATTGGTTGTTTATTTGTTTGTGAGTTTGTGATAGGTTAAAACTCAACAGTAAAACCAATTCTTAAGATATCTCTTTTTTTGGCACTATTTTATAGTTTCCTCTTTTTCTTCTATGCCGTATGAATTTTATGAGCCTGATCAATGTGTTTCATGCCAGGAAAGCACAAGGGAAAACACTCATAATAAATACTTGTTTATGTTATTGTGCAATTTGCCTCTGTCTATGCAAGAGGTAGGCAACCCTGATCCTGCAGTGCAGGTATCCAACAGGTTTTCTATCCTACCTGAAAATTTACTATATGCCTGAGATCAGATGTGGTTCATCAGTGACCAGGTAGGATGAAAAACCTGCTGGACAGCGGCACTGCAGGATCAGGGTTGCCTACCTATGGTCTATGCTATCTATGTTAAATGTGTCTTGACTGCTCACTGTAGATGCAGATGACACGCACTGGATCAGAGTGTAATGTTTTAAGGTGACCACTGTTGAGATATCTTTACTCAGTGAGGTCTCTGTTGCGCTCTTTCTGATTGCTGCATTTGACTGATGTGAAAGTGTAAGCTTGCTGGTTTGCTGATCTTATGATGTGATTGCCCTTCTTTGATACAGCATTACATTGTCTTTGACTTAAATTGAAATTATTTTATAGTTACTCATATTTCATAGTTTTAAGTTAATTGTAGTATGATTGTGGGGACTGGGGCCAGATGGGGGGGGGCATGGAAAGGGCCCTGAACTTGTTAATCCACGTTTGCCCACACCGAAGGTAGGAGACTACAGTGTTATTTATTTATTTTTTTATTTATTTAAAAAAATGAAAATAAGTTAAAGAAAACTTTCAAACACAGTGACAATATACTGTTTCTAAATATCTAACTAATGCATTCTAGTAACAGTCCACCGTTTATGATATTTAAAGTGCTTAATTCAGCATTGTATAATAAGACTCCTTAATTCAGAAGCACTTCCGAGGTGTCAAAACACCCCAGAGAGGTTTTGTAGCCAGTGTAAGGCCTGCATAACCAGCGTAAGGCCTGGGAAGGTGGTACATTTAGTACAGGAGCAGCAGATGACTGTTCCCTGCATCTACTTTGCTTTTCACTGTTCTGCTTGCCTTTTCAAAGCATTCCGCTCTTACATGTGCTTGCAGTTAAACCAGCAATTCATTTGCCTTCACTTTGATAGAATATTTTCCTATTTTCCAAAAAATTAATACAACTTAATTGTATTGTATTACAAATTAATAATTCAATTTCAAATTACATAACAATCCTTATGTTCCTTTTCCATAAGGGATAAAATATAAAATACCATGTTTTCTTTCCCTTTCTTAAACTGTAAAATTACAGGCAAACCAGAGGCACTGGCCCAACCTGCACAGTCAAAAAAACCAAGACATAATTCAATAATGCACCTCTTCTCAGTGGATATGCAATTATAAATGTCAAGACTAAGAAAAGCCCTTAAATTGTCGTCGATGAAGGCACTGCAGGGGCCTGTCGCACCTTGGGAGTCAGTGTTTCTAACAGCACTGTCAGGAGAATGCTGAACAGCTTGTCATCACAGAAGGAAGCCTGAACTGTGCTCCATAATCAGAGCAGGACACAGGATGCCATCATGCCTTCCATGCATGATCTGCAGCAGAAGCACAACTGGTAAATAGTGGACTGAAACACATTAGTAAGTCCGTGACAGAGTGAATAACCTGTCGCATTTGTCTAGTCCAGACGTAAACCCCAGGGCATACATATAAAAGGAGTGTCCTTCAGCTGGAACAACGTTCTGTGGTGAAAAGGGCTGGAATTTCTCCAGAGCGCCGAGTATCTCATGGCACCTGAGACATATGATCTCAAATGGAGTCAAAGCACAAATCACAGACCTCATTGTAAACATACTGGCTTTCATCTGTAGCTGAAGTTGTACAGTAATGCATCAATAAATAAAAATAAAGAATCTTTCATATGGAGAATAGGGAGGTTGCATGAATTATGGACTGACAAACTAGTATTATTATGTTGCATTTGCTGCTGAGCTACAGCTTGCTGCATAAGCTGTAATGCACTGCTGTAGAATGATGTCTTTGTGGAATAGATTTAATTCAGCACTGCAAGGTCAAATGGTATGATGATTGATGCGCATGAGAGATAAGAGGAGGGGATGTTTGGGGTCTATGGAATTCACTTGAAGGAATACCAGGTAAAAACCACTGCGAGGGGCAACATATTTAAAGGGCATTGCTCAGCTAGCATTTAAAAAGGAATTGTTTAGAGAAACGTATAAAATGATGTAATTGCAACAGACTGCAAACAGTCTATCTGTCACCATGGAGTAGGTGAGTGGTGACCTTACTGATGAAAGCTGAATGACCTTGACTACGATTTCTTTACTGCTTTTATCAGTGATTGTCATGCAACGTGATGCCAGGATTTATATTTATGTTGATGGAGGGGGGACTCGACCCTTCAAAATGCCGGTTCAGGGGGAAGGTAATCGTTATTCCAAAATAGCATTTCCAACCTCCAAGAGGATTTGTTACATAGTGCTCTGTGTGTTGGATGTGCTTCCGCATGCAGCCCAAACACATGCATTTAGGCCTTTATGTATTATAAATTGCCCAAAGTTTGCCTGTGGCCGATGATGGACTGTTGTCCTCTGCGCTGTGCATTCTGGGATAGGCTTTCTGTGACCTTATAATGGATAAGCAGCTCGACGGATGCTCTGAAAATGTTTGATGAAAAATATTTTCAAAGGTGATGTAATGTTTTGATGTGCAAAAGTGTTTGCGGAAGCTTTTGACAAATTAAATGTGTGTTTATTTTGCAGAAAAATTCATGCATTATGTGCATCCAGTTGTTCTGTTTAAAGAAATAAATCCAGCTGTTTGTGTTATATGGATGCCTGCAGTGTCTTTGGGAATCCTCTGATCTAAACGCAGCCTTGCCTCCTTCAATGTAACTCATCTGAGGTCTAGCTCATCTGTTACGGCCCTCCAAAAGCAACACCACTGCACACCACACAAACATCCAATAGAAATGGCTGCCTGACTGACTCAACGACTTTGCATGGAAAACAGGGGTCTATGGTGAGCACATATTCTCTGTATTGTAAGTCACATAGATAACAATTAAACCTTACTCTGGACCTCGGTCGCAAATGATCTGGAGACAATTAGAACAAATCTGATCAAAATGATTACCTCATTATTGTTATCATCATCATTTATAACAACAACAACAACAATAATAATAATAATAATAATGCTTTTTTGATCTCTGTGGGAAAATTCCCCTTATCACCTACCCCAGTTGTGCTTAATGACACACAGACATACATGTAGGTAAAAGCAAGCTTGGCAGTGAAGGGCAGCTACCTGCAGCAGCAGGGTTAAGGGCCTCGCTCAAGGGGCCACAGATGGGGATTGAACCAGCGACCAATCACAGGCACAGAGGTTTGGCTCACTCACCCACATGCTGCCTATCTTTAATGAGATAATACTTTGGAAATTTAACAACAATTGTTTTAACAACTTTTCCCAAAATATTATAATCATTCATCTGCATGTTGTATTCAGCATCTACTATTATACCAAAAATGTTAATAACTGAAAATAAACTATAAAAACATGGTTGCAAAAATCCTATGAAAATAAATTCTATTTCCCTGTCTGTGGCCTTAGCAGCTCAAAATACCTTTTTGGGTTAATCTGCCTGCTTGTTTAGACATTTATGGTCAATTACATCATTCAACAAGTAACAACTGCTGTATATCTGCTTCAGAATCACGTGGCACATACTATGGTATAAAACAGGAGGGAATGATGATCCATGAGCAGGCATTTGGTTGTAACCAAAAAGGATGTTTTATTTTTTCAAGTGCAGATTAGTGGAATAACACATTCAACAAGCATGAATGGCCAAGCTAGGGAGGCTGGTGAGGGCATATATACACAGATATTGAGGAGTAATGAGGGGCAGATGTGAACCATAACAATTAACCCATCACAAAGGATGGGAAACAGCTAGGGCAAACACAAACGAGAGGGCACGGGATGGCCAGCAGTGACATCTACTGGCCAAACAGGAACGAGACAGGGCTGTTGGAGGCAGGTCATCACAGTGATCCATCCGGTCAAGGTCACCTGGAGCCAATCCCAGAAGCACAGAGCTGCTGCAAACCTGGATGGGCCGCCAGTCCATCACAAGAAACACACACCACTGGCAATTTAGCAACACCAACTAGCCAAATTGCGTGTGTTGGAGGAAACCAAAGTACAGGGGTATAGCTTAGGTAACAGAGGGGGCAGACTCTACAAATTCATGGTGAGCGTGCAATTCAAACCCTCAGTCCTACAGATTTGTGGACAGGGGCATTTCTAGAAATCATTAGACCCCTGATAAAATATCACCTTGGGCCTCCCTGTCTGATTTTGAATATAATTTTGTGTAATCAAGAGCCCTAGTCAACTGCTGATCTCCTTGAATCAGTCAGGCAACAGGGCTAACCCCAGCCCACCATGCTTACCACAATATTGAAACAGTGACATAGGCCCTGGACCCCAGCCACCCTGCACAGGACAAATGGGTATGGAAAATGGGTGGATGGATGAGTGTAAATCAGTATAAGTGAAAATCAGAAAGCCCAAGGAGAAAAACCACGAGAGAAAAGATCTTAAGTACTTTTCCATGTTTGCTATTTAACGCTTTAGTCAGTTTTTGATATATTGGCAGTGTACATAACATATAGCTGCACAGAAATCCTCTGTGTTTCTGTAACATCTAGCCTTTCTGCTGAACGTCCTACAGATGGTAAGTAAGCATCTACCGAGCTTTAGAAAAACCATGTGCGGTTCGCCTGTACGTGTGCGAGCCGCACTATGAATTATGTCCTACGCGGCGCCTCATAGTCCTCAGACAGTTTTCTATCTTGAGCGGCTGTCTGCTTGGGGGCGCGTCTGGGCGGGGTGGAGGGGAGGTGTGTCTGCCCAGAGAGCGATAGTGCGATCCGCACAATGTACACACACGACAGAAGGATCGGCTCAGAGACAGCGATGCGGCAGGATCGGATGCTGTCCTTCTTCCCACAATAGCCAGACTCCCTTGCGCCCCACCCAGCTGGACCGACCGTCTGGAAGCATGAGGAAGAGCCCGCACAAGACGGCAGCACCGGCTCAGTCTCCGGCTCCAGCTGAAGTCGGCGTGTCAAACTACGAGGTCTCAGTACAGCAACTCAACGAGCTGCTGTCAGACGGCAACGGATATTACAGCCTCCCCACGAAACATTTTCACGAGGTCTTCCCCAGGATTTACGTCGGGAACGCGTGAGTTATTCCTATTATTAAATATAATATGCATATTTCACCCCAATTTATTTCCCCATAGAACAACAATTGTACGTGATGACAGGCACGGGTATGAGTCCATTGTCCTCAGAAACACATTACTATCAGGCTCAATGACGACATTTAGGGGTGTTCGTTATCCACCCCTTCTGATCTCGAAAACAATATTGTAAATGATCTTGCAAATCGAAAGCGTTTCGGCAAAAGATTAATTAACGCGGTAAAACTGTAATGTAGTTACTCAGATATTTAAAGATATGTAAATGAAAATATTAAATATGTTTTGAAATTGTGTTTCGAGGGTCTGGATAAATGAGCAGTAGGCTAAGTTTGATTAGTGTTTGCTCGTATTTACATTTTCAGTACTGTCTGCACATTTTTAAAAGCTGGTACACAATAAAACGTTTTCATATTTTTAATTATTATTGCTTATTGATATCCGTTTCTTTTATGTCTACTGTGAATAATTTAAATAGAAGAATGTATTATTGGAACTGATAACAAGGCAAATTATATACTTGCCATTAATACATTTGTGATTTATCATCATGTACTTTTTCAAAATCTGATGTAACATCGGATTTTTCGATTTTTATCCTAGAAAATGACAGCCTCCTGTTGTCAGTGGCGCCATCTGGGTGTTATAATTAGGCTATAATGCTTTCGTTTTGCCGTTATTTTTTCCTGCCGTCTTACGAATGGAACAGGTTGACATTTCCCGTCAATTAGAGTGCATTGTGTGGGAAAACTCGGTTGTGTAATTAAGGCCAATGACGGAGAGACGCACTATCAGGCCGGGGGAGGAAAGCAGCAGGGCTTATTTCAGGCGACAGACGGACCTTTCAGATTTTCATATCAATCGTTCTGATCGATGGCTGCTACCTTCCGCCGCGTTAAGTCCGGCAGGTGAAACAAGTTTGTTGTCAGTCGCTGAGCGTGGGCGGTTAAAACCGATCCGTACTGTAACGCATGCACGATGTATTTCATAAACTAATACCTCTTCTAAGGTTATCAAGATATGATCAGATGCACGCATTCTGGTAAAATTGTTTAAACAACCACGTATGTAATATATAGCCTACTGTTGCACAGGCCTATGTAATGTATTGTGTATACAAATCTTTAAAAGTTCTTTAGAAGTATCGCGTTCCATTTCCTGCTTGGCGATTCAGTTTCGGCAAACTGGATGGAGTTCATCTGTCTCTCAGTCCCACAAGTATTGATATTGCTTACACGCAGAGACATAGGGACCTCGGGGACCTTTTTCTTTAAACTGTTAAGTTGAGCCCTCACCCCAATATCGAACTCTCTCCTCCGCCGTTAATTGCAAGGTTTTACCTCTCTGGTTCCATCATTTATTTGTGTCCGGTATCTGTCTGACTCCGTGTAGGATCTCCGACAGCATTCACCATCCTCTGTTTCGCCTTGCCAGCCTACATATGTCCTTATGTGGTTTTACGTGGGTGTAGGCTGCCCCACCTGCCTCTCGCTGGTCCGCGGAGCGTGTGCCGTTTACACCATTAGCGTTTACCTGTCGCAGCATGAAAGCAATCCACGTCCGCCTGGATGTTTCATGTTCCCATTTACCCGTCCGCGCTCCCCTTAAACGTTATCGACATCCTAATGCACCTAATCCGTCTTTTCTTTTGACCGCAGTCAGTATCTTTAGACCAAAAGAGTTAGACAGCGCTGAATTCACACACTGTGGACCTCTTCTCCCCGTTCCCTTCTGAGAGGAGCTGCTTAGAGCACAACAGGCTCATATAACCGATGTACACCCCCCAGCTCTGCCCCATTGAACCCACTCAGAGAGTATTGTATGTCTTTTAAGCAAAATCACAGCAGAGCTTGACAGTCAGGTTCAGGTATGATTTTAGTTTTTCTTTTTATAGATTTTTTTTTCTTTAAATTGTTATGGATGTGCAGTTAAGTATTCAAGGATTGTAATCAAAGATCAGGCTTTATTGGCAGTACAGTAATTGCATAATTCAAGAAGTGCGTCATTTTATCAATTACATTAGGGCAGTGTGGCAGTGCCCTGGGTAGCAATGTCATCTCACACTTCCTGAGTTGTGGATTTGACTTCTTGTCTCCCCAGGTTTGAGGGGGTCTGGGTACACCAAAGGAATGCAGTCAGGTCAGTTAGAATCTCTAAATTACCCACATTTTGTGTGGGTTTGTGTCTTGTGATGGACTAGCATCCCATCCAAGGTGTCCCCTGTTTTGTACCCTGTGCCTCATACGAGAGGCTCACCAAAACCCCATGTTGAGTAAGTGGTATGGAAAAGCCTTAAAAATGGCTTAAGAAAGTCCAAGTTTCCAAATTGGTCCTCAGGGACCCACGGTAAGTCCATGTTTTTGCTCCCTCCGTGCTCCCTATCAGACAGTCCACATTTTTGCCTGACGCTGGGAGGGAGCGAAAAAGTGGACTGTCTCTGGGTCCCTGAGGACCAAATTGGGAAGCACTGCCCAAGTCATTGTTTCCCAACCTGGTCCTTAGCAACCCCCAGACAGTCTATGTTTTTGCTCCCTCCCAAGCAGTCCTCGTTTTTGGCTCCCTCTCAGCTCCAGGTAATTAAGTCGTGGGCTAATATTAAAAAGATAGTCAGAAATGAAAAGAGCAACTTCCTCAAAAAAATGGAGTTGATTACAAGCAACACAATAGTGTTAGATTACTAGCCTGTCAGTTTCTTTGATTACAGTTAAATAGCTCATTACTGATGTGTGTTTCGCTCTAATCCTGCTTTATTTGAAAGTGCGCTGAGCTGTCTCTGCCACCCTGAAGTCTCACTGCTGATCACACTCTTCTTGTCTCCCTTTTCTTAACCTGGTGTAAAAAGCCAAAGACAAACAAGCTTAATTTCCCGAAACACTGCACACCTTTTATAGTCTAAAAGACAAGCCACAAGTACAAACATTTGCCTTTGGGAAAGGTATTTGTTTTTTTTTTTATGCGCTAATTTTAGCCTCTGGCAGAATTTTATGCCGACTCCGCTGGCTTGTTACACGGCGGGGTGCCTTCTCTGAGTGTTTGTGTCCCGGGGCACAGTAATGGAAGAGACGCTCTTTAATAAATAATCACAGAACTGCTTCCTTCCAGTAACACATGGCCTTTCGCAAAGGAGCATGCGAACGCAGAGTGGCTGGTTCTCTGATGTGTTACAGATCAGGTCTCACATGACAGCGTGCTGGAGGACAAGGCACTACAGGGTGTAACCGCGTCGACGGCGGCCTTCCTCTGTATCCTATTCTCTTTGTTAGGAACTTTAATGCATTATTTATGGCCAGGTAATGCATGGCGTGTCGGGACTCCGCCCACACAGAGGTTGTTCCACAAGCCTGCGTTGGGGCTCTGGGGAAGAAATATGACTGATGTCCTTTTGGGCCACCTCTCTCACCTCCGAAGACCAGGCCTCTGAAACTCCTGCGGAGTTTTATCCATTTCAGCAGCTTCAAAGGCTGACACTGGGTACGCGTATGGCCCCAGGGGAGGGGCTGGTGAGATGCAGGCAGGGGTCTTCCTTCCTCACCAGGTGAAGGGCAGTGCTGATGCAGACACCTCAACCACAGTGAGCAGCATCACACTGAAGCAGGAAGCTCTTGGGGCTTCCATCCACAGCCGGGCTTTTTTTTTTGCACAGAATTTTTAGCTTGAGAAACACTTATTCACAGGTATTCAGCAGATGCTTTTATACAAAGTGAGATACAATTGAGAAAGTAGGGTCAGCAAGTCCTTGGAGAGCCTTACTCAAGGGCCCAAAGTTGACATCACTATACAGGCCACGGGATTTGAACCAACAGCCCGCTGATCGCAGGCACCGAGGCTTAACCTACAGGGCCACGCACCACCTCTCAGCACCGTTTGAGTCACAGCCACAGGAACGGGCGAGGTCTTGCTGGGAGTGTGCTCTTAGCTGACCTGATTTCCGTGGAATCCGCATGTCCGTCAGCGAAGGGCTTTCCGGTGGGGCAGGGTAGAGAAGGTGGGCAGAGGGAGTGATGAGGACAGAAGTGGGCGGGGCAGGATGCATTCTGGGAGACTGAGGGCCGCTGCTGTGTCCGGGCTGTACTTAACTAGCAGGCTGTGTCCGGGCGTCCGAATGCCGCTGGGCGGCAGCCAAATTCCCCTCTGTGCCCCTGCAAGTCTGGAACGCTCTGCTGTTCCCCCAGGGCTGCCAGCTTAGACAGACATCTCTGCCGTCTAAAAGTGGCTCAGAGATTTATTCCCGTCAAGCTCAATGCCCAGGCAGACAGGCTGAAGGGGGAGCAGGATTAGTGTAGAATTTAAAGAAATGCTCACGTTGTTTCCACGTGACATTCCAGCTTTAACGTCTAGCAAAAATGTGATTTCAATTAGGAATGAGCTTCTATAAATTGTCGCCTTGGACCTACTCCCACGCCTCGCTCTGATCTATGCGAGGCCCTTGTTCAGATGTCTTCCTGTAAGAAGCTTCTGGATCACCGTAATTTTCGAAGCATGAGAGACCTGCCAGAGGTGTAAATATCATGTGTGTCAGGTGCTGACCCAACCCTAAGTAATTATTGGAGACAAAATTCTCAGTATCAGAAGTAGGGTGGAGAGGTGGCTCAGTAGGCAGCACTGTTACCTCCCGGGCTGGACGTTTCCACCATAGGCATTTCTCAGCACGCATACTTGACCAAACTTGTACCCGTTTTACGTCACCTGCCTTTGCCAGAGACCAGTTCCAATACTATGAACAGGAGTACAGAGGACGGTAAAAATCTCCAGATGTCGTTCTTGTCCTGCCCCAAAAATCAAAGGACTCATCGGTTGCAACAAGGTCAGTCCCATGATTCTTAGTTCCCCCAAATTTTGTTCTTGGGAGGCAAGTTAGCAAGACCGGTCTCACCAAGACTAAAAGTACGACCTTTGCATTCTTGGTGTTGAGAAACACCCAGTGTCTGCGTTTGAGAGTGTGGCCTTCCATGAACCTTTCTCCCATCCATGATGTCCCAAGCTTTGGACTTTGCTCTTCCTGCAATAGGCCCAACGCTCACTGTCTCTATAGTCATTATGGAAGATAGGTGGCTATATCAGAAATTCAACATATATGTAACTTGCAAATTAAATCTGACTGGGTAAAAATAGTTGTCTCCGGGGTGGAATATATTTAGTGTAGTGGACTTTTTCATTATGGTCTAACACAACTGTTGAGCAAAATGGTTTGACATAATCAAATATAACGGTCAAGATACATTAGTGGCCAAAATTGTGGAAGCACTTCCAGTTTTTAGAGATTACAGAGTTTAAATGAAATGTTGCTCCAGTTGCTTATTTAATTGTCCAATGTATGATATTTGTAACATTCTTTGACATTACCGCTGATTTCTGTTTACTATTTTTTAAAGTGTAATGCCAAAAATTCCAGGTGTTTCCACAATTTTGGCCAATAATGCAAAATTTAAATGTGACGCTTCAACATAACAATTGCACAAAACAGCTGCACGTATCATGGTTCTTATTTTATTAGCATTGGTATAAAAAGCTCTGTTAGATTTAAGGGAGTTGAGGAATGGTGTGTATTGGACGATTTACTATATAAAGCAGTAAATCACATGGGACTGGCTGTCCAGTAAAACTTGTTTTGTAAGTAGTTGTGAGATTAAAATTGTTTGATAAATGGCTCCCAAATGGGGGTGGTGCAGTGATGCAGTGATGCAGTGGTGCAGTGCTGGTACTGTATGGATGCCTCACACCTCTGAACATTAGAATCTCAGCCTTGGCTCTACTTGTGTGGAGTTTGCATTTTCTCCCTGAGGGGTTTCCCC
This sequence comes from Brevimyrus niger, assembly GCA_015164015.2. Taxonomy (NCBI): domain Eukaryota; kingdom Metazoa; phylum Chordata; class Actinopteri; order Osteoglossiformes; family Mormyridae; genus Brevimyrus; species Brevimyrus niger. Next base: position 27,094,789 of record JAABNY020000095.1, read on the forward strand.
TGGAATCCTCTTTGAATTGGACTTGCCAAAATATTTGTAGGTGTGAATAGTGTGTGTGTGTGTGTGTGTGTGTGTGTGTGAGCCCTGCAATGGGTTGGCACCCCATCCTGGGTTGTCCCCTGCCTTGTGCTGGTTGCTTCCAGGATCAGGTCAGACAGTCCTTGGAGCAGTTAGGGTTGAAGGCTGTGATACAGTGATTCGATTACTTGGCTGATACTGGGATTTGAATCCACAGCCATCTGGCTATGGGCACAGACCGCTGCCCTGCTGACCTGCACTCAGCCCTGATGACAGCCAGTTACAGTACCAGTCAAAACTTTTGCACACCACGGGTTTTTACCAGTTTTCAATGTATTTCATTAACTGAAGATTTATTTATTCTTGTTAAGCATTGGAAAGTTGAGTGAACAACTGTAAATGAAAATAGATAGTGACATAAAGCAAGTTTCCTTTGTAACATGGAAAGAGTATTTAACACCGCATGTCTGACATCCCATTAACTGGTTGCATGCTGATGGCATAGTCAAATTCTAGGCGGTCCTTTAACTTGAAATTCACTAGTTAACTGTTTCATCCCACGAAACGGGGCAGTATTTAATGTCCATTGTGGAAAGAATGTCTTGAATTTCCTCTGCTGTTATAACTGCTAGAGATGATATTTTCTTCCTGATAAAGGTACTCAAAAGGTGAACATACTGTAAATTTATTTGTAAGAAAAGAATATTGTGTGTATTTTTTGTTAAATGAGTCTCACACAAGTATAGAAAATCTCAGGGTGTGCAAAAACTGTTGTCTGCTAGTGTCTATTTTTTTCAATTGTCTAATAGCCTTTGTCTTCCCAGGTTAAAGCTGAGTACTGAGCAGTACCTTTCCTGGACCCTCTCCGGTCCTGGCTTGCCTGTGTGCAGGCTGCTACTCGCTCTCCTTCTCTGCGGACTCTGCTTAGTGGTTTCTCTCTGCCCTCCTGTAGGTTTGTGGCTCAGAATTCGATGAGACTGCGGCGGCTGGGAGTGACGCACATCCTGAATGCGGCCGAGGGCAACTCCTTCATGCACGTCAACACCAGCGCCGAGTTCTACGCCGGCACCGGCATCGTCTACCACGGCATGAAGGCCAACGACACGGAGCACTTCGACCTGAGCTCCTTCTTCGAGGAGGGTGCGGACTTCATCGACAAGGCTCTGGCCTACAAGGACGGGAAGGGTAAGCCTGGCTGTCCGCGCTGCGGTAGGCCTTTCAGGGGCTGGGGTCTGTCCGGGTACGCTGCACCTGATATGATGCTGAGGATAAAGAAGCATTACTGTTGAAGCGTTAGGCACACGCTGCTGCTTCATAAACCTAGACGTCGTCACACTGGCATTGTCGTTTGGGGGGGGGGGGGGCTACAGACTGGGTCACCTCCGCAAACAAAAAACAAAGTCTTTGTCAGTTTGCTTATGAAGTTTTCACAAAACATGAGTTTTTTTTTTTTAAGCGAAAAGTAAGGAGGCAGAGTAGCCCATTTTCCAGCAGAGTCTGTTCAGAGTGTTTATCATTTTAAAAAAATTGGGTGTGATTTATAGCGGAACAAAGAGGCCTTCAGGAATAGCCTGCACCTCCTACGGTCCTGGCTTCAGCCTTTGTAGGAGAAATGGGTGCAATGCTTCAAGAGGAGGAACAGCATCTGCAGGATCATCTTATATACAGACTCACTGCGAGTTCCCTGAGGCTTTCCTCTCTGTACAGTGAAGGGGGAGATTCACTTTCGGAGTGGCGAGATGGCTCTGGGTGCCCACTCTGGAATTTACATCCAATCAGAGTCAGAGAACGATGCCATTAATTAGTGCGGACACAAGTCTGGACCTGGCTATTTATCTGCATGGATTTTATGCCCATCGTTGACACAAAAAAGCAATTATGGAGCATCTTAATTCCCGGCCTTCTGGCAGTAGGAGTCTGGGGTAGTAAATCAGCACTGAAACAAACATGGTTTTGGATTGGTCTTACCGAGGAAGGCAAGGGGGTAGCATCCTGGTTATAGTGGGTCACCGCCTGGGGGGGGGGCAGGAATCAGGCGGCTGCAGGGGGGTGTCGTCTTTTGAAGGCTTCGACTCCAGAAACGTGAGGATTTGAACGCGCTGCGGAGCGGCACAAGACCTGGCAGGAGGAATTCCTCAGGGGGCGGCATGGGGTCGATAATGAATGTGTGGGAAAGGGGGCGGGGGGGGCAGCGAAGTGTCAGAGGGGGGGCGTCGACCTCGGTCGACTCTGCTCCTCCGTTCCTGAGGTCACGGCTGCATTTTCGTCCGCTGGCTCCGAAGCTGCCTGCCTAGGCAGATTGGCTGATCCTTCGCTGGGATCTCTCTCTCTCCCACCAGGGAAGGTGTACGTTCACTGCAGGGAGGGCTACAGCCGCTCGCCCACGCTGGTCATCGCCTACCTCATGCTGCGCCACAAGATGGACGTTCGCACCGCAGTGGCGTCAGTGCGGCAGAAGCGGGAAATCGGCCCCAATGACGGCTTCCTGAGGCAGCTGTGCCAGCTGAATGAGCGCCTTGGCCGAGAGGGCAAGTTAAAGACTAAATGAGAGCCCCCGCCCCCCATCTCTCGTACTTTGCCTCCCGCGGGAGGGGGGTCCTCGCCAGGCCAGTGCACCCCCAGTCATCTACGCGACACACCCATACCCACCAATCACCATGACAGCACCTTCTTTCATACCCGCCCCCCCCTTTCCCTTCACTTCACCCGCTGGCCTGTCAAGAGGAAGCTCCACCCATGAGAACAGCGGGGAGCCAATGAGGGAAGCTCACGGTGCATGCGCCCGCAGCCTGCCCACCCCCCTGGTTCCTATGTCCACAAGGTGTCCCACTGCCAGGCTTCGAAGGCCTCCTGTTGGTTTCCTGCTCCTTTTTAAGGCATCTAGGCATCACAGACACACACACACACACACACACATATATTATAATATTATATAATTTATATATAAATATATAAATCCAAGTGTAGTGTTTCCAGTTTTTTGTGTGAGATGAACGCATATCTCAGAAACACCGTTTGCTGGAAAATCCATCTGGAGCTTCAAATGGCGTGTCCTTCGGAAAGCTTTGCCTCCCCGCCATCTCTGTGAGAGTGCCACACTCTTCGCAAACCAGCACTAATTTCCCAGAACTTGCTGTTTTAACATAGGATCCGACGTGGGTGTTTGCTAACTGGCTGGTGTGATTACTGCAGCTAGCAGTTGACAGTGTTCCTTAAACCTTGTTTTGTGCATGAGGTTAGAGACCAGTCCAGCCGTATAATAGGAATGGTGTGTTTATGTCAATGCAATCATCGAAGAATAGCACAATAACTTTAAAGTTGCCCACTGCCACAGATAACCAGGCTACCTTGTCCCATCTTTAAACAGATGGTTATGATGTCAAAGTTCATTTCCAAAATAAATAAATGAATGCCGTCTGTACGGTGTCCACTGACCCGTCTGAAATCTCTCCCAGAAGAGACTTAGCTGCCACTGACCTGTCTGAAATCTCTCCCAGAAGAGACTTAGCTGCCACTGACCTGTCTGAAATCTCTCCCAGAAGAGACTTAGCTGCCA
>JAABNY020000095.1:27112049-27140399 GCA_015164015.2 Brevimyrus niger
TCTATCTATCTATCTATCTATCTATCTATCTATCTATCTATCTATCTATCTATCTATCTATCTATCTATCAGTCTGTCTACCTAATCACCTCTTTTCATTTATATTTATCTATCTATATATAGCCGGGCAGACTGCAAAATACGGGTTTAAAATGCATGTGTTTGTTATTTTCAGTGTGATTTTGTGTTTCATTAAGACATGGATGGTAACTTAAACCAAACGGAGTCGTGTCATTTCTGCGCACGCTTGATTATCCTCAAGAGGGCAGCATTTCTGTAAAGGAGCCACCTACGGGTCCGAGGAAGGTCAAAACTTTTGTATAGTTTCTATAAGAAAGTGAGGATAAATGCCTACGTAGACTTAAATCAACACTGGCGTTTCAGAAGCGTAAAATTTGATACGTAACCCATTTTGCTAACTGCGCTTATGCTGATAAACAATAAGGGATTAAAGCAGGAAAAATACATCGTTGCTATCTGAAGCAGAATAAAAATGGAAAACATATAATGTAGATAAAAAAATTCTATCTTAACTTTATGTCGCAAATTCCAATTAGACAGGGTGTAATTTACAAAGTCGAGTTTTAGGCAACCTGGCACATCTGGGTATTGAATGATTTAACTTTTTATCAACATCTGAAGGTGCTTAAAACGCAACGAGAATGTCTTTCGAAAAAAATTAACACACTTGAATGGCGTTTAACGCACAAAATTCAAAACGCACACGGGATTCCCAGGAGAGCCGGCAGAATGCGCCTCAGAGAAGACGTCGGATAGCGCTGACACCTCTCCGAGCCCCCCCCGCCCCAGCAGCACCGCCGCCCCATCGCTTTCTCAATGAATCGACAAGGCTGGACCCCTCCCACTTCTTGTAAGAGTTTAATTGTCAGGGTTTGCGAAACGAGAGGTACTTAAACAGCTACAGCACTTCACGTCTGGGCGGAATTGAATGAAGTGATCGGTGGTCGATCGATAGCGCATCACCATGCAGGTGTCCCTGGCGGTCTTCTTTTCCAGCTCCGTGCTTTTTCTGCTGCAAGGCTGCAGCACCGCCGTGCGAGGCTGGAAGGCACTAAAAAACGATGCCACAGAAATCATACCAGAATACAACGAAGACGCGCAGCCGCCTCTGCAAGCCGGACGGCTGAGCAATGATACGATAAACCGTCCCAAGCACGGAGGGAGGAGGTCATCTGCCAACGCGCCTTCCATTGGTAAGGAGGATTAACGCGAAATCCATAGGAAATTGCGAACATGCTGTAAATATTATGTGCCACGGACAGGCACTTGATGCGTAAGGAGATACCGGGACAGTAATGTTTCTGGGGTAAAAAAAACATTATTGATCCAAAACAAAATTTCAGTTGAAAATAATTGTTCATTTTACTTTTTCGTGCTCTTTTATTATATTGGCTAATATTTCCAAATTACATCCTTAAGAATAGGATGGACTGCGTTGCAAACCATACCTATGTTTTGTTTAACGTAGAGATTGTGGCAGGAGCAAGTAACATCAGGTAAAAGTGACGTTCATTTTAACGGAGCACAATTTTAAAACGATTTTAAGTAATTCGAATAATTCAACTATAGGTAAAGACAACACATCTAGTTAAAAATAGGCAATTTGTCACCGTCTGGGGGTTTAATTAAGACGGATTTCTGGATTCAACGGTATATGTGAATAATTATATCATGATTATTATGCCTTCGTTATTATTTGCTGTTATTAATTAATTGCTATATATATGTGATACACACACACACACACACACACACACACACACATACACACACTTAAATTTTTATCCCGACCCACCCCTCCCCCCAAAGTTAAGCGAAGCGCGTTTTTAGGGCAAATGACAGCGCTGGCTTTGACTGCGATCAGGTCAGTTATTTTTGGCCAACGGGAGCTGTTTTGTGATGGCCAGCACTTTCATATGTAATGAACCTTTTAATTGTGTTCATCAGAAGCCTGCCCCAATGCAGATAATGTAAGTTATCTGCTCTGTTTTACATGCCACGGCTGGTATTATAAATGACAGAGAGCGTTTTGTGCACTTGTTTCTAATAACCGAAAATTCAGTGCAAATGCGCACGTGTCAAAGTTAATAGCCTATAAAAAGTTTTTTTTCGTCTTTCTTGTTTGAATCTCGTTAAAGTTGTTTAGAGTGTCCCTGTATACTAATGTACACGTAGCTGAGAGGCACAAGACCATCTTGTTTTTCAGGCAGCGCAATGTTGGCCGAAGCTGAGAATGATTTGCGGCTCCCCACTGAAGGGCCGCTTTGAAGCGCCACTTTGTCCGTAATGAGCGATCAGATCAGACTGAGGACGCGGCGTTTCACTTTCACGAAGGGCGAGTGTACAGTTTAGCAGGAAGAGTTTATTTTACCAGCGGACACTTTGTTTTGCGTCGCTCTGACTGCCTCCGTATTTTCGCTTCATAGTCATGCTGGCTTGCTTAGTAGTGGTTGAGTATATGACATTTTTATTGGCGAAACTCATAAATCTAACATGGTTTGCCTAGTTACTATGCAGTCTTTTACCCTGCAAATATACAGAATCATTTTTATATAACCGCCCTGATATACTAAAATTATACTATACAATAGCCTACTAGCTATCCAAAATAAAATTGGTTTTAATTTGATAGATATTATTTTTTTTATTTCTTGCTATTTATAAATATTTTGTTACTACCCACATAAAGTAGTATACAGTTTATTATTATCATTATTATTATTATTATTATTATTATTATTAATAATAATAATAATAATAATAATAATAATATGAGTAGTAGTAGTAATATGTAATTAAGAGAAAGCGTGTACCGAGACGATTATCAAGTTGAAGCCGATACAAAAGTTTCATGTGTTACCGCAGAAAAATGTTCCAGAGTTCAATGTATTTTGAGACGTTTTTAATCATTGTCAAATTCGTTTAAGATTTTAAACAAAATAATTGTAATCGGTAGATGTGCGCCTGTTCCAAAGCTCCGTGGTATAACTGCAATTTTAATTTTGTGTGTAGTGTCGAGTTCAATTTGCTTTGACAATAACCTTCCAGAGCCAAATCGAAAGTTCCCTTTTAAAGACATAAAACTATTTTCTTCTGACTTAGGAACACGATGCTGAAATCAATATTTATTATTTGTCTGAGACTGACAGAATTAATCTAGAAAACTTGCTTTTGGCCTGACAAGTGACACACAAGACGGGTCCTGCCATTTCTCCTTTCTGCCGTTCGTTTCCATTTGTCCGTATGGCTTTGCGCTCTGGTTAGTATCTACGCGGGCGCTAACAGCAAAGCAACCATTTAATGCATTAAATCTAGCCGGGGTGTAGAGCTGTATTTTAAGAACAATGGCGCAATTAATGCAAGTGAAAAACCTGTGGGCTAATCTACCAGTGGCTTCGTTTTCACCCCATCGGAAGTGGTGCGATTTGGCATTGTCGCACCATCTCTGCTAAGTGTGCCGTTTTCTTTTGCTGTTCTTTTTCTCCTTCTTCAATATCCAGATTTTGGCAAATATGCTGTGATACGTCTACGGATTGTTTGATTTTAGTTTATACGGTCCTCATAGGGTTTTAAATAAAAACAAACGTGTGAATGATTACATCATCGCGAATTATTCCAGCATGTGAATGGAATGGTTATTTAATTAATTACTGTTTATTTCTATTTCCACAAAACTTTTGTGCGTGTGCGTGCGTGTGTATGTGTGTGTACAAGCAAACAATTTATGTCCATGCAATCAGCATGCAATTCATGCACTTAAGCCACCCATTTTTTATATATATGTCTAAATATTTCACAGATACTCACACAAAGGTCTTAAATTCTCACAAGCATATGCACAAAATGAAATTCCTGGCCAAACAAGACAACCCACAGCCAAAATGCAGCATGCTGCAAGTTAGTTACAATATATATAAAAACTGATATGAAAGTGGACCGTTTCTTGTCATTGCGTTTCTCTGGTCTCCAGTGCAGCTGCAATGGGGGTGACCTCTTTACGTTTTCCACTTTCTGATTGGCTGTGACCAGGAATGCCAAGGTCAGCTCCCCTCGCAGTCCTCCTGGTGAACCTAAATGCTTTTATTCAGTTCAGGGGGAGCTCTCTTGCCTTACAATAGTGTAATATCAAGTTTGTGGAGGATGGACAGGCTTAAAGTCATGGGACACAAAGCCCCTTTTTCATCTTGGCACAGAGAGATTGAGCGCCAGGTTTTCCAGCTGCCTGTTGCTGATCATGTTGCTTGGTGATGAGCAAAGGAATGCCTTAAGCACAGGCTCCCCGCGCAATGCTGTCGGTAAAACATGAAACGGTCGTTTCAGCATTGGGCACAATGACTCCCAAACATTTGGTCCAACTCCACAGTTAAAACCACGTCTGGCAAAAAGACATTTCTTAAGACCTTTCTCTGAAGTGAATCCAGGAGAAGCCTCGTACTGAACTCGTAAAGCGCCCGGGACCTGGAGTACGATCGGTGATGTTGCCGTTAAAGGCAAAAATGCCGTTTCTTGCACTCTGTGTCTCCCTGTAACGCAAAATTGCTATGGGCCCGTGAATCTGATCCTCTTGCCTCTTGCGATTTGAAGGAAATTGTCTCATCTGGAGAGAGGGGGGATAATACGAAAGGCGAGACTGAGGGCGGAGGGCAGTTTCTGGAGTTCTAGACAGGGCGAAAGCCGTCGCGCCGCAGTACAATGACAGGCCGTTGCGTGTGATTTCTTCTCACTAACGTTTGGTCGCCTTTGTCTGAGTCGCAGCCACAATAGCGGCAGCCGCTGGTCGACAGTAAAGCGTCACATATAAATACATTTGTTTTTAGAGGTTTATCCTTTTGACCTTTGACCCTGTCTACGCTGCGAGCCCTCCAGGCCCTGAGTGTCTCCTCTAACACGGCGCGCATGCCTTCTGTCTCCTCCCCCAGACGTGTCGGAGCTCAGCTGCCGGGAGCTGCGCTCCACGCGCTACATCACGGACGGCTCGTACCGCAGCGAGAAGCCCGTGAAGGAGCTGGTGTGTTCCGGTCAGTGCGTCCCCTCGCACCTCCTCCCCAACTCCATCCTGCGCAGCAAGTGGTGGCGGGGCAACTCGCCGGAGTACCGTTGCGTGCCGGCGCACTCGCGCACCCAGCGCGTGCAGCTGCAGTGTCCCCAAGGCCGCCGACGGTCCTACAAGATCCGCGTGGTCACCTCCTGCAAGTGCAAGCGCTACACGCGGCACCACAACCAATCGGAGGCCAAGGAGCCCGCCTCGCTCCGGCCGCCGCGCACCAAGAAGCGCTCCCGCCTGCCTCAGTCACGCGCTAAGAACAACGCCCCCTACTGAGGCTGGTGCCTTGTTGCACGCACACACAGACACACACGCATACACCTGCACGCACAACACTTCTTCGTGGAGGGAAGAAGAGGCGCGCCAATGGAAGCGTTTTTGGGACTTCTGGGACAAGCGCCGTCCTAACAGTGCACTAAAACTCCCCCCAGACCATTCTCCTCTAAATCACATGACCCATTCAGTAATAATAGTTTACAGCACAGAACAATGCGGTAGAGAGAGACTTAGGGGACGCCTGGGTGCCGACGCCCACCCCCGAAGCGGTGCCCGTCTTCCAGGGGTCACGCCCATTTCTCTGGGAAGGGGCGGGGCCACACCAGCAGACCGGAGCGCATGGAAACTGGCCCACCCCCGACTGGCCGCGGAGTGGGTATAAAGAGGACTTGAACTGTGACTCCTCTTAATTGCGATGAGATTGCTCTCGTGTTTAGGATGTGAGTCACCGGGAGCTGTTCCCCGCTAGATGTGGCCCGATTCTGTTTGTCCCAGGAGAACAAAGAGTTCATGCAGTCACTGGGGTGGAGGAGGGAAGCAAAATAAAAGTCCCCCTGTGTCCAGCCTTGTCAGCACTCAGAGCCGGTTTTACCCGCAGCTTCCCCCTGCAGCCTGTCTCAGACCACTGTCCGTTGGTGCTCATATGCTGCCGACTCCCATCTACCCGGGATGAACTCAGAAGGCATGGAGAGCAGGGCACTCCATACTCAATCAGGAAACCGAGCCATAAACGAACCGCAACATGCATTGTTATTTTTATTTTATTTCACACAGGATGTAGGGAGGAAGATTTATAAAACACTCATCTGGACACGTTCGGCCCAAGGGCCCGTCCGCAGTATCACGCCAAGCTGTCCCAGTCTGCCAGTATAGACCAGTCTATTCACAGTGAGTGGATCCTTTCCCTGGAATATTGCTACGTTTCCATTTATTGTTGCGGCCCATTTGTTTTCCTCTATTGCTTTCTGCCCTCTGTTTTCTGTAAACAGTGCTACCGATGTTTGCTTTTGTTCGACTGCGCGTCTGAAATAGGAACTAGAAGGGATTTCGCCGTGTAAGCAGAGACGCTGTTTAGAGCGCCGGTTGTATTTCTTAGCTGTGTGTGATCGTGTCTGTGCTCACTGTCCCCCTACCCAGGGTGCTTCCCATGAGCACTGAGCTTTCAAATGCGAGGGGGGGGGGGGAGGGGGGCGTTGGGCGAAATCACTTCTAGGGATGTGAGGGACCATTACAGAGAAGAACCTGCATATTTATTTTTTATTTCCTCATTTAAATTATTTATGCAGCTTTTTGTGTAGTTATAAGATAGCCAATATTATTGTATAAAATTATAATGATTTAAAACAGAAAGATTACATGAATAAAGTCAAGTGAAGTACATTTGGGAAAAACAAGCATGTTCTGTCATCTTTCATCACAGCTACACGGTAGGAAATGAGGTGCCTTTTCTTTCTCCAGTGTCTACCTGCACACTGTACCCGTCTCTCAATACGTCTGTGGCAAACAATGGAGGCCAATTAGGAAGCTCAGGTCCTGTGCGTCTTTGGAATGTCTGGGTTCATTCACGGGAGGCGGAAGGTAGGAATTTGCACGAAGGAATGTGCAAAATGCAAACAGTTGCATTGCCGCAAGCATCTGTGCCTTTGTTTCTAGAGGGCACGGACTTCAGGCATTGATCATTAAGACACGAGCCATTAGCCCTAATGCTCCGTCTTCTTCTTCAGGCTTTCCTTCCACTGCAAACCTGTCTTTCCACACTAGATCTGATCACGTAGCTTCCAGTGTTTTTGCCGATTTTATATATCACCTAAGTCCCGTGGTGGAACGTCGATGGCTGGCCAGGGGGTCCCCAGCACAGTGATCAAGGTCTAAAATAGATCTGCGTGATGCTAACGGAGACGTCTTAACGGGACGCTTCCGATTTGCTAAGCGATCATGACACTTAGGTGTCCTGCAGTTCTATGAATGGCCTTCAAGATTAAAGAACCATGAATGAGAAAACATGTGCCTTAAAACTAAGGTAATAGTTCTTTGGGAATGGTTAGGATTTCCGGTATCCATCTAACTCCACTGCCCTGTCAGAAACAGCTCTCCCCATCACTGAAGTCACATGATGCGACACACCTCCCCACCCCCACTCTCTCTGTAGCGCAACTGCGAATGCCTGAGCACAGTGCATGAGCGGCACCTAAATAAATTAGGGCTGACAAAGCATCTGCCCTGAGTTACATTGGTTGTACAAGTCAGCACCGCAGTGCTGGCAGAGACCCCCACGGTCAACGGTAATATAAGGTTCTGGTCTTCGAATGTGTTACGTGACTCCAGTGACCGAGTGGTTCGGATGACTGCTGTTACTCCAGGTGCATGAAATCTCATTGGACTCCATCCATAAAACCAGAAAGGGAAATGTACATAAATCAACCTCAGTGGACTGTTGACCGCTTTTTGATTACTTAATGACACACAGAAAATACATATGGAACTGACAGAATCCAATGGTCTGGCAATCAAAATTAACGACTGATTCCCACAACCTATATATTCGACTCGCTTCCCGGGAAGGTCGCGTACCTGTGTGTGTAGAAGTTTCCCACAATGCGGCACCGGCTGAGACATCTCTGTGAACTCGCCATCGACACCATCAGGTATTCCTTAGCACGATCCCTCCCCTCCCCCAAGCCAGGGAGGCCTGCTTAGCATCATCCCTCTCAAGCCGCCGTTGGCTCACTCTCTGTACACATTCTGCCCTCTTAGGCTCTCTCTTGTCTTTTGATCTCATGCAATGAAAATGGCGAAATATCTCGTTTCAGCCATTTCCACGCAGTTATCGCTGAGCCTGTGCCAAGTCGCTCCACCGTTTCAGGGCTCTCTGCAGTCCAGTGCACTGATGTCCTGCCAACATTAGATATGTTGAGTCAAGTTTAAGTCAAATGGATCATGTATCAGCAGTTATAGACAGTCTGTCGTTTTCTCTGTTGATCCTTCTGTAGCTAAAACCACTTGTTAGCATCATAAACCAGCACAAACAAACAGGATAAACATGCTGAGTGATTTGCTTCATTCATGCTGCTGGGACCATTGCTGGGAATATTAAAAAGAGCTCTTTTTAATATTAAGTTTCTTGGTCTGCATGCCTGTAATATTGCTCAATTGTCCTTTGTACAGCCAAGCTCAAAAAAGTCGAGGCAAATCATATTTACTACAGTAGATGGTTTTTGGAAGATGACCTAATAGCTTTCGAACATTAATTTTAAAACATTTTTTATATTAACATTGCAGACGTATCTTTGTGAAGTAGCTGACTGTACAGCCTGGGGACAAACAAAGACAAACTATTGGTGATGTTTTGCTTGCTTCAGCACCATATTTTCATATGCAGCTAATATCTAAATACAAATTTGAACCAGAAAACCATACGCCATTGGCTTGGGACTCAGAGAGCACGGTCTGATTTTGAAATCAGATTTGTGTCCTTGGTGGTTAGTCCTGCTTGGGCAGGTAATATTTCATCTCAACCAGTGAATTTTTGTGGGAAATTTAGGCGACTGTTTGAGTGGAGTCCAACTGGGTGCATCTTTAAGTCCCCAGTTAATTTCAGGAGACACACACAGTCTGGCATTAACATGACATGGTCGACATACTCAGACTTAAAGCCGGAGTATTTTCTGGAGTAGGGTTGAAGGTGGCACCACCCTGAGTCATTGGACTTACAGCAGTGGACAGATATGAATGTATGGTATTGTCCCAATGGGCCTGGGTATTGGCACAGATGCCCCGATTCTATTTGAATTCAGGAGCTAAGGATTCAGTTCTATCTGATTAAATTCCAAGTCAATATCAATCCAACAGGAGTGAGATATGAAATCCTCTATAGCAGCTTTACATGTCTGGAGAGATGCTTAAAAAGTTCTAAATGGAACACAAATTTACAAATGCTTAGTCATAGAATCAAGTTGTGGAAACCATTAAAGAAAGGACGAAGGCATGTATACCAAAATGTTTTTATTTATAAACACGTGGGTTTAGTTCCTTAAGAAACAAAACCAAAATATAAAAAAATACTTCTGACTGAAACGAATAGCTGAAAATAAAAGTCTAATACTGACATGCAATGTTTCACAAGGACTTAAGATATTTGAAGATATTTGCCAAAATATAAATTAGCATCTTTTTATTTGAGGAAAAGATGGGTATTGTTTAGGGCTGGGAATTGACCCTGACCTCACAATTGGATTTGATTTCGATTCACAAGTATAATTGAATTCAGTTTGGATCCTATTCGATTTACATTTAAGACACATTTACTAATGTGCTATCAAACCAGATTTGTAATATCTGTTTTCTCTACACTGATTGTTTTTATTTCATTTGTTTAAATGTTGCTTTTATATAACATTATTTGGTTTCACCGTAAGCAGTGTACTGAATATGACTGGTATGAGAATAAAGCCCTATTCGATTTTCTTGCATTTATGTGCTGGAGTACTCAATTACATGGAAGTCATTGAGTCTGATCGATATTTTAAGTTTAGCCTTGAGAATTTCTGCCCTGATTTTTCAAGCTTAGCCTTAAGAATTTTCTTTCAAAAAAAAAAAAAAGTTAAGCCTCAAGGTAAACTTGAGTTAGCCCCTGACCGTTCCAATAACTATAAACTCCCCTGCTCCATTCCCATGACTGAATGCACCAGGATGCGAGGTGATCGTGATTCCTTTGGGCAATAGGGTAAGTAGCACGATCTATACGATATGAGGACTGATACAGGTAAAATTTTGTGGTCAACCTTAGGATTTTGTGACTCGATATCAGATCTTCGAAAGCAGGATGGTGATTAATAATGGAAATTTGTATTTTTTCCACAGTCCTATTTTGTGCAGCCAGTGTGGACGTCTCCGTCGAGTGGTGGGAATGGCACGGATGCAAGAGAGAGAACAGGAACTAGGGAAGAAGAAAACGCAGACCGTCCCTCAACATTTCCAACACAACAATACAAGCTACCCAAAGTCTGACAATACTCAGCAGGGTGTATTTTTCATTTAGGTCGCCACCATCATTTGGCATCGATAAGCGCAAAAACATTATTTTAATCCCCTTGATTAAATGTCTTCAGAGACAGGCAGCCTTTCTCTGACGTATTTGTATCTAGCTTTCAGCAATAATCATTGCTCAATTGATGCCCGTGCCAAAGAGGCGTAAAGGAAGCCCAGTACCGGGTGCCAGTTTTTTGTATTCCAGTTTCCAAGTCAAACAGATGAGTGCATCACTCCCAGGGCCGCGCTTACAAACACTCACAATTGATCAAAATCGAATGCAGGAGCTGGGTAAAGGTGATAGGAGACAGCAATTGGGGGATTTGCGATGGGGATAGTTATTCACCAGCAATCGGAACACCTCTGATGTCATCCTACCCAGGGCAAGGAGATCGCGTGGTGTCACCTGGGACGTCTTCTGGACGTAAGCCAGATGTAGGAGGAGGCGCAAGGGGAGCTTGAAGCAGGGGGCTTCGGGATGTAATATTAAGCACACTCAACAAGCATGGGCTGTGCATGTCTCTGCGGCCCATGTGGTCTTCATGACCCCTCTTGCAAGCTACCCAGCTCCACACCATTATTTATATGTGGAAACACAAAGCGCACAGACAGCATTACCATATGTATGGTCACCGACTTGCAACCCTCCCCCCCCTCCATCTCTTTCTCTCTCAATTACATTTTTTTGTCCCTTAAAGAACCGGATAATTTGAAATAATAACCCAGCCCAGATGTCCTTCTCTCCTCCATCTTGCTGGACTGCAGGATGATCCATGCCGTCCTGGTTTGTATGACTGAGTTGTTATTCTTGGGCAGGCAGAGAGATGTCAAGGCAGATCCGGTATAGGACTTACTGAAGATTACAGTGTGCTGGGAGCCAAGCCTGCATTTGAGCGTGGAGTTGGAAGGATGGGAAGTGGTGACTCTGCTCAGCAGCACAAACCCAGCCATACCTCTGCCAAGCACGGTTCTGCTGGTGCCATGGTCACGTCGTGGTTTCAGGACAGAATCGCTACTATTATATCCTATTAGAGGAGGTGTGTGGCTCCGTGCCTGTGACGGGAAGGTTGTTTGTTCAAATCCCATACGTGGTAGAATAATATCATCACTGTTGGGCCACTGAGTGAGGCCTTTAAACCCCAAAACTGCTCTGAATGGCTGCCCCTGTGCATTAACCCTAAGCTTTGGTCTAACCTGTATATCTGTCCTATAGGAGACATGTAAGGATATGTGAAGACTGAATTTCATTGTATTTGATTTTATCTGTACGGTGACATTAAATGCATTCTACCTTTCCTCAGATTTAATTTACAGTAATAGTGAGGTACTACTGGTAAAATCTCTCTTTAATCAAATATATCTGTACAGGTAAACAACCAACCAACTCCCCTGACTTCCCCTGGAAGCAAAACCGGTTTTCAGAAAGTAAATCAGCAAAAATTGGAAATCCAATAAGCAATTTTAAGACGTCTCATGGAACACATATGTATTTGGAACAGGAAAGTGTGATGAGGGAGCTCCTTGAGCAAGCACCCCAAAAGAGTAAAGGAATTCTTAAGAAGTCAGTCTTCTTAGTTCTGCACTTTTCAACAGAACTGTTCGCCCAGCATCTAAAAACATCAGGAAGGAGAGATTAAAGATTTAAAGCACAGTATCTCTTCAGCCAAGTGCTTCTGCTGGGAATTCCGTCATCACCATGTTAATGTACATACCAGTTGATTTTGACTGGGGGAGTTTTGCCCACATTTGCGTCCGTGTGACGAGGCTCTTCAGTCCTGCGTTTTAACAAGCCTCCGAAGCATTACTTCATTACTTAGCTCATGAGAAAGTGCCAGCCTCCAGTGTTGAGGGCCGGGCAAACTCAGGGGCCTTGTGTGCCAGAAGCCAGACGCGTTAGCCCAAGGACCCAAGGCCATGTGACCGGAGAGAAACCCGGGAAACGTGATACAAACAGTCTCCACATTTACAAAACAATGGGTCAGAAAACAAGTGCTTGTTAATTTCATCTTCCATTGAAGTCGCCTGATTTTATTCAGGACCCTTTTCCTTTTTAAACAGAATCATTTTCTTTTAATTAACTCTCAAACAGATGTCTTTGCAATTGTGCAGCAGATGGATATTGTTTTGATTGAGGTATTTAGGTTACGCTCATTAATCAAACTCCCATTCCCCCCCCCCCTCCCCAACCCACTGAATATGTTCTCCTTGTAGCAATACAATTCAATCATCAGAAATGCAGCAAAAATGACTGCCAAGCTGTGTGGGCCTGAGCATGGCTTAGAAATCGGAGAATGAAAATCTCAAGGATCTTCAAGCCTCAAAAGACTTTGGAGATCAAGATAAAAGCCGCAGCCTCCCACTTGCAGAGAGAATTTGCCTTCGGCACTTATCTGCCCCCTGGGAAAGTGTAAGCTGTGTTTGTAAAACTCCAAATAACTTGTACAATGCCACTGGAATCACTGGGTTCCTCTGGTCAGATTCATTTTGCAGTTTGTCGCAAGGCTACAGTCTGGACCGATCAGAGGACCACACTACAGGTCAGTACATAAGCGCAGCGTAAACAAAGGCACAATTTACGACTGTGCTGCCCTTAACAGTGCTGTGATTCCTTCATACCATGGCCCCTGCATCCACATGGGTGGTGGGAACAATGTCAGGTCAGAGTCATTACTGCAGTGACCTCTACTCTGCCTCCATTGTGTCACAAAGGGCCACATACTGTACAGTCTCACACTGGAAGCAAACACTGACATGTATCCATTTTTTCCCAGTGAACCACCATCCTGTCCCCATGTCACAGCTCCAGCCTTGCAGGCCTCCCTCACGGTCGTAACATGCTTCCTCTGATGCCTCTAGTCCGTATGACAAAGTTGTCGGTTTAGCAGAAAGTCTGCTTTTGGGAGATTCGGTCAGGTTTGTAGTTGACCTATAAATGTTCTCGGTAAAGGTGAGTACATGTAAATGGACTGCATTTATATAGCGCTTTTAACCAAAGTGCTTTACAATTATGCCTCACATTCACCCATTCATACATACACATTCACACACCGGCCCTGGTGGTCGCCACATGTGATAAACAGAGACCCTGTACACAATCTTCAGAGTCTTCCTTATTGCTCAAAGAGGCTGAGGTCGTTTGTATTGGATTGTTCTCTCGCAATGACTATCCCAGTGTGTGTGAGAGGACAGGCTGAGTTCCAGCACCCCTCACGAGCGCCACATACACTGCAGCACTTGTGCCAGCTACAACAGATACCTGACTGTTTCAACCACCTAAATCAGCCCCAGGGGTCGTCATCTGAACTACCTGCCCCCTTCCTTATAGGACTGCCAATGAGCACCACCGCCGGCGATGATCCAGGCCTGTTGTGTTTGGGGAAGGCCCATCTCCCCTGACACATCGCAGGGTGGAAAATGTAGCTTGCTGGGGAGATCAAGGAGAGAAGAGTTTATCTGTGTTTTGGCAGATCTGTCCAGTTTGTAAGTACAATATATTTCCAGCAAGGGCTCTGTGGCTTGGTGACTGTAGTGCTGCCAGCCTTGCTGGACATGTCTTTTCCATTGCAGGAACGGGGTTTTGTTGTATCTCAGTGCATCGTGGCCCCCCCCCCCCCCCCTACCCCAACGCCCTCGCTGTGCCCGGCTCCCCCATGTCGCTCTTCCTTTTATAGGCCCAGGGCAGGCGGCAGAGGAGACTTGGTTCACATCTTGTTTTTCCACAGCAGGGTGAGATAGCTCCCACAGTTCACGTCAGAGACTTCAGGAAGGAAAGGATGGCTGACGTCCCGATTTTATATCCCCTCAGAGGGCAGGGGAGTGCTGATCTTGGGAGCAGACTCTTCCGGGCTGGTCCGCTGGAAAGGCGGACTCAAAGTCACACTGCGAGTGTGCGTGCGTGGCGGCACCCCGCACCCACAAATTAGCTCGGTCGCTCAAACTATGGCCCATGTTTACTTACGCCGTCTCGGTCAGCAGCGTTTCATCAAGCGGCTTGCTGTACTCGAGGCAGATGGCTTTTGTCACTGGCTAACCAGCCTTCCCCCAAACTCCAAAAAAAGCTCCTGCAATATGACATTCAGTGACCCAGGCCTAAAAGGATTAGCATAGCATAGCATTGCTTTCCGCAGTGTGGCAGGTTACACGGATCTTTCAGCGAGTACTCGCAATGCACTGAGCGTCACATTATTTTAACAAGTGCTTACGCTCTCTGTGCATACTGATGCTCCCTAACCCCTTCGAGAATGACTCCATGATATCAAATTCCCCAGGCTCCGTGGGGAAGCTTAAATCTGTGGAACAGTTTAGATGGGAGTATTCAGAAAGGCTGGGTGAGGACACAAATGAAACAGAAAGCCGTAGGATTAGTTCTGAATTTCTTGTAATTAATATCTGTCACATTTTGCGCCTCCACCCCCCCACCCTCAGACCCCCTGGGTGAAACGAGGGATTATTTCAGGCTTTTCAAGAGTGCTGGGCTATTTGCTTGCTGCCTGGATCAGTCCAGTGTGTCAGTTCTGCAGCCATCCCCACCCATAATCACAGACCAGCAACACCGCGATTCCAAGCCTCAGATAGCAGCGTTGCTTGGATTCAGTAGCACACATGTTTACGATCAACGCAGACTGGAGATGAGCTCGAGGCTGGAATACAACTCTTGAAATAGCTCCAGTGATCTTTTTGACTTTTGGCTCTGAAGAATATATTTCAGACTGTCCGCAAGCATCGCAGGAGCATCGCCTCTTATTTTACAAACTGATAGCTTTCAGGCGTCCCATTTACAACGTCTACATTTAACATATGGGTTAGAGTTATGACGCGTGTTGTAATGTGCAGCTGTGGGTCCTTCAGACAAGCCCAGGGAAGGGCCGCCTACTTGGGATGTCACGAGGTGGACTGGAGCTCGGATAGGGGAGGTACCCAGGAGTCACAGCTAGGTGTCCGCCGGCATCGACGTCCAACCCAAGCTTCCCGCTATTCCACTGTGGCAGCGCCTGTGGAAACTCACTTCAGACGTTAAACACCTTAGACTGCTTGGATGCTGGGTGCGCAGGGGAGGCCACAGGTCAGCAGATCCAACGAGCTCCAGCGATCAGGCGCTCCCGGGGAGCCACAACCGGTTTTCCACTTAACGGTGAACTGGAGTTGTTAGTTCATACAGCCTCCAAGACTCCTGGCTGAGTCGACGCACAGATATGGACCATAAGCAAGGCACGGCTCAGGTCAGTCGCGGGAGGTAGATGCTGTCCGTTCCAACATTTCCCTCCAAGAGGCAAGCCAGCCTTATCGCCAAGATTCCTGACATAAAAGCACAGATCCTGAGTGCTCCGGTACCCCAGTGTCTTGTGGAATCCTTGGTAACGGAGAACACTGAACGAACACCGATAAATATCAATCCTTCGACGAGAGCCAGAGTCTGCCTCCCCCGGGGTGTGGCTGCCCTTCTCTTCCCCCGGTATTCTTCGCTCTTAATGAAGTGGGGGAGTTTTATAGGCCAGCGCAGGTGTTGCACTCAAGCCTGAGGACAACAGCGCTGGCCTGACTTTAATGCTCGCATCTGGACCATAAACCGAGACCAACACTCAAACTCAAGGTGGCTTCTAAATAGCAAACAATGATAGGGTCAGGGGAATTTGTTGTTTGTTCGGTACGATTTTCTTTTTGCTTGACAGAGGTGTAATTGAAACCAAATCCACATACTATCGAGGAGCATGTTTTGCCTTGTTTGATCTTTTGTTGGGAGACTTGATTAAATAAATGAGATTGTTTGTTCATTCTTATCGGAAGTGTGCGTGCTCTCGCTTCTTTTCGCATTTGTACTGAACCTCCCAGCTGAGCCTTTCACAGCATATATTCTTGTCCTGCCTAATTATGAATCAAAAGAAACTCGCCTGCCTCATAGAGGACAAGCTGATTGTGTTAATTAACGGGTAAATTAGTGGCTGACCTGACCGCTCGCGCTAAACTTCAGCGCACAGGCCCTCCTTTTGTGTGTATAGAAGTGTTATGATTGTTAAGGGGTAAATAGGCTGTGATCCTTCATGATGGTAATTGAGTTTTCGCCATCGCCTTGTTGAACAGGCCTGATAGGTAAACACAGAGCACAATACAGCTCTTTTGATCCATGAGGTGCAGTCAGGCAGGTAGAACAGACAAGCTCTGTGGCTGCAGCTGGCCCAGGCAGCTGGTGACCTGGCGATGCTTGGGGCGAGGTTCTGTCCACTGGGACGACAACCTCATTACGAGGCCTGTCCTGGGACGTGTTATGTGGGTTGGGGGGGGGGGGGGGGCCCTCTGCCTCCCCTGACAGCAGCCATAACCTTAAGGTGACGCAGACCTAACCAGCTTCATTACACTCTGCAGGTGCCTCGTCCAGCCCAAATGGCCCTGATTCCTTCTACATATCCGAGGCCTGTTGGTTATTACGAAAATCTGTCTCCTTCCATTGCGGGGAAGCAGCTGGTGACATCATGTGCGTCCCCGTATCAGGCTCAGGGGGAGGACAGCCCCCAGGCATTGGATACCATTCAGTCATCTGCCAGAGATGCTAAAAATTCACTATGAGATATAGCTCTTTAAGCCCCTATTTCCTATGCACACTAATCATCCCTTGGAAGGCAGAGAAGGGTGTCATCCTGAGGTTTACCTCTGAAGCAGAAACATACCACCTCAATCACAATGTTGAGAGTCAGCAGCGTCGGTGACAGAATGAAGAAATCAAAAACAAGCATTTCCGCAACCATCCTCGCACCGAAAAGCCCTTCAGAGAGGCAAAACGCATGGTGACCCCCGACATTGTAAACCCCCATGGTACCCCCTCCTCCCCTCCCCAGACAAGAGGAATACAAGACGGGAAAGACAATTCCTATGGGGGCTATTTATGCAGTCAGGAAAGGATTATCTTAAGTGTATATATACCTACTTCACCCAGAGACCAGTAAATAATAAGATAAGCCTTATAAATCAAACTCCACTGCCCTTCGTCTTAAACTGTTACTTATTATTCAAAAGCACCTGATCGAACCTGTGAAGCTGAGACCCAGAGCAAATGCTGTATTTCATAGGTCTGATGTCAAACACATATTTGTTTTATGAAACTGCTGGCGAGGCCCATAACTCTAAAATCCTTGGACTGCAAAATGAATAATGTTCAGGCTTGACCTGACGGACGAATAACAGCATCTCAACAGTCCAAGAAGTATAAAGTCATTCTATGTAGTTTGTTGTTTCCCCCAACGAAATTCAATTACAAGGTTGCTAGGTTGTGATTTGGAGGACAAAAGCCGGCAGCTGGAGTATGACTCTGAATAGAGTAAGACGAGGGGATTTAAAGTGGCCCTGAATCAGCTCACATGGGGAACGCTAATCATCAAGACACAATGGGAAACGACAACACAATGGCCCGTCTTAACCTGAGTGTGTACTTCACATGTCTTCTGTCACCATGACCAAGCGCTTGACAGCGGATGACTTGACAGACCATAATGTCAGGACTGCTGGGGACAGGGTGTCCAGAAACAGAGCGGGTCCAAGGAGACCCCCAACACCCATGAGATTGAGTTGGCTCAGGCACACTATGATTGGCCACCGGCTGGCACAGGCAGGAAGAGTTGAAGTGCTTACTCCTGTTTCCATGGCAACCACACACCCAGTGTCCTGGTCTTCATCACACCAGCCCCTGGGCCCCGAGTATCACACCGACCCCTGCGTTTCTCACTATTCCTGCAGAAAGTATCCAACAGGCACCACATGGGGAAAGAAAACTATATACAGCTTGAGGAAATGTTTTCAATAGCAAGACATGCTTGATCTTCAAGAAGCATGTTAGCAAAGATGTTAAAGTCATGATGTCACTCGTGGACTATCTCTCTGATAACAGTAAAAGCTTTATATTCAACAATACTTTTTCATAGTTGCTATGAAATAAACAAGAAACAAGGCTAGTAATATGAAACTTAAAAAAAGAAAGATACCCCTACAGCCTTTAGAGCAATTCACACAAAGTCCCAAAAGACTCATTGCAGGAAGCGTCATCAAAACTTTACAGGTTAGCCATTAATGCTTTATGGATGTAGAAAGAAAGATCAAAGATCATTAAGCTAATGGGCAACTTGCTATGACATCAACAAACGCTCATTTAATCTCACTGCCGGCATCTACTGCTGTAAGCTGCATTGTCGAGCATTTGATAAATTTCCTTTTCTTTTGACTTGAATAAAATGGCACATATACTATAGCTGCAAAAGCTGTAAAATGTCTGTCCATCCATCTTACAGCCAATTAGCCTGGTCAGGGTTGCAGGGAGACCTGGAGCCTATCCCAGGCAGCACAGGACACAAGGGTCAGGTTTACCCTGGATGGGATGCCAGACAATTACAGGACACCAGGTTAAAATGTGTAAAATAAATATACGTGTTGTTTTTTACACTGAGTAATTTCGAAATGACGAAGAATCCAAGGCATGAAAGCAGTGATGTTTAAAATCTATGTGCTCATGCACACACGCAGTTGACAGTGCGGTTAAGCTCAAATGTGTTATTGTGGTCATTGGTGGCCAATAAAACCTTCAGTGAAACTGGGAATCTGGAACTTAATATGAGCATGGCACTGGTCTGCTGCAGTTACCATGACAACACTGTCATAGTAACATCACAAATAAAATTGTTAATTTAGAAAGACGTAGTGTCATAATTTACACATATAATAGAACTTAAAAGCAGTTCATAGAACTGCAACTTACCAATAAATTGGTAAAAGTTCTTGAGGGTACTGCAAAATTACAAACTTTAATGCGAGTGGTCTTATTTTGTATCATATTTTTAGCTAATTTTACTTTTGTATACAAGGGTTTATAAAGGGGGCTTTTGATGTGTATAATATTTCCCTGCGCTAATCTGCATTCATTCTTGTGTGTTAATACTGCTCACAATATCAGCACCATTGTAGAGGAAAATATTAGGTTATTTTTGAACATTTTTAAAAATTAACACGTATATCCTATAAATAAATACACATATACATATATGGATGCATAAAATGCAAAGAATGTTTTTGTTAGTAGTGCTAATAAGACATGAACATCCATCCATCCATCCATCCATCCATCCATCCATCCATCCATCCATCCATCCCCAGATAGTAACCTCTCCCAGGAAGCACAGGGCCCAAGGCTGGAAACCTCCTGGATTAGCAGATGCTGCTTTATCAACAGTATCCATGTGACTTCCAAATACACACCAATCTAATATACATAATACACAAACAGCTACTCATGTACATATATTTTATAATTTAATATTATATTTTGTAATATTAATGATCCCCGTGGGAAAATTGTGTTTACACCTCCCCCATCTTGCTCTTTGTAGAGTAAGCTTTCTGCAAAGGGCAGCCACCCATAGCAGCATCCAAGGAGGTTTACAGGGGGGTTGGGGGTTAAGGGCCTTGCTCAAGGACCCACAGATGTGCTGAGGCTGGGTTTAAACTGGCGACCTTCTCCTTACACACACCCAGGTTTAGCCCACTGAGTCACATATACATTCGTCCAGAAGAACATGCAGAATTTAACATCCAAATATATGCATATTTAGGGTATAAAAATTTTGTAACTTTATCTGTTCTCCAAAAAGTTGCATATATCTTATTGGATGTCTATATGAACATCACTTCAGCTCCCAAACCTCTCCTCATGGGCACCTCAATATTTGTTAAATTGGATAACTTATTGCTGCAGGTACTGCCCTGACTTTAGAGAGCTGTTGAAATGGCTAAGATAACACATTTTGACAGATGTAACAGCAAATATTTACGCCAACATTAACATTTAAACATCATTCTGTATGACTGCTTAGGACAGTTGCACGGTGCAGTGTACTGTATATGTACAGACAAAATAGTTTTCCAGAATATAACTTTTTAATTATATATTGGATGAAATTTGAAAAGCCCTATAAATTGCATGTTTTACTGTAGCTCTGTGTTCTGGCTGCTCTCTGTTTACTCCAGTGAACAGTGCATGTGTAATCACTGTGTTGAGTAGATATCCATAAACATCATATGTGAATCATGGCAGCTTCTGTGTAATATTAAATCTAGCAGGGGAATTTCTGATATTCGAGCATGCACTCCTGCAGAATGTGATCGTGTGAGTATGTTGCCATACCGACCGGTGCATCCCCAGGTCATGTACCTGAGCTTCCTGCGATTGACTGTGGACTCACTCTGCCCCTCTAATAGATAGGGAAGCTGGATGAAGGGATGAATGTTTGAGATTGTTTTGCTAAGCAATTACTTCCCTACATTCTCACTAGAAAACTTATATAATAGATTGCAGTTCACATCCAAGAGTAAACACACCACATTTGAAAGTAGATTTTTTTTTTTTTCACGATGAAGACATTTTCTGGGCAGATGTACAACCATATTTTTAAAAGCGTGCAGGCTTCCCATAGAGTTTACAAGTTCAGCATCACTGAAGTAGACGCCATTAAAAACGGTCCCCTTGAAACACGTGCCAGAAGAACAGTATGTAATACTCACTGAGGGCCGAAACCCAATATCGCTGCTCAAAGAGGGAGTTGGGTCCTCACAACTGAATCTTTTCACTTTCTGTGATCTGGCGAAAAGCGCGCCGTTAAATCAGGGAGGTGACGTCTGGTGGCCGCATTTTGCCCAAGCCACCCGTAAGCGCGTTCGCAAGGTCACCGAGTGCCGCACCAAATGCGCAAGGAAGCGACCAGAGAGGTGCCCTAACGGCGATTAGCTGCAGGGTGACGGATGAGGGGAACGTGCGTGTCTGCCACACGGAGAAAGACGCCGGGCGCGTCTCCCTGCACAGGTCGGCAGGTTGGCTCTGAAGTTCCCCAAAGTGTCAACTGCCTGGAGATCTTTCCTTAATTAACATCACACTAACAAATGACATCATAAACTGACGTTTATAATTTATTGATTCTTCAGAAGAACATAAGAGTACCACTGCAGGAATGTTTTCTGTCTATAATTGCTGTCTGTAACCTACTATATATGTTACATATTTTCATACTCTTTCCACTATTAGCACTATATTATCAGGCTACTAGATAAAACAGCCAAACACTTCCGCCTTCTGTGTTGTGACAGCGTGGCACTCTGTCCTGGGTGTCCTCTGCCTCATTCCCCCTCCGTTTCCTATGATAGGCTCCAGACCCACCATGATGCTGCGCTGGATAAACGATTATAGACTATGGACAAACGTATGGACTTTAAGTGTTTAAAACACTATTTTAATAAGTGGCTTTTTATTGGACACTGGGAAATCTGCCTGTGTGCGTATTGCGGCATAATTTATCGCTTAAGTAATACACTCTGCTGCAAATCCGAACTATGTTTATGACATCTGAGCACCGCCGAATGAACAGGACTGTCTAGAGGTGCTGTACCAAGGTTGAAGATCACACAAGAGTTTGCAATTTCCTTTCAGAGTGGCGATGGATTCCAAAGTCCCTCTCATACCTTTCAGCAAAGGCTTGTTCTGAACCCGGAGTCCCTCTGCCTTTAGGTTGACCTCAGTCGTCCCCTCCCTGCGTCCAATCGCGACAGAGCTCACGAGATGCGCCTTAAATAAGCACACGTAGCCACCAACCGGAGAGATGGTCAGTGCAGAGCGTGCAGGGGGGCGTGCTTGCACCCCCACCTTAGAAAGCTGTTTTATTGAGTTCATTATGGAGGGATGACAGTTAGGGAAGGGGGTGTTTTACTGCTGTGGGCTGTGTGCGAAAGCCGGGGCCTGCTGCTCTTCTGTCACGCGCTAAATCATCGGCGGTTTTATTCCACACTGAGCGGAGGAGAGGGAGTGTGAGGGAGACGGGGCCGTTTCTGGAGGAGGACGGGAGGAGAACAGCCGTGGCTCTTCTGCTTCCATCCCGTGCATTTGTGCCAATAAAAGAAAGAAAGAAAAAAAAAAAAGGCCCACTTTCGTCCAAGAAACCTGTTCTACAAGGTTCTTGGGCAACGGCGATGAAGGCAATAGCGACATCAGGCTGTAATCAATGTCTGGCTGCAGGCCGAGAAGCACAAGCGGCCTTCAGGATGCTCCGGCCCTGCGATAGGGGCCTGCAATCGATCACACGGTATTATGGGGAGCTTTTGTGGCGTGCCAGCTTTCTGCAGCGCCGCGACCGGGGGAACCGGGGGCTAGATGCAGCAAGAGGAGCCGTTTGGTGGAATCAAGCGAACCTCTTGTCGCCACCTGGACCAGAGGACAGCCTCCTCACGACCAGATGTCACGAACCATCCGGACTGCCCCGGACTCATCCCGCAACGCGCCGCGTCAGATCCGTCTTGGAGAAACCAAGCGCGCCTACCGTCGCTTGCATCGCAAGCAAAATGCGCCGTTGACATCGTGGCAACGGGACCCATAACCCTCTGAGCTCGTTAATGGGCGCTAATTAAATATAAGTACTCAGGGCTGTGGGATTAGGCTGTGGACTGGCAGCACCGGCCCCTGTTTGCAGCCTGAGGCGACCTTCCGATCCAGCATAAGCAAACTGTTGCAAGCCAAAAAGTGACTGTATGGGGTATAAATTACCCGCTTGTTCTGGACTGGGTTGGGGGTAACCTTAAACACTCCAGCTGCCAAGAGCAGTGGGGATAAATAATGGAGACCTCAGGCCATGGATAAGGGGGGGGCGTGAGGGTACGGGCCCTGCTGCACCACGCCAGCCTCCCCGAGCGCGCATCACACGTGGAAAGCGAAAAGTGGTAAGGTTTCGTACACAAACCTCATCAGCAGTCAGCAGTCAGCTTAGCTCCAGGTTGAGGGGGTGTGAGGGGGGCTTCCCCACCCAGAGCCGGACCACGGACGACACCCAGGTGGAGAAAGAAGAAAGCGAAAAGCGGACGGAGCTTCCCCCACGGTCCCCGAATAAAACCGTCTGCCGCTTTCCACACAGCAGATGCTTCTTGAATTATTCATCGCAGAAAAGCGCCCCCCCCAACCCTACTCCATAAAACTGCAGCCCAATAACATCATCGCGCTCACCCGGCAACGGACAGGTCACCCAAGACGACCAATCCCTCCTGAAGGGGGTGTCTCTTGCAGCTTACAGCCCTTAAAACTCTTTGCATCGTCGGAGAGGTTTACATAGACGTCCAGAGCTCGGAGCTGAGGGGAGAGTGGGTGACATTCGCCTTCTTTCCTACTGATCGTAACACTGAGTAATGAGTGTTAGAATGTATTTACAGTAATTGCTCCTGTACCTTTGCTGGGACCTGGCCGATCTGCAGGGTGATATAGTCTGAACTCCGTCTATAAGAGGGTGCTATGGTGCCATGTGAAAAATCCTGGCCACCGACACTGGAAGCCCAATCTGGGGTACATTTCCAAAAGCTAACAACATTAGCAACTTACATATTTGTAACTATACAACGGAACCATACAAAAGCATAGCTGCTAACAACATTAGCATCTTACCCAGTCGAAACCATAGAACTGAATAGCTCCAGCTAAAGGGAGGTTTTGAGAAATCCACCCCTAACTGATGCCGTTGGGGGTGGCAGGAATGCCAGGGCAGGGCATTAAAAATGCCAGGCTTCAGAGGTGAGGGTGCAAACTGCAAGCTTCCCGACACTAAGGCTGTTCCAGCCATCTGCCGAAGACAGCTGCCTGCGCACTGCAGCCGCTGCGCCCGCCTGCCTGCCAGTGAGCCCCAGCTAATGGTTTTTCTCACTGCCTTTAATGTGCTTCCAGAGCTGAGTTTGACAAATTAATTAAACAAGGCTGCCCTCCTGGGAGACAGATAGGTTAAAGGCTGAGCGTCCAAAGAACGCTCCACCGAGTGGACCAGTGAGGAGGAAGAGGGCTCGCTCTCACAGAGAGAGCCACGGAGTTCAGATCCGACACGCCAGTCACGTAGTGTGTGGCTCGTACTACGATTAACTGTTAAAAATACACCGGGCAATGATGTGCTGATATTTGCTTCGGAGATAATAAGGGTCAAAGATGAGCTGGATTTAACTGAAAGAATAGCACCACAAATACCAAATTTGGATTTCCAAACAATAAGTTAGCTCTAATTAAATGCAGAGTTGAACTGTCCACACCGTAATGCTTGTCGGCTCATAGCATCAAAATGCAACTGCAGTACCTGAAATGAGATCATAACGTTGTGGAGGAGCAACCAGGACATTCAGAAAAAATATACAAGTGTTCTTATTGTACTATATTATACACCCTTCTTTGATTTACTGCACTTGTGATTTACTGTGTACTTACCTGCTGGCTGTACTCCTTTCCACAGTATGCAGTAGAGCACCCAGCCAAAACACGACTGCGAGTGATCTTGCATGATTGAATTAGTCAAGTGCACCCCCCATTTGCAAAGAGGACTGCGGCACTTAAGGTTTATGTGCAACACGTGTGCACGGGGCATGGTGCTTTACAAGCTAGTAAAAGAGCAGAGGCGCATTGCTGCACAGAACGCGTGATGGGAAACACAGATGCCCAGAGCGGCGGGGGGGGGGAGAGAGAGGGGGGGGTTCTGCTCTCCGCATGAGGCTGCGCATCGTCAGCTAGGGAGTGATCTCAGGAGGACGGCGGCTGGCTGCTCAAAAGGCACGGGCACCTCAGTGTGGTCTTACTCATTTACACATGACATACAACACATATACGTGTGCTCTTCCAGGTGAAAAAAAATGCATAGATCATCCAAAGTGGAAAAACAACCACACACCACAGCCACCCTGCACAGTTAAATCGCAAATACAGGTTTGCGAAACCCGTGAGATAACAATAAACATCTTCGTTAGAATAGCATCTTCGTAAGTGTCATTGTGGGCGTTGCCCTGGCATGGCTGATTGCCCTGGCATGGCTGATTGCCCTGACATGGCTGATTGCCCTTTTATGGGCTACATGCCTTGCCAAGGTGAGGGATTTAACTTGAGTGGCAAATCCACTGATTCTCGCTGACACATACGCCGCTTTAAGCCTCTCCAATCCCCAGGCTGGAAAGCTCCGGATTTTCATAAAGCTTTGTTCAAGCTGGTTTCGAATTACAACCTTCAATGGTAATTTGCAAATGTTGCTTTCCTAACAACTTTCGTCTGCTGAAGGAGGGAAGAGCAGGTAAAGGAGCAGTGTAATCCGGTCTGGGGTCCTGTATTCAAAAGGCAACCTGGTTATAAACATGGCCGTGATGTTCAGACAAGTCTTGCAGGTGTTTTACACGTGTTTGCCATATTGTATTGATTAGAGATGTCCCCAGTACACTGTGTTTCTAATATATAAGCCTTTGCTGTTTTTGTTCTTTGCACATGCAGAGTGGTTCAGAAGGACATTGTTAATGTCCGGAAAATGTTCTGTTAAACGGCAAAAAAGGGAACATCGAACTTTAATATTCTAAATCGTAAAATACAATTCTGATCCCAGATGGCTGAAAGAAGCTAAGAGTGTATGAAACTGTTGACCTTAAATAGGCCGTAATTGTTCACATACTAGATGACAAAGAAGGAAAGACACTTATGGGACACTGATGCATGGGTGCCAGTCTGGACTGGAGATCGAGGTCAGGTGGCCAGGGATCAGTGTTGGCCATAAGTAGTTTGTATTAACACAAAGCAGAAGGGGAAATCGCTGGGGTGGACATAACACTGCAGTGGTACAATGGGCAGCATATTTTTGTGCATGTGAATTAAAGGAAGACATGCCAACAACACCCTTTGGGAGCCTCAGTCCAGCAGTAAGGTTCCACTGATTCCCTAATGAGGACCATTTGCCTTCCTTGGGCCCAGGCTCAGTCAATTAAAAGGCATCATACATTATTGGCTTGAGAGATTATCAGTAATCCACATGTAGCCAGCTCCAGAAAACAAGACCCTTATGTTGCTCCTATCCTCAGAAATCACCTACATAATAACCTTCGGCTTGAAGGTCCGGAGTGTCTTTCACAGTGAATATGTTCAGATGCTCATGCCAGAAATGGGTAGTTTGAAGACCATGAATGTGGACTTTAACATCCATGGTGACACCAATCACCAGGTCCCGGAATGTTTAGCAAAGTGTTTGAATATATGTTTATGTGATCAGTTTGCTTTCTGCAGTGATTCTCACAGGGATAAGGTATGACAGTCTCCTGCTGGTCTTTGTCATGTTGTGTCCGTGCTCCACATGAAGCGAAGCAGAGATGCATTCAGAGTTCTTCCAGAGCTTTTTGCCACAGTTGTAGAAGTTACGGTAAAAAAAAAAATTGACTGATCTGATGGTGCTTATCTGGTATTACTGCTGGTGAAATTAGTGGTGGAATCATCACAGCTGCAGTTATTCTGCCTGTTTCCCATTCATTGTTTCTGTGTATTGTCATCCTGCTCAGGGTGTCTCCTGCCTTGTGCACTATCCTGGTTGAGATGGACTCCAGGGTCCCCTGTGACCCTGACCAGCATAAGCAGCCGGAAGTTGGAGGGATGAATGGATGAATAGATAGATGTCGGGCTGCTCTTTATCAGATCTCAATTTCTCACGATTGCATGGCGCACACGGAATAATCACTAGGGCTTTTGATGTCGAGAGAAACGTTTGCCTGGATGCCACCTTTTTAGTACTATACAAACGTTTATTTACATCCACAACTTGGTAAGCGGATTAGTAATATGGCTAAAATATTAATGAGGCATAATGTGACATAAGTTAGCAATATGTATAAATTTACTGTATCCATATCATAATTAAACCTACTGCTGTTTTGGTGAATCATGGAAGTGATAAACAATGTCAGTGAAGAAATAGAGCAGATAGTTAGTGGTGTGGCGGTACTTTGTGCTGTTTAATGTCCGACACGTTTATTGAGCATAAGAACACACCGAATAGATAGAGATGACTTTATTTTAGGCAGAACACTGGGTGAAACATTTGACTCCTCATTAATGTTTTAGGCATACTACTAATCTGCTTACTAAATTGTGGGAGTAAGTAAAGGTCTGTATAGTACTGAAAGGCCAGCATCCTGACAAATGATTTGCCTGTCAGCTAAAGCCCTGGTGATTATTGTGCATGCACCACACAATTGTGAGGAAATCGAGATCTGATACCATGCAGCATTATGTGGATGGATAGTAGTTGTGCTGGCAACACTGGTGATGATGATTAATATGGTGTCAATTACGGTGGCCTTTGCAACTTGGCACGGTTTGTTATAGAGTCCATCCATCACCGTAACCACTTAATCCCAGGGGGGACTGGAGCTGATCCTGGGAACAATGGGCACAGGCAGGAACCAACCCTGGGAGCATGCCAACACACCACAGGGGGCGCACACTCACACTATCATGGTGCCAACTTAGATTTGCCAATCAACCTATTGCGCACACTTTTGGACTGGGGGGGGGAGGCAAGAACCTGGCGGAAACCTACTCAAACAGCATGCAAACTCCACATAGAAGGTCCTACATCTGTCTCGGGGAGGGAACTAACCACTGTTACATAGTGTTCTTTGTTTTATTACCTGGTGAAAAACATTCTTCACTTTAGTTAAAACCATTGAACTACAGTACCAGTGAAAAGCTTCGACACTCCAAGCTGCCTACAAAGGTGTGACAGTGTCACATCACAAGACCTGGTCAACAGACCTAAACACAGTAGAAATGGTTCTGAAGGAGTTTGAGAAGAGAGTGAAGGAAAAGCCCCCAATAAGCATATGTGGGACCTCCTTCAGGGCAGCTGGAAAAGCATCCCAGGAGGCCTCCTCATGGAACTG
This sequence comes from Brevimyrus niger, assembly GCA_015164015.2. Classification (NCBI taxonomy): domain Eukaryota; kingdom Metazoa; phylum Chordata; class Actinopteri; order Osteoglossiformes; family Mormyridae; genus Brevimyrus; species Brevimyrus niger. The sequence goes on from JAABNY020000095.1 coordinate 27,140,140, forward strand.
GAGGATGGGAGACAGTCACTTCCTGGAGGAATTGGGGCTAAGGGTCTTGCTCCAGGGCCCAATGGTGGAATAACTCTGTCAACCGAGGGATTTGAACCCACAGGATCCCAACCCACAGAGCTTTTTTGGTCAGTACCTAGTCGATATATGTTATTTTATAGTTTTGATGCTTTATTATTATTATATGTCATGCACACCGGTCAAGCGATCGCCACCAGGACCCGGAAGTAGGCGATCGCCCGGATGATAAATAGCAGAAC
>JAABNY020000095.1:27162130-27194109 GCA_015164015.2 Brevimyrus niger
TTCTCCCCAAACGAGCTTGATGGGCCGAATGGCCTCCTCTCGTTTGTAAATTTCTTATGTTCTTATGTTCTTATGCAGGTTATCCCAAAAACCTGCACAGGCCACCCTTGGTCTATGAGGTTCTCACAAGGACGAAGTCGCCTAACGGCGCATTTCTCAGAACATATCAGTTTTTAAGCTACGCATGACTGTATTGATTCTAGTAAGTGAGAATACACTGTGAACACACTATTTGTACTTCAGATAGGCTCTGTATTTATAATATCATTACCACCTTTACTATATGTTAGGGTTATTTTAGATTTTATGTGTTATTTGGTATGATTTGGTAAGTTTTATTTTCGGTCTGCGAATGCACAAACATCATCTTATAAATTAACGTCAATTGCTTCTTTCTTTTACGCCACTTCAGCTTAGGAAATGTTTAATAGAAACTGCTTTTGTTAAGCGGGGTATATTCATATATATTTCACAGGTGGTTTGCAGATGTACTAGGTCACAATCATAATCTTTGTGATGAATATCAGATTCAGTCAGCATAGCACACATTGAAATAGTTTTGATTAAAAAGATACGGAAATGCGTGCTGTTTCTGTTTTGATTTATTGACCTACTGTAACTATATAATTACTCTATTTGGGTATCATTGTATAATATTAACTGAATTTGAACATTTAAAGAGCTACAAGTGGTTTCTTGTGAAGTTAATGTTAATTCATAAGCATAAATATCTAATATAAACTTGACCTTTCTGGTCAGTGCCATGCTAACAGTGCCTGCTGTGTCACCTGCACACCCTTTAGGGACATCAGACTGATGGGAAGCTGCAGGGACTCGGGCCAAACAGGAAGTGAGGTGAATAGGTGCCGACGAGCTCTTTGAAGGCACTGGCTCCAAGGAGGGAAAATGTATACAGAACTCTGCGAAAGTCTTAGGCTGTAAAACAGCATCTTCAGAAACTCAGCCAGAAAATAAGCCAGATTTTCTTCTGTTCTCCAACCGATCACTGATACCCTGATAGACGGCTAGATGATCACTGCTTCGGTTCCCAAAACTCACCTCAGCGGAACCTCAGCCATCCCATATATTTCTTAAATATCACGACCAACTCAATTGCTTAAGTTTTAAAAAGTCAATGAGGTATTGATCAGCAAAACATGGTGCATAAGTATGCATTTTTTTCATAATGTAATGCATACAGTAATCTCATAGTTTTACACCAACACCATGTTGTATACAAATAGGTGATGTGCAAAAGGGATAACTATTTTAGTTACCATTTTTATTAACTTAAATAGCTATTTACAGGTTAATCAGTCTTGTCTAAATGAGATCCAATAGGCAGCAGAGAGACACATCTGTCAGCATGCCAGTCAAACTCTTAATGGCTGATGAAGGGTGCAATCAAAAAAAAGAAGTGAATATTTGTGTTTGTGTTGGGGGGGCATGCCAGTGTGGCATGGCACCTGAGGTGTGCTCAGGGTTCTAAAGGCCTTTCCTGCGATTGCATGAATGGTTGGTAGGATAACACAAACACACAGTGTTGTTCACATCCATATCAGAGAAAATTAACGTGTTCGCTAACAGGACCATAAAGTGGCTAATTGGTAACACGTTGTCTTTTATGTCATAATACAAATTTTTCACATGCAGCATGTTTATACTTAAGAGAGAACCATTATTAAAATAAATAGTAACAGAACATATGCAAGCATTAGCTTTTTTTTAGTCAGAGTGTCCATCACTAAATAATTTCATATGTAGTAACAAATGTTCTTCAGTGTGATTTTAGGTAATCGTGTTGTATGTGGTAAAATGACACTATTTCCTGCAGTAACACCAATAGAAGCAGAAATAAAAAGAAACTTCAACAACGCAAAATGGCTGGTCTTAAAACAACATCCATCAGTCCATCGATTGATCTGTTAATCCGTTTTCCACATTCCACACTTGCACGCACATATCTGCGTGTCCGCACCGCTATCCGGTACATTCTACGCAGGATGCTGCCCATCTTGTGCCATTTGCTTCCGGCCTACTGCACCTCTGTAATGGAAACAAAAACAAGGAGTTAGGGAAGATGCATGACCCAGCCTGTTGAAGACTTTGTTCCTGTAGGTTGTTGGTTCAAATCTGATCGCTGCCAGAGTGATGTCACCATTGAGCCTTTGAGCAAGGTTCTTAACCCCCCTTGTCCCAGGGACTGGCTGACTTGGCTCTCTGACTCTCCCTTGTACAAGACAATAAATAAATGAATACAAGAGAGATGGATAGAAAGTAAAACTACCAATGTGATTTTTTTGAAATTGCTTTGCGAAGACAAAAGAAAAAAACCCCAAATTTAAGCCCAGCTGGAGCCCAAGCTGCTGCTCTCAGACACAGCTTTCCGAGGTTGGAGCAGAGCTTTTCCTGTTCCCCCCACTCACAGATCCCAATATCCCCTCAAGATCCGCATCCCAGCATTCCCCAGGGCATCCCTAGGAGCTCGCCCCCGTGTTGCCATGAATGAAATGCTCAGCCGAACAAGGCGGAGGGGGCAGGTCCAAACAAGCGTGACGGCCCGTGACATCCGCAGTCTTTAATGGGCCCCTTGGGGGTCGGGGAATGAAAGGAAGAAGGCAGCTTTATTGCCGGTAGGAACCTAACCGGACACCTAACCCGAGGCCTCCGGAGCCCTTTGCTGCTTCATCCACTCCTGGCTTCATCTGCACGGGTTCCTGAAGTGTCCCGAGAGCCGGCCAGCTCAGCCCATCCTTGCTGAGTTTCTTTGGACCTTTTTCAGGCACATGCACTTGGTAAAATAATTTTACGATCAGACAATAGCCTGATAATAAAACACAAAATTAACTTGTCCCATTGGCAAAATCTATGAAGGGAGCCCAACCCCATCCTTCCCAATCAATTAAATTTACCTAGAGGGACTTATTGGTACAGTTGCCAGACCCTCCCCATAACATTTATTTTCAGGCTACCGGCCTAGTCTTTCTACCTGTCTACCCTGTCATCTGTCGCTTTTCCTGGTGACTGGGCATGGTGGTGGTGTGGGGGGAGGGCATCTTTTTCCCTTTAATAAGAGCAGACTCCGCACGCTCCGTCACCCCGTTGTGTCAGTGGGAGACAGTACAAACCAGGCTGTTTGCCGTGTGCCTTTCAGGGGCAGGCAGGCGTTTAACAACGCTCGGGGTCGGACGCCTATTCGAACCCGTCACCGTGAATGATCTTATCAGGGTCCTCCTGAGTGAGAAACATCCTCCCCTCGACACAAAGAGGTTTTTGACGCTCTCTCCTGCTTCCTAATTACGCCTCGGATTTGAAAGAATTACTGTGTCGTAAAAACGCGCCGGTTTGATCTCTGGGATCGCTGCGTCGCACTAACCCCAACATAATTATTTGTATTCTGTCTCGCCTTGTGCTCTTGGTCGTAAATGTACTGCATCGAAAGGCATTCCTTACTTCGAGACTGGTATCCTGCCTGGGCTAACTCCCTCTGTAAAGCCCCCAAACTGCCTCTAGGTTTGTCTCAGTCATCCTCATGCTTGGTTTCAGACATAAACTTGGGGGGAGGAATTCTGTGTAATCGGTTATGCGGCTGGGGGCTGGAAGGGTGACACTAAATCAACTTCCCCTCGTCTGCCACACACGGAGCGTTTATGAGAATCTCACAAATGCGCTCTCTTTCAACACCAGGAAAGGGCATTGCTGTTTCAAGAAAGGTGTTCCTCAGAAATGAGACACAGACAAACATGTTGCATAAAAGAAGGTGCTACCCAACAGCATAGTATCCATGCGTCTATTTAGTTTTTTTGGCAGCATATGCAAGAGAGAGAAACTGGGCCACCAACTACCTCCAAATTATCAAAACGGGCAGAATACAGTCAGTGCAGTCAGTACCTGCTGATAATATAATATCATTGTTCATGTTTTGCAAACCCGGTCTTGATTTCTTTGGGATTACAGTGTTATTAACCCCCATCACTGCCCCTCACCCTCTGCTTTTCTAAAAAAAAAATATCCAAGAAAACCCCATGGAGTCATAGGCACTGAACCTTAATTGAAATAATGGTGGCGGCGTATCCAAATTACCCCACTACATCCATTGTTTATGTCTATAGGGCTTTAGTGCATTTCCCCAACCATTTGCGGCTTGTTTGCCACAGAATGCAGCAGTGCCTGAGATTTTATCTCTCTCCCCCCCCCCACCCCCCCAGCCATCAGATCAGTCTGGGCGGTTAGCGTAACCACACCGATGCTATTTAGAACTGCCAGATATATGGCATGAACATGACGCCGTTTCCGCTGCTATTTTTGCACCTACGCTAACGTTTTAGCTGACGTCCTGTGTCTGAGATGAGCCTTTATCCAGCTCCCAGGAATGATATTCCTGAGTTATGCTAAAGGTATGTGCTTAAAAGTTATACGTTAACAGTTAAGATGACTGTTTGGTGTTTCATGTTATGTAGGCCTACCATGCTGATGAGAAACTGGGGGCAACCAGGAGCAGATAACCTAAATAATCAGCTCGATCTCCCCGAGAATGAAAATATAGGTGTTTACATGCTGTGGTTTTGGGGGGGTGGTCATTGTTCCAGGGGCCCCCCGACACCTCAGTGAAATGGCCCCCCTGAGCCGTCAGCGAGACGCCGCTGCGATGACAGGCAGGGGCCGGGGCCCCTATCAGCAGGCGGTATTATACACAGGAACCACATCCCCTGCCACTAGTGGGCTCTGACCTGAGGTGACCCTGATCCCCCCCCCCTCACCCAGCAGACTACACCGAAAACACTCGCTGGCCAAATGGGTGGCTTTCGGCATGTTTACGAGGGGCTGGGCAGGACACATATCACACAGCATTCCCCAGAAATTATTATTCCTGGGGAAATTATTACTCTTTCTCGATTTTCCCTAGTTATCAACACCAATGAATTTCCCGCTTATGGTTTCCTTGTGAGGCAAACCTAACAGAAAACAAAGCAACTTCCCTCCTTCCTCTGTGAGCTTTATCCACACAAACGTTCCTCTTCCCATTCCTATAAGATGTTGATTTTGCCTGGCAATGGAAGTCACAAGGAGAGTCAATAATTTCCATTGGAGACTCGAGGCGATTCTGTCTGACGAGCTAAAGGACTTTGGCTAAGGAAACGGACCGGGGAACGACTGATGGATGTTTCAGCGTCGCATTATTGTTCAAGGGTGGATAGAAACCAAGCTAAACGGCTTAGACATGACTGTGTGCGCGGCTCCGCACTTTGGGGAGAGCGGTGTGCATAACATCATTAGAGGCTTCCCCTGGTCTCCTGTACCCAGCATGGGCCTGGATGCCTGTTTTCCCATGAGATTTGCCTCAGACCCCAGGACGCCCATATTGAAACCATGTGAGATGAAGCAACTTCTGGAATCAGCTTTTGAAATGAGGTAAACTTGAAAAATCTGGAGCGAACGTGCAGTCCTTGTGACCCAGCCCTGTAAAAAAAAAATATTAAAAAACACAAAAACAGAGAATGTAAATGGGCTAATTCCTCATTGCAGGAAGGCTCTCCGAGGAGACGCTCGTTTTCTCATTTGGGCTCTGCTGCCCGAATTCGAAGGGCCCGATGACAGGCCCCTTCCTCGCGGCACCTTTCCGGTCCGGAATGGATGAGGTCAGCAATACACCTGCGCTTTCGCTGGCCCCTCCGACGCGGCCTGCTCTGGGGAGCCAGCAAGAGCTCGCCCGTGGGTAGAGCCGGATTCGCACAGTCTCCCATCCTGGATTAGCTCATCACCATAGAGAATGGTGAGGCTGGTTAATTCGCCTGCAGCATCTGGCAACCCAGCATGAGGCAAGGAGGTTCCAGGTGAATCTGGGCTGGAAAATCCAGAAGCTCATTCTTGATTTCTGTCAGGCAGATCTGTCACGGCTCAGGGTGACAAAACGACTTGTGAGGATTCCTCCTCCACATTCCAGGTCTCTGTTTGTTTGAGGGTGTAGCTACGAAACCATGGAGCCAACTCAAGCATCGATTAAACTTTCGTTTTGAGTGGCAGATGGGACGTCGGACCCCGGCTCTCCATCGTGTGATCATTTCCACCTCCCCGGCATTTCCGCTGAAAGTGGGGCCCGGCAGAGCTCGTCCGATCCAGCCTGGCCCGTCACACTCAGCAGAAATGGTGAACTCACCCACTCTGTTCTCCAGGCCAAATTTCCAAGGCTACCCCTGCCACTTTCTCTCTTTCTGAGCATTATTCAAAATAGATTATGGATTTTTTTTAAAGAAGAATTTACTTACTTGCTTTCAAATCTTTTGCACATCCAAACTGGGCCAGAGCAGGTGAGGACTGCTTACGTAATGCAATCCCATACCATGCTCATAGCTGATAAGTCCCTGCCCAAGATCAAGCCAGACTGAAGAAATCCCACCCACTACATTTTACTTAAAAAGTTTTTATTTTACCATTCATTTTATTTCGCAGATGCTTTTGTTCTAAGCGACATACAAATGGCACATAACATGCTGTCAAGGAGTTGGCTGGGCAAAAGTGCAGCTAGGCTGAGCTTCCAGTGAATAACTAGGTACAAGTGCAAGCCATGTTGGAGCGGGAACTGCACAACAACTTCTAACAAAGCAAGAACCAAATAATACAGCTAATCTACTTTTCAAACAAAGTTCAGCACTAACAGTATATAGGGAAGATAGGGTGGTCCAGGCTAGTAGAGGTGTTCTTAGAGCAGATGAGGGAATCTGATGACTGGTTGTAGTTTGGCGGTTCGTTCCACCATCGGGGAACCACACATAAGAAACATGTGGAGAGAAACTTCTCTTGTAATAAAGGGATCTTCAAGTGGTGTTGGTTTGTTAACCAAATGAGGAGGAGCAGTGTAGGTTTTGAGGAGCAGGGGGGGGGGTCTGCTCATTCATGGCTCTGAAAGCTGTCATGAAGGGCTTCTACTTGATGTAAGAAACAAGGAGTGTAGGCCGATCGAATGCCAGGCATACTTCTGCATTTAGAGTGATCTGCGGTGATTTGACAGCACAGACTGGTAAACCTGGCAGTCGAGTTGGTAAACACTGGTACACGTAATCCCCGTGCGCCTTGGATCAAGAATCAGCTCAAGATGGATCGAGCTTGCTTGGCCCCTGCTGAGACGACTGGGCCTCGGTTTAGCTCTTCATGCAGTGCGGTGGCTTTCTAACCCTATAGCTGTGATGTCAGCGGCACGGCTGGCGGCACTCGGCCCACGTCGAATCGTTAGCGTAAGGATGCCGGTGTTTCGGCGGCCTTGTAACCCTTCCTGGTTAAACAACTGGTGCGACTTTCTGTGAGGTCGTCTTGCTGCGATACGCGTCATCGTTTCATGTTGGCATGACGTGTCACTAGTGCTCACGCGTCCAAACGACGTCCCCTCCCCGTGCCCCGGTCAGGCCTTCTCGTGTCAGTGCTGAGCTCTCAGTATTCCCTTAGAATATCATGTTCGTGTCACATGTTCAGAATGAGTCACCGTTCACATTGTTTTCCTTCCCAGAGATTTTTCAAGCTAGAGCTGGAATTGAAGGTGGCATGGCGTCTCAGCGGGCAGCGCAGTGTGCAGTGCAGGCCTCAATCTGGAAACAGTTCTCCCTGCGAGGAATTTGGACGTCTTCCCTGTGCTCGTGTGGGCTTCTTCCTGGTGCTCTGGTCTCCTCCTATAGCCACGTGAACCTTAGCAAACGTGTGACAGGACGTACCCTGTATTATACTAGTTTCCTGTTCAGGGCTGATCCTACCCAGTGCCCCGGGGAGATGGTTTTTGAAAATGGATTATAATATTATGATACTATAACCAAAATGTGATGAATTTTGTTCAGGCTTCTCATTATGTTGGCTGAATACATTACTGAGCATGGGTGTGGGTGTGGGTGTGTGTGTAGGGGGGGTTATGTCGGATTCCCAGTGGGTTTGGATGCTCTGTCTGTGTTCAGAAGGTTGCTGGTTCAAATCCCCAGGTTGACAGTGTGATGTCACTCTTGGGCCGCTGAGCAAGCCCCTGAACGCCAGTTGCTCCAGGGACTGTGTGAACCTGCTATCAATTTTATATTGCTTTTGGGGGTAAAAGCATGTGTTTGCTCAGTTAGTCCAGTGACTGTGTTGCTCTGTTGCATTCATCATCAATGCAGTGCCCACTAGTGACAAACAGCGAATGGTGTTGGTAGAAAGCAGGGAGCACTGGTGCATTTAAAATTCACTCGTGTGTTGGGTCTGGTACTTCTCCTTTGTTCAGGGGCTGAACAGTGAGCATTCTGTCACTCCTGTAATGAAGGTGAAAACACCAACCTGATACGGGGGAGTAAGGGATGCAGTGTGGATTTTATGTATTGCAAGGGAGTGGACCAGACCCACCTTCACACACACATCTTTGTTTCCCAAAGAAATGGTAGGAGCCTATTTTATACTGTGTATCCCAAATTATTACCACTCAATGGTGATTACCCATGAACCAATTAACTGTCAATTAATAGTTAGCATATCACAAAGGACTATCATGCCTGATACCATTCCACTTCTCACATGTCCTTTTATTTAGGTCATTCCAACCCAGAGGTCATGTATTCCCCTGCTTAGCATTATGGATTGTATGCTCTCTTAAACCAGTGTTTCCCAATCTGGTCCTAGGGAACCTATAGGAAATCCATGTCTTTGCCCCCACCCAACACCCTACCAGATGCTGGGGGGGAGCAAGAATATGGACTGTCTGGCAGAGAGCTGGGAGGGAGCAAAAACTTGGACTGGCTATTGATCCACAAGGACCAGAATGGGGAACACTGTCTTAGACACATGCCCCTACCGCTAGTTTTGGGAGGGGGGCTTTTTTGTGGAATGTTCTCTTATTATTCAGAGGCAGGGGGAGCCAAACCACTTGGCGTGCATTATAACTGCGGGCAATTTTAAAATACGACAGGCTGCCACAGCGAGAATTACTGTGTTTTGAAACCTAATATCACAAAATTACACATCTAAAACATAAATAAAAGACGTAGTTATCTCTGATTTACTGTAATGTTGTCAATATTTGGATAAACTTCTCACATGATACTTTGGGGTAATCTGAGTAGCTTTAGTTTATGTTGTTGAAAACAATTCGCAGAGCACATTTAACAACTGAAGCAAGTGGTTATTAAAGGTATGTTCAAAAGGAGCTAGAGTTATAGGAGAATCCCACTGCGCGTTGATGACGAACCATATTACAGTAACTGTGACCTAAGTGTTATTTCCAATCCTGTTCTTCAAACAGAAATTGAAATAATGAGTAATGTGAAAGCATCTCATCCAAGGTGTCTCCCAGCCCGTACCCTGTGCTGGGCTCTAGGCTTGCTGTGCTGGAAAATGTATCGTTTGGATGAATTTGAAAAAATAACACTTCTATGCTTTAAAAAGTATAGAAAATGTGCCGGTTTCACTTTTAAGTTGAGTTAAGTTGAGTTTGAGTTAATGGAGACAGTTGAAGGCTTGTTGTATAACTCAATGTGATTAGTGTGTAATTCTGAATCTGAACAGGATATAGCCATTGATGTGCTTGAAATACAATAATACAATAATGAACAAATAAGCTAAATTTATTTATAAAATTAATTCATGTTTCAGTTTAATAATATAGTGAATAATATGCTAGTGACTTCAATGTTGATTACGTAATCTTAAACAGTGCAGAAGTGAAAGTGGGTATGTAAGGAATGCTGATTTCTGTTTACCAAAATTTGTTTATAAATCCTTATCGTTCTGCTTTCATCTTTTCAGAAAAACTGTAAAAGTGCAGCAAGACTTTGGACGAGTTTAGGACAAGAAAGCCGGCTGTGTACGAGAATGGGGACTTTATCTCGTTGGGTGATTCTTTGCCCAGTCAGTGACGGCGGGAATGCTGAGCCGCACTGCGGTGCGCTGCCGTCCGCGCGGGGCCCCCTTTTACGGACAGCGCAGCAGCGAGGGGACAGCCTGTGAATGAACTTGTCGATTTTGAGAGCTGTATAAACAGCACCACTGGATGTGTGCAATTACACTTAGCACAAGAAGATAAGGGATGGGGAACAGCAGGCGGATAAGGCAGGCTGCCATTCGGCCCAGCGGACAAAATGCCCACAGGAAGTGGGAGGATGGAGCTCCACACGCAGAGCACAAGCCACCCCCAGAGAGGGGCACAGGGCCACAGGGCAGGGAAGGGCAATACATGGCAACGCAGGCCCACACAGAGCAACACAGGGCAGAGCAGGGCAGCACAGGGTCAGGTAGGGCTGCACAGGGCCAGACAGGGCAGGGCTGCACAGGGTCAGGCAGGGCAGGGCAGCACAGGGTCAGACAAGGCTGCACAGGGTCAGACAGGGCAGGGCAGCACAGGGTCAGACAGGGCTGCACAGGGTGAGACAGGGCAGGGCTGCTCAGGGTCAGGCAGGGCAGAGCAGCACAGGGTCAGACAGGGCTGCACAGGGTAAGACAGGGCAGGGCTGCTCAGGGTGAGACAGGGCTGCACAGGGTGAGACAGGGCTGCATAGCACAGGGTCAAATAAGGCAGCACAGAAAGAAAGAAAGAATACAAACTCGATGTGATACACAGTCTGGTCACACAGGGTAACTGTTATCCTATACATGTGCTTTGCAGGTCTCCCTTTATAGTTTATCTTAAAATATGTCAGACTATATTTGCTACATAGGCTATGTTATGCATCCTTTGCTCACTATTTACGTTTTCATTGGTAACATGCAGTTTGTTCCAGAAACTCATTTGACTGTGTGTGTGTATACTTTGGTTGGCCCTTAACATGCTAGCGAATCTGCTTGAGCTTTTTAACCTTGTGGGATCGGAACATGGCTGCCAATCTGGTTTTCAAATATTTAGACTTGCCTGTGAGGCAAATCTTTCACTGTTTATTTAATAAACTCAAGACAGACAGGGATGGAGAATCGGGAAAGGGAGAGAGGCAGAGACTTTCTGTTGGCAGGCCGCTGTCCACCGCACACGCCACGGAGGGGACACACACTTAGTCTCCCTCTCCTATTCCTTCCACACTCGCTCGCTCCAGCACCACGCCCCACCCCTGGGCTTGACCCATTTCCTACAGTTACACCAAAGACCGAAGAAGGGTTTCAGGCTGGTGTAAAAGCAGCACCTTTCCCTCATAACAGACAGGAGAATAAATCATATGAAAATAAGGGGGGGGGGGGGGTTGAGCATGTGATCTCAGCGAGAGTGTCCTGCTTCTAGAAGGAAGAATGGGTGGAACTTCTTAAAATCAAGTCAATTTCCAAACAACAACAACAAGCACAGAGTGTGTGTATGTATGCCCTGTAACTCCACCCCCCACCCATGACCAAGCCTTTAAAGGATGGATGGATGGAACAACAAACACCAACTCCCAGTAGGCAGTGTGTGTGTGTGCGTGTGCGTGTGCGCTCTGCAATGGGCTGACACCCAGCCATGTGCCTTGTACTGTCTGATATAGACTCCAGTCCCAGTTAAGCTGTAAAAGCATGGATGGATGGAACAACAAATACATACCAATACACTGACAGTTACCTGTAAATAAACTATGTCAAACTGTTCTCTCAGAACGTCAAAAGATGGGGGTCATTATTCATGTGTAGGTTCTGCAATTTCTGCTTTTCCAGAATCAATACCCCGAGTGGCACGGACCAGCTTTGTGCTGGTAGCTCATCTTCTGTCCCCTCCATCCATTGGCCATCCTGCATCCACAGGAACCATCAATGAAAACCAAGAAGAAGAAAAATAAAGATTTGCCAGGATTGGTGAGATAGCGTGCTTCGAACCGCTTCCGTCCCAGACAGACTAAACAAACACGTCCCGAAATCTTTCTCACAGGACGAGTCAGATCTCTGCTGCTCACCAGTCTTGTTTTTATAGCGTTGACTTTTTGGGCTTAAATGAAATCAGGTCCAGCTAGCTGCAGGTGGGCCAGACCCAGCTGCTCCTTCTCCTTCGGCACATGCTGTATGTGCTGCCCCCCCCTGGCCTGCACGTGCTCCTGCCACCTGAAGTTTCCCCGCAGGAGTTACAGCGGACTTGGTGCCAAGGCTAAAGAGCGGCTTATCTACCGCCCGCACAGCCCAGCTCCACTGTTCCGGCGATCATTAGGAACCGGCAGACGGGCAATCATGAAAGATGGTGTGCGGACGCACTCGCACACACGCACACTCATGGATTGATGCACACAGAGGCGCACGCGGACACAGGCACACACGCACGGAATACAAAACACATTTTCATGTGTGATTTATTTGCGCAGACATTCTCCATAAAAATACAAATCCGCGTTTGATTGCAGTGTGGATTCATGGGAACGTCATTCCTACACCACAGACACACGTGGAAACACACACATGATATGTGAAGGAATATGTGCAGCTGCATGCCAAGTGCACACACAAACACATTTGCATAACCCGAGTCCACGGAGGAGCGGTGTGTGGAGGCGGGCCTCAGAGGTGAACACTGGGTGAACTCCAGGAGACAGCCAATCAGACACGAGGCTCAGCAGGCTGTGGGCGGAGCTACGGATGGTTCCCCTCTCTGTTGATCTCCCTGGGGAGCAGCCACTTCAGCTTCCAGGGATCCCAACACAGCCCCTGGGCTGACCGGAACAGCAGGGCATCCGTCTGCCAGCTAATCGCCCTTAATTTTCCCGAAATAGTGAGTGCAACGAGCGGCAAGGAGGAGTGAAGCAACCAGGAGAAAATAAACACAGGCCAAAGGAAGGGGAAAAGGGCAATTTCAGCCCGAAATATTAATGCAATCACAGCAAATTAGGAGCTTTCAGGATAACATTCCGATGGCTTTCTCTGTTTACTTTCCAGGAGAGCTGTGCAAAGAGAGCAGGGCTGAATCAGTGGGGAGCCCTGACACATGGAGACGCAGACCCGCAGCAGCGACGCTCGAGCACGCGAGCGCCCTCCCGCCCCGCGCTGGGGTGCGGCCCCGTGCAGCTGTACATGCGTGACGACGGGTCTTCACCACGCCGAGTCACGCCTAACGCCCTGATGTAAATGTGAAATGACAGCGCACCGTGTTTAATTTAAGGTGAAGCCCGCTTGTGCTCTCCTTGCTCCTGTTTGGGAGGGAGCGGATTTAACCCCTCGCCGGCCGCCGCGGACACCTGGCTGGAGCTGCGGGGAAGGCAGCTCCGAAGGGCCGGGGGCTCGGGCAGGCCCTGGAGAGAGGAAGCCAGGGAAGTGCTTCAGTCTCCTGTTTTTCACTTTCTCGGGAATATCCGGGACATGCTCCATGTAGAGGCATCCTGCTGTAACGGCCAACGGGGGGGGCGGGGGGTAATGGGGGGCACATTTAGATAGTGCTGTCAGTTGCCTGATGAACTGCACGGACATCCTGTTTACCTTTCGGGAGGGGGGGGTCAGAGTGCTTCGGGAGGGGGGGCTCAGAGTGCTTCGTAGGGTCCCCGGTTACGGGTGACTGCGTGGACGGCTGACCTTGAGAGGACAGGCAGGAGGGGAAACCTTTGGGCGAGAGCTGTCAGGACACACGCGGAATAATCGTCACGTGTGCAAGGCGCACATGAGCGGGAACACTCAGGCGTGCACACACGGGCCTTATAAACCCGACATCACCAGCAGGAAAATCTGGAAAACGTCTTATTCGGGGCCTAACGTCCAAGTTAATATTATGATAGTTGACGCTACATTGTGGTAACATGTTTGGACTCCTGAAACAGTTTTGGGCAACAGTGTAAGATGCCCATCAACTAGATGCAAAAACATTAATGTTTATCTCCAATACTTCTTCTCCACTAGTGGAGGGTTGCATCCTGTCACAGATCATGTGTATGTTTATATTGATAAAAAAATGTGTTTTAGAAATAACAAGCACCATTTATCCAGACAGGGTTGTCATGACACAGGCTGCTAAGCGAGGCACTGTTTGTTACCGCTGAGAGATGTGTTAGTAATTTAGTCATTTTGAAACAACAGGATAACACTCAAGAGTTCACTGAACAAATGTCCAACTTTCTGCCCAGGAAGCAAAGGTGTGTCTCATCACAGTCATGCAGTGCCTCCTAATGGCAGATAGTGGGAAATTTTACTCTTGTGCAGTGTAGAGCAAAATTGATGAAAAGGGGTCTGAAGTAATAAAGAGATTATAGGGAGATTATAGGGCTTCTAGAACATTGAAGTGTGTAATTATAAATCCAGTCTCTGAATTTCAGCTGCTTTTCTGGCACTGGGTCTGGTGAGACTGCAATTAATCCCAGGAAGCATAAGGCAAAAGGCATGGGGACACCCAACATGGGAGGCTAGTCGAACACGGGAGATTTTTGCAACCTATTACATATTAATGAGATAAAAATAATGAACCAATGATGTGTGATACACATGTATTAGATATGTTAGCATGATGACACACAGCAATGAGGCCATGATGTGTAATTCATGTCTATCAGATATTTTAGCATGATGAATGCTAAGAAGAATGCAAGTATCATCTGTAGTCTATGATTCACAACTTGGCGAACGCTCAGATGCTCTTTTGGCAAGAGTGTATTTAATATCACCTGTTTATGGCCCAGAGTGAGTTGTGACCATGTTCTGTGTCTTTGAACTGGGAGTGATTCAGCCTGCGTGAGTATTTTTTTATTATTTTTTTTATAGCAGAGCCTCCTGCTGTTGCCTATGCAGCGAGGAAATCTGGACGGGAAGACCAGCACACAGAATAGCAGAAACATAAACTGGCACACAATAGCATATTTTTCACATGAAAATGTGTGCAAATCCAATGGTAGTCTTGACACTCGGGCTCCTTATGAAATCACAAGGATGCACCGGATGGCTACGTCACCGCATACGTCACCACATACGTCACCGCATACTCCCCAAGGACGTTCTCTTAAAAGCTGCAGATGGGTGACCAATCCAGTTTGTGTCTCTCGGTAGCTTCAAACAGGAGCCTGAAATGTTCAGGTTGAATTTGGTGACCTGCTGCTCAGTCTCTGTTGTTTGTAGCAGGCTCTAGGCCTTCCGAAGACCATGAACGGTTAGAAGATGCAGGAATAGACGTTTACCCATTGGGATTATGAAAAATCAGTGTTTCAAGGTAATCATAGATTATCTGACCAAGTACCCATCCATCCATCTATCCATCTATTCTACTTCACACAACATTATGGTTGCAGATGGGATGGATTATGCAAATTTATTCTGTGTATCTCACAGCCGAAGATTTGCAGCTAGATGCAATGTTGTCTTTAAAATAGCCCTTAATTTGTCATCATGCATGTTGGTACCCTTGGATGAACTGACATCATGTCCAGGGTTTCCCCTGCCTTGTGCCCTGTGCTTCCTGAATAGACTTCATGCTCTCCATCAACTTGTATGGGGGAAGCTGTTATGGAAAACAGATGAAGATTTGCCAGGAGTTGTGAGCTGTTAGGATATGTAGGAAATGAACTAACTGCATTTACTGCTGCATTAATTTTTAAACCCGAAAAATAACTTTAGTCTTAAACGCAGAATTCATAAAAGACAATGTGAATCAGGTTGTGAATGAGGTGATGGTTACCTCAATCAACAAACGCCTGGGTCTTCCAGTACTGCTCTGAGAACCAGAACTTAATGCATATGTATAAGCACGTTTCACTTGGATATATTTTTGGAGACGTATTTTTGTTGATCTGTAATTATTGCAGGTGACAAACTACCAATAAGTCCCACACTGTAGTCCCTACGGTTGTACTGTCCCCAATACAAGATTCAGTGTTAAGGTTTAGAGTCACAGTAAATTTAAACTGCATCTTTTTCATATGAAGGGACAGCATTTCAATATTTAAAAAGCTAT
The DNA here is from genome assembly GCA_015164015.2 of Brevimyrus niger. NCBI lineage: Eukaryota > Metazoa > Chordata > Actinopteri > Osteoglossiformes > Mormyridae > Brevimyrus > Brevimyrus niger. Next base: position 27,177,936 of record JAABNY020000095.1, read on the forward strand.
TTTTTTGGACTTAGGTTTAACAGAAAGTCATACGCTAATTCCAAACAGGTTCCGTGTGTCCCCCGTTACTGCCACAACAAATGAGAGAATTCTACTGTCAAATACTTGAATTATAATATTCCAAAGCTGCCAATGAAGCTGTCAAATGGACTGAGCGCATTTTCAGTATCTGGTTTCATAATAAATGCATCTGGAGAAATGTGTCTCTCTGGGACAACCCTAACCTCCCAGTGCTCTCTGTGGTACCACTACAGCAAACACAGACAGCTCTCCAGTCCAATCTGACCTGTGATCAGGCGAAAGAAAAAGAAAAACTTCTGTTATTTTAAAAATAAAAAACTGAAGTCTGGCCTTCATCAAACATTCGTCGTCTTTCATTTGACCAGCAATTTTATATATATATATATATATTTTTTTTTTTTTTAATTTTGCTTGTCTGGTAACTCATTTGCTTGTTATATAGAAAAATGCTTCAGATTTTTCAATTAATATCACCAAAAAATTTGATACAAGACTTAAGCATTTTGTACATAAACTCCCAAAAGCTGTGCATGAATGTGTGTTTATTTATATATGTATTTGAATTGTGCCATTTCAATTTTTGCACAGTCAAGAACAAAAGCAGGCTTTCGAATGTAAGACCAAAGGTTAGCCACAAGGACAAAGAAGCATGCGTGCATGTCTGGCTCGCTCCTCTAATCTCCTCGGGCCGTTCGTATTGTTTCACAAAGGGGTGCAGTAAAAGATGGCAGCTCAACAGCCAGTTTATTATTGCTGCGTGGATTAACGTGCAACTCGATCATGTGAGCTTGACATCCACTGACGCAACTTAAATTAAGCTCCTGGCTCACAGAGCAGCTGAAAGGGTCCTCTCCGGGAGAGAAAAACGGCAACGTCGTGGTCAGGAGTTCAGCCCTTGAACCACCGTGCTACGTACTCTTCGTGCCCTGGGGTGAATCAGATGTTTTCCGTAGATTTCTAAGCGATGTCACCCACCTGAGCTCCAGACACATCTGGCAGGTAATGCATCCTCGGTCTGCACACTGGATGAGGTGCTGACGGCTTGAATTGTTCTCTCATGTCATTTCCACATAACGGTTCAGCTGGCATGATGGAGCGAAAGCGGGTTTCAATTGTGGTTCCCAAAAGCAATGTTTGCGAGAGCTGCACCGCTTTAAGGATCTTTTCAATCTAAACACATGTTTCGGAAAACAAATGTTTGTGTAGAACTGGCAGATTTCCATGATAAATTTATGCCTGGCAAGAAGCATGCATGTAAAGAGTGATTGCGAATGCATTTGGAACACACACGGTACCGTGAAGATAAACAATAGAAACCATATGTATCATTTATCTTCAATATATCTGCAAGTCTTTATACTTGACAGCTGAAAAACACTTTTAAATATCACTACATTCGCTAGCTTTAGGCTGCAAGTTGGGGTGGGGGCTCTGTGATTGGCCCGTGGCCTCTCACCTCCCAGGTTGGACACTTACATGCTGCTTATATGTATGTATATCCTGCATGTTCCACACATGTCCGGGTAGATGTTTCCTGTGAATCGATGTCTCAAAATGGCCTGTAGGTGTTAAGGCCTGTTTACCCTGTTAGGGACTGAAAACCTGTCCCACTCACTGTCACCTGGCACCATACGCATAGGTACTGAAAGTGAATATCTTACCACCATCCTCCATATAATTACCCTACCTATGTGTACGCATATTGCTTTGTGGCTATTTGTACTCAACAGTCAGAAACTGTTGCTAAAGTTGAGATAAATTATTGTAAAATTGTATTACATAATGAATAACAAATAATATTAGTCACACTTAGACCTAAGTACACAGAACATTATTTTTGTTATATAATTGCATTTGTCCATCTAATATTTCATTGTGGCTTTCCCAAAAAAATAAATATATCATGCATGTTCCCCCACACCCCCCACACTAAGCACATAAATTAAAGACATAATCCTTTCAAACTAAGTATAATCATTTGTTCTCAGGAGGAAGTAATCACTCCGCCAGGTGTTAATGTAGACCTCACACAAAGTTTTGTGAATTGTTCAAATTGCTCTAAAGTCAGCGTGTAATCATGAAGCAATCCCTAGTGAGCTGAGGATAAACTGTGGCATCATTTATTACACAAAAAGAGATGCATGAACATCTATCTTGCTCACGTTGCTTGTATGAGCAATTTTCCTTGGTTCAGCTACACATGTCAATAATATATTTCAGACATAATTTGCTAGACCGGAAATATTTGCGGTGTGTTCTGAAGGAAGGGCTGACTGTAGGTTTTATGATGTACAGAAATAAGGAAGCTAGTTTCTACATGAAGTTGTGTATATGCGCGACTTCAATATTGTTTATCTTACTTTGACTTATTAAATGACATCATGAGGGAGCACAGTGGCTCAGTGATTAGCACTGTGACCTCACACCTCCAAGAATGCAGGCTTCCTGTCCCCAGCTCTTATTAGTCTGTAATGCGTAATAGTGTGAGTACTCCAGTTTCCTCCCACAGTCCAAAGACTTATGATCACTTAAATCTGTAGCTGTGTCCCAATTCAGGGACTGTATCCTTCGAACGATGTAGTCAGCATAACCTTTATAGGCTGTGTCCTTCTAAAAATCCATCGGGGGTGTCCTTCATGGCCCGGCAGAAGGGGGACACCTTTCTTGAAATGGGGCGGCCTTTTTGCACTGCTGTGACACATGTGGCCTTCCAATGCTGCCTTAAAAGGCGGCAGACTCTGAAATGGGACACTGCTTGTGAGTGTGATCCCGTTGATGAACGCTTGTGCGAGAGACAACCAATCAGGTGGTAGATGAGATGGGTCCAAGCAATTAGAGAAGGCAGGACCAAGACACCTCATTGATTATCTCTCTGAACCAATAATTTTTCGTTCTGCCCTCGTAACATTTATATGTAAGTAAAACTCCCATTAGCAGGTTGAAATTGTGTCATGCCGTGTCCTGGCTGCCCTGTACTTCTTGGAATAGGCCCCTGGTTGACCTTGACCTGAGCCTGTGTAAGTGGTTATGGAAAATTGAGGGGTGTCACAGCACAATACATAAAGATGGACTGAATCTCCTTCCCTTGATCTGCATCTTCACTTTGAGTGAATGCAGAAGCAGCATGAGAAGAGCTATAGCCGAAGCAGGAAATGAATACTAAAAACAGGACTGCAGTCATTGGCAGAGTCTATGCACTGGAAGCTGCGCTATCCAAACTCACACACCTTCCAAGACTTCTGACTGGGATCATGCACACATGGGCCCTTTGCTGAGCTAAACAACAGCTTCAAGTTCCTCCAGAATCCAGGCTGCAGCTCCAGCTTTGGATAATGATAGACAGGATTTTATATTATTTACAATAATGCCAGCCCAGAAGGCCATACATATATCCATATTATCCGATATTCTGGGAGCCGTAAAGGTGGGGAGGGGGGACACTTAGGACGATTCCATGGGCCCCTATGCACAGGGGAACATCATATGATTGGTCTAGGTTAGGGGCCCGATATGGTATGCTTTCATGGGGCCCAAAATCTTTAATGACACCCTATAGCATACTTGTAATTTAACCATAGCCCAAATTAGCGTGGCAATTACTCTATTTTTTTCATGAAATTGTATTAGCAGGGCAACCCTTACAGATGCCTTCCTTAAGTCACACTACTCTTCTAGCATGTCTAAATCAGAGCTATTAGAAAGATCACTTATTACCATGAAAAAGACACTAAATTGAGCTGCCGTTGGAGGATAAAGCTGCAGATGTTTTCGAGTTGGGTGTAAACTTCCAACCTGTCCATTGGTTCAGCACCAAGAAATTTGCTCAGGGTCTGGGTCCTTCCTGCTGGGAACCTTGTCTTCATCAATTTTACTTTTCTGTAAAATAATTTCAAGGCTGTAATATCGATATGAAGTTACAAAAGTCTCAGAACATACATGAAGCCCCACACCACCCCACCTACTGCAAGTCTGACAAAGATGTAAAGTATTAATAATACTTAAGACACTGATGTTACAAACATTTAAGTGCTTTCTGACATATTACTCTTATATCTCTCATTTTTATGTATACAATCGCATTATGGTGTCATAACAGAAAAAATATTTGGTGCAATAATTTTAAATGTAATATTTTGTAATGTTTTGTCGTCAAACTATGTTCTTAAGGCATGTATTTAAGGGGGAAAAAAACATGTTGGTGGAATTTGCTAACTACTGCAGTGCATGATGGGTACGATATCTAGCTGCTACTTAAATTTCATCATCTACAACTGCAAAAATTGCCGTAGTCAGACCCTAGGTGTGAATTTGGAAAGAGATAGGGGGGCATGGTCCATTTTTGCCCCAAGATCCAGTGTGAAGTTGTTCCGCCGTGTTTGAATGTGCCCTGTGATTGGTTGATGCCCTATCCTGGGACTGCTCCCCTAGTTACCTATTATCTGCCCTCCTCCCTGAAATCAATATAACTACAGTACAGTGGAATGTTTGTCTAAAACAGAAAAAAGACATGCAAACATCAGAGGAGATCCGGGGGTAATATTTTACTCGATGGGACACAAATGATATAGCATTATGCTACTACTTATGCATCAGCCACATTAACCGCAAACTAAATGTTATTTACATATTGACCTCATGTTAATACATTATTAATGATTTGTGACGCATGTTTTATCTCATGCAGTTATATTTTACTATACCTGTTAATTCTGTAAATCCTTGTGAACTACTGCAGGAACAAGTAATGAATAACACAAGTGAAATACTGATCTCATGTTTGTTCATCATTGATCAATTATGAGGCATATTTTGTCTTAAGTAACGACTATGTATGCTCATGATTTGTTTATAATTTGTACTTAAGTAGTAGCTGAGTTATTACTAAGTTTTTGTGCCCCGTCAAGTAAAGTGTTACCAATCCAGATTACATCCCGGAGACGAGTCAAACAATGTAGTTTGCAGAATGTTTTGCACTTAGGAAGATTGAACTGTAATACAGCGACATCTACTGGTGACTGAGTGTCTGAGAGCTGAACTGAGACAAGGGCTCAGACCAACGATCGAGGGAATCGGCGCCGATTAGCCAAGCAGTCGTGGGTTTATCCAGGGACCTGTGGTGGGGTTTGTGATTCATCACAGGATTAGAGGATAACGGGTAGAAATGAAAAGAAAAAAATGAGACTGATGTTCACTCGTTTTCGCAATGTGAACCAAGATTTTCAGCTAAGGAAGGATAATAAGACAAGACTAGTAAGACCTGTAACCAAATTGGTCCAAAACAAGTAAGTTGTCCTGCGTTATGACATATAACCTCAGTCACTACTTTTTGTGGACAAGCCTTATTTTCGCTGGTTCAGTATAAAGGTATATGATATTTGTTTCCACCAGGGGGCAACATTGCATGCGTTTGCTCGCAAAGCTTTACAATATGATTTCTGTCGGTGATATCGGTATATCAGGTCAAATCAAATCACAAATTACTTGAAGTTTGGTGGAGTACAGATGAGTGGAAAAACTTGCGTGCAAAGTCCCACAACGGCAGTAACCAAGTCTGATATCACGAGTGTGCTTGTCAATAGCGTAACGTTGTAACTCTTCATTTCACGACTTACAGACATTTGAAGCCCAAAATAACTGCATTAATTAATAAGTACTGCAAAAATACAAAGGGAAGTACTGTAATTCATTTCTAAGATCAGCCTTCACTCAGAGGACTTCAGAGTGCCATAATCTCTTAAGTCATTGGAGCAGACATGTAGGTAACGAAATGTAAATGGCAAGGTATTCATAATCTTTTTCATAACAATCGCACTGTATGTTTGGTTATGATTTGTATCTGTCTGCGCTCACTATATTCTTAAAATTACCAGTTACTGAGAAAATGTTATTTCAGGGCTTCATTCCAGAATAATATTTGTGAATGTTAGTGCAAGCAGAAACCAAGTATTTTATATGCAAGGTGAACTTAATCCTTCTATATAACTGGATATTTTGCTGAATAATTCCAGTCCCATACTTAATCCCCTCTTAGAAAATTGATCCAGAAAACTTCGATCACATTTCTAGTCATACACACTAAATGAAAATATTCCAACTTCTTATCTTGAGGAGGGTTGGGGTCGGGGCCTACCCCAGGCAGCACTGAGCAGGGATGCACCCCATGGGGCACGATGGGTCTGCGTCATGCATATAAACTGTCAGCAATTCAGAGAAGACAATTCCCAGAAATGCCCTGGCACTGGACTGCAAGAAGAAAGTCACACAACACTGGAAGACATATGGAGCAGACGTGGGATTAGAACCCACAACCTGCAATATTTCTATACCAGTTTTGAAAACTGGACAAAAAGCACCTTTGTATTACATGGACTTTTTAAATTTTTTTGCCTTTCCTGTATATATTTCGTAATTATTGGTTATCAGATATACATGATGATATGATGCGTAACATCGATTTTCAGCATGAGAGTCTTCCCCCGAGATCCCCCCCCTTGCTTTGTTATATTATTATAATCTTGATGCATACAATGTGCTGAGCTTCTTTTTTCCTTAAGTGACGTGACGTACCCAGCAGGGCTCAGATTCTCAGCTCTCTAACACTGCTGCAGGGGCCAGATCCTATCTGGTGGCAGGCTGTTCTGGGCTTCAGAGCAGTGTTCGTGCCGGGCCAAGCAGGCCTCAGGGAGGAGAGGCAGCCAAGCTCGCCTTGCGCGAGGGGTTTCGCAAGCAAACTCGCACGCGTTTCCTGCAAGGTGACGAGATGTAACGGTGACCTGCGAACACTGGCCTTCCAGCAGTGCAGTGCAGTGCGAACAGCCTGCTCTGATTGGCCATTTCAGCTCAGCACCTCATGGGGTGGAAATGAGCACTTCCTGATGTACTCCAACTAGGAAAGGTATCAGATTATATTTTCATTGGGAATGTACCTAATAGTCGTAGGTTTCTACTGTCTCAGCTCCGTCACGCTGTTTAATAACAGAAGCAGGAAGGAAAACTGCTGCAACTGCTAAGCAAATACATGTGGGTGAGGCAGATCTTTGGTGTTCCATGCGTGCGCTGCTATGCAGCACATACAGAGTGCCACATGGTGTGGAGCCCCAGTAGGTAGCAGGGTAGTGTAATTGACCTAAGCCTCTGGTGTTAGGGCTTCAAATCCTGCCTTGGGTCCCTATGTGTGGGGGTTGAGTGCTCTGTCTGTGTCATATGAGTTCTCTCCCGTTGTCCAGCGACACACAGTTTGCGTCTGTAGATCTCCTGTAGTGTCTATGTGTGCCCGGTGTTGGATTGAGTCCAGGCTGCCCCATGACCCAATAGTAGGTAAGTGTGCTTGGATGGATGGATAAGAGGAGAGGGAAAACCCCTGAACAGGGAAAAACATCCACAGCGGACACTGGGTCAAAGGACTCCCTCCAGTGCTGATTCCCACACTACAGAGAATTTAAATCCCACCCTCCGCTTCTGGAGCGGCATCTTGCACATTTACGGAAAAGCCTGCCGTGGAGCGCCTTCGGGAAACGCCATAGGCCACCTTGGATGCTTCCGGGAATTCTCCGGCCCGCCGCGCCGTGGGGAAGCGCTGATGGCTTTAGCAGGGCAGGTAGACAAAGGCCTCGCGGCCGCCGACAGGCCTGCACCAGGCCTCCTCCTGACATCTGGAGCTTTTCTTGCTGTCTTTTTTGAGTGACTCACTATGTAGGAAGCCAGCGGGCAGCTCCCTCTCCCCAGTCACCGCTCAGCCGCAGCTACGCCACATCCCTGCCATTGTTGCTTTGTTTTTATAAAGTTCTCGCTGTTCTTGGCCTTCACAGTACTGTGTAAGTCTTAGGCAGTCAAAGGAAATGTACAGTATAAGGCTATTTATCTGGATAGTGAATGTACATTTCCTAAGAAACAAACAGGATTTAACATATGGAATTTAACAGTAAGAATAAAAAAATTATTTTCTGCTCCAAAAAGTTGCTCATATTTTGGATGGCTAGTCGAACACCGCTTCTGTTCCGAAACCTCTATTCAGCCATTATTTGTATTCATTAAATTTCACCATCACCTAATTGGGTAAATAACTTAATGAAGCATCCATTCAGTAACCAAGGTGTGCTGGCGGTCTAGTCGGAAACATATTGGTTTATTGGGCTGCGGCAGATACTGGGCTGATTTAGGAGAGGTTTAGAAATGGCTATGCCGGCACACTCCAACGGAGATAATACTGTGGTCCTACACTAACACGAGGATCATTTAAACATTTTTTTCCTTGATTGCGTAAGACCTTTGACGGTAATGTGTCTTCATGAGAATTTGCACACCGTAATTAAACATGCGCAGGGACAGACTAGGGTCCGTTGCTGGATCTGCAAAGTGTTGGAGCTGAAGGAACGTGAATCTCCTGGTGTGGAGCAGGTGGCCACGGAGGATCGAGAGTCATTTATCAAAGATGAGACGATGGTGAAATTTGTACACATCGCTTCCTCTTAGGGCTTATAAACACCAGCCGTCAGTCTATTCATGATATTTTTGTAGTCAGTCCTGAATACAAACAGATGTACATCGTACTTTAGCGTTCCGGGACGCCTCTGCAGGCTCTCAGAATATTATCATCCTCATAATGACTCTGTTTTGACCAGCTTTGTGACTGCACTCTTCATATAAACAAAAACACACGCACGCCAAATCGCATAAGCAAGCGAATAGCACAAATTCATGTGCTTCTCTTGGGGGGGGGGAGTTCTTTTGTATTTTTCCATGTAGTAATAATTTGGCACAAATAAAACTGAACCGTGAGGTGCGTGGGGCCTTGTGGAAGCCCCACTGTCACAAATGAGAATGTGGAAATATGCAGAAGTACAGCAAATGTCACCTTGGTAACCCGACACACAGCGCGCAGTATTGCGTTAACCAGCTATCTTTCAAATTCATTTTAATATAACTAGGCAGTCCACTTCTCCGCAGCTGTGTCTGGTTTTCATTTCATCTGCCAAATTTTTATGAGTTTTGTGCATAGAATTAGCCTTAAGAATTTATTAGATATTTTAAGGATGCCCAATGATTGACAGCTAAGGGTATGAATATAAAGTCTCTCCAGAGTCTATATATCACCAGAAGCATCTTCTGTGTTCCTGGTGAACATAACATATCAGGTAGATGAATACATTACCATCTTTCTGCACCACTGAAAATTTACGATCCAAACAGACAAACTCCAGCGTGTCCTGTTGGGGTGAAAGCTGGATGTTTAAACAGCATCATACTTTTTTTCTTATTATTTCAAAAGAAGTCTGATGTCAAAGTGGCAGAAAACAATAGAATCATTCCAAAATGTGCCTGTGATGTATGTGAGTGTTGAGTGCGATGCTTTGGACGCAATGGATAAAACATCAGTCTGTCCTTGCGGCATTCCAGGGCAAACGTGAGTGTTTGTTTGTTGTTGCAGGAAGTCCTCGCCAGATCCGGCCCCGCGGCTGGACACAGCTGATCCTGAGAATTCCCTGGGGGGTGCACTGGATGGGATGCTTCAAAGCCCCCCCCCCCCCCCCCGGCTTGCAGCAGGAAGCCCCTCCCCGTGACAGGAAGGCACTCCATGAATAGGGGATGGTGGTTCCCTTCAGACGTGGAACGGATTTGCCAAGAGCTGGGAATGCAGTCAGGAGCCAAGTGCCAGGGCGGGGGGGTTGTCATGGAGGGGGGGGGGGAAATGCTCTGCTCCTTGGAAGTGCACTGGTGGGTGGGAGCTGCTGGGGACAAATTGAATCAAGATGGAGCTGGATTTTGCAAGATGGGAAAATTTGTTACTTAAATGGCCTGCTTCTCCTCCAGCAGCTGATGCAAAAACTATGAAAACCAGGACTGTGTCACAGGCGATATATGATAATAAATGGTGACTCATAAACACAGCTGTTTACCAGACTGCCAGCAGGCTATTCTAGTATTGATGCTACATACAGACAGAGCTGTCAATAGACAGCATCATGTCTTCTAGCTTTAATGATGGAGATTTCATAAAGGTCAGGATTTTCTCAGCCTTTTTTGTAAGATCAAACGTAGTATTTGTTCTTATCAGTTCAGTACCCGATACACCCTCCATGGAGGGGGACCATGTATTATACAAATTTTGGGCAGAGGGACCCGGAAGTGGGGCTTGCCGTCCGGTCCACGCATCGACCCGGGGTTGGGGTGCCCGCAGGAACGGTCCAGCCCTGCTTCCCCGGGGGCTCTGTGGGGAGAGCGTCCATGCCCTTGATCAGAAGATCACTAGTTTGATCCTTGCCAGAATAGTCACTTGTCTGTGGGCCCTTCAGCAAGGCCCTTGACCCTCAGCTCCTAGGGATCTGCATGCTGGCTGTATGTGTCTCTCCTGGGGAGTAAGATGGGCAGGCGAAGCGAAGCATTCCAAAGTACAGGATGATGTGTAAATGGCAAATAAAGGATCATTTCATTTTCACTGTGGCCCCTAGGACCTGCTTGACTCCCCCTGTTGTATGTGTGAAGCCCCACATACTCTGTCTCCAACCCAAAACCAATAATATTTAAAAATAGTAAATTGATAACTCAATTTCAATTTGTGTTCTTATCAATATAACCAATGATTGTACTGAACCAATTAAAGTCAATTATCATTTTCAATTAGGACTACACCTCTCCTAGGTCTTTAAGTGAATTAATTCACCACAACCTCTAGGCTACTCTCTGCCACTGATGTTATTTATTAAAGAAAAAATATACAATAAAAGTCAGAAACTTTTAATGGAAAATATCCTGTCACATGCTCACTATGCTTACTCCCATGTAAAGCCTTGTAAAATGTCATTTAAATTATCCATCCTTCCAGCTGCTTCTCCTTGTGTCTGGGACTGGAACCTTTTCAAAGCCTATTAAAATGTTGAACAATAGTAAGATCCCCTGAAGCCACCACTATTTAAGACAACATACTGACAACTTGTTTAACAATTCAGCTGTAACTCATGCATTTCTTATCTCCCACAATGATTTTTAAAGATATTTGGTTGGCTGTACAGGACAGCCAAGGCAGGTCATTTTATTTTACTGGTTTAAGACACTGAACAAGAAAGAGAACATATCACTGACAGTACATCATGTTCCAGCCAAAAATACATGTGGCAGTGTCCAGTATTGAGTCTAAACACCAGTATTTGGGAACACACCCTTTTTTTACTACTCAGAGTTAGTACGCTCCACACAAAGGCTGAAACGGTAGCCAAAGGACGCCGAGTTTGCCTCGTCTTCCACTAGAGGGCAGCAGCATCATACCTTGCTGAGATTCTCTTCCTGCAGGTCTATTTGGCGTGACCAGGCGCCCCCGATGGGTACCAGCTGAAAGATGCCGTGTCAAATATCTGGCCTCCTACATGGCGTGGCTGGGAACGTTGGGCGGGCTGCGAGGCACACTGCACGCCGTTCCTCATGCTAATGACACATCTGAAATGAAACACGGGCCAAGAGCAACACAGCACCCCGTTAGGGGGGGTTACCGCAATAGCCGCCACCTACGAATCACGTGAAAGCGGCGGACGGCTGGCTTAGTACAGATTCCTCTGTGGCAGCATCAAAACATCGGCATTCACCGAATCACAGTAGCAGTTGTTCTGTCGATTAATGCTGCTTTGTCAAAAAATGCTACCGTAGTGCTAATCGATAGCCCTAACCCTAAGTCTTACCCTAACCCTAACCCCCAAGACCCCTAAAACACTTACCTTAACCGTAATCCCAAAACGATGGAACTGCACATGCGCAGAAAGGCTCGATAGCACTTCTGGATAGGTAGCATTTTACGACAGAACAGCATTTCATGGATTCCTTCATAAATATGCAGCTTGTTTGAATGTATTTATTATGTGCATGTAAGACATAAGAGGATCAAAAAGTATGGGTGATTACCCCGGTCCACCTTAAGTCACTGTCATGATGCTGTTTAGCGTCTAAAGATGCAATGAAAGATGTGTAGTGATGAAGGGAAAGGGGTGACTCATGGAAAAAAGGCAGGATCCAGTGCCTGGAAGACGGCAGTAAGAGAGAGCCGTCTCCTTCCCAGGGGCCGAGTGTAAACCGAGATTGGGGCGGACGTCTGGGCTGTGACTGATGTCAGAGTCGATCCCCTGTGTCACAAAGACGGATCAAAAGAAAACACAGCAGCTTTGGGTCCGGAGGCGCAGAGTGACAACGACAGGTTGTCGGGTGGGGGGGGGGGGGGGGGGCGTGGTGTGACACGCTGAAATGCGCACACGACGATTCCCAGCAGATCTGCTGTTCCGATATTATAACTTCCACAGCCGGAATATATTGTGCCGCTTTTTAAATTCAGTAAGAAGCACCGCAAAGGAAATTTACATCATCACATGTCAGTTCTCGCTACACAACTCTCTAAAATTAGGGCTACTTCATAATTGTTGGGGGGCATTTTTCCACTTAAAAAGCAGCTTTTATTGTTTATCGTTGGCTACTCTGCAAATTGCTTTTTGCTGCTACTGACGTTTGTTTATTAGCCTGACTAGCTAAGCTCATTCTCATCACCTCTCCGGCTCTGTAATACATGCACCCGCACGCACCCCATGTGCGCGTACAAAACAGCCGCCTCGGCTTCAGACGCAGAGCCTCGCGGTCGAGGTCGAGCCCCAAATGCCAGTAAAGAGAGCGCGCATCACGGCAAAACTATTTGCTGGATAAATGGAAAGGATTTCAGTCTAACCACACAGACACTTTACACTTTCACTGACGCAACAGAACTGCCCAAACAAACCGTAGAAAGTATGGCCTGGTGAAATTCATGGTGGGGGGGGTCTCTGAGGATTAAGGGGGTGTTCCATTCCTGGTTGTGACAGAGTATACAATGCATCCGAAATGTGTATGACTCCACTTAAACAATGCTACAAACTACAGTGGAAATATCTGACCAGCAAGTCCATAAGCGTTATTTTAAGCTACAGTTTGGTCCACCGTAAGACACTTCAGGAAAAAATACTAACATGGTTACCAACACGTATTGAAAATGCTTCCATCTACATACAGCTTGATCTGCTAGGAGTCATGGTGTATATTCAAAATGTTAAAAAGTTTAAAAACATCTGATAACCATAAGTCATATTTACATACAATTAATAAAAACAGCTACACATTTACACTTTCTCTACTTCCTATTCTGTACGCGTCAATTGTTTTATTTCCTTTTATTCGAGAATCAATTTGTAAAAAAACAATGCCGAAGGGTGGCTGAGAAGCCTGATTTGACCTGTAGGAGATGAAACCAGACGCTGTGAGCGCTGCGGTCCGGGCAGGTCCGCATTCATTCAGTCCCACTCGGCTCAGTCTCACTCCGCGGGATTTCCGCTCCACACATGGGGCCACAAGGCAGCCGGACGCGGTTGAGAAAATGAACGGAGGAACGGTCATCAAAGAAGTCAAGCAAATGTCCAAGTGGACGACGAATGGTTCTGTAACCTTGGAAATGCTAGAGCACAGCACATCCAAATTCTAGAGTGCGTTGAAATTTATTAATGGATTGCGTGCCTGGATTCAACATAAAAAATCACAACCATAAAATCACCAGCTGGGAAAAATAACCCCTTTTATGTCAGTAAGACAGAAACACAACTCAAAACCAAATGTGCATGATGGATGGAAATAAAATGCATCGAAAATAATAAATATATTGAATATATTTATTATATACATAACTCATATAACTGATAAAAAATGCACTAAAATAAATTAATTTGCCTGATTCCTGAATATTTAGTTATACGAATATTAATTTTACACGCAGAATAAAATGTGCCGGTAATATAGAAGTACGGAGGTTTTCAAAGAAAAAAAAATGTTGGAATTTTAAGTGAAACTTCAGGAAACCTTAAAATAAAGTCAGTCACTAAGATTCCATTAAAATACAGAAGTAATTACAGGAATTTCTAAACCGTTATTTGTAAGATATGAAGTGTCTCGATCTGACAGCGGGAGAACGACTGGCGGCAGAACGGGGCTGGTTTTCGCTTCGCGCTGCTTCGCTTCCGCCGAGCGCAGGTGTGAACGGCCGCATCCTGGCCGCGATTAACGGAACGCGCCGCCGCAGCCGAAACGCAAGCCGCGACCCGGGAAGATGCGCGGGGGGGGGTGGGGGCACATGCTCGTGTGCGTGCCGGCACTGCTTTCCAGATGTTGTTCGGCGGAGGTTAGACTGTGTCTTGGAAAAAAAAGAGGCAACGAGGTAAGAGACCGAGCGCCCCTTTTCCCATGTGGGTGTTCGTTTTATATTTTACAGACAATGTTCCTTTAAAAGTCTGCGCCTGGAAATCCCATTAGATGTGCATATAAAATTTCCCCCATGATTAATAGTTGATGAGGCAGGGTTGGTTGGAGGGTACCAACATGTGGCTGCGGGGCCCCTCCTCCCCGAGATCACGTTACACTCCATAAACTTGCCACTCTTTTCCACCTAGCCTTTAAAAGAGAGGTGGGACCTCTGGCCAGGAATGCCTCAGCGCTGCGAGGAGGAGCTGGGGAGCCGCGAGAGGATGCAGCAGGCTGTGACCGGGCCCCTCCGCCGCCAGCCTGCACAGTAGCAGAGAGACACCCGGAGAGAAGAGACCCTGGATGGTCTTCCTGGCATCACGGCCACTGAAGGAGAGAAGCCTCACCCAGACCAGGGAGAGCAGGCAGGCTTCCACGTGCCTCTGTTCATGTGCTGACTGGAGCTGGATGCCGTTTGGAATCTCGTCCTAGATTGAACATTTCCCGGAGAGTTTTTCCCTGCGTGTTCCGGCTCATGGATCAGTCCGCCAGCAGTTGCATGCGGAGCGCCCACCCGGGCAGCACCATCTGGGGGTGCATGCGGGGGCCGCACTCTGCAGTGCCGTCGCCGGGGCTACCGCCGTACCAGCAGGGCCCGTTCTCGCTGCACCAGAAACCCGAGTTCCTGGCCTATACGGACTTTCCGGGCTCCTGCCTGGTGTCGGCGGCCCCGCACGCTTACCCCCGTGACGACCGCCCCTACGCCGAACCCGGAGGCCCCGGCTACCAGCGGCCCGATTGGCAGTTCCCCGCCTGCGGGGCTCGTACCCGGGGTCAGGAGCCATGCCCGGCCGGCAGCGGCACGGCCGAGGTGGATGATGTGGGTGTGGACAGGCTTCCAGGGCCGGTGTCCGGGTGTCTGGTGGGGGAGTATTCACCGCCCAGCATGGTGCCCACTGAGACAGAGAAGAAGACGCCCAAGAGGAGGAGGGAGGTCACAGGTCAGCAGAAATTCATTTCCATTGGCTGATTCTCATTGATTCAGGCTTTCTTAGTGAAATCGCAGGGCCACTCATTTTGGGTTCATGTTCATGGCTCCCCCAGTGCAGGACAGGAGTCTTTCATTGCCACACAGACAACAAAGTTACAAAGTGCTGTCAGGTGCAACATGCTTGATGACTTTAAATGTTCAGTTTGCCACTGAGTTTAGTCGCAGGTATGGTAGGAATTCTAGAATTTTACCTTAAATATCTCCCTGGTCTACCACTCTGCTCTCTGAATTGTACCAAAAACTAGATCTAAAAATTGTCGCCTTAAGAGTCGGACCACTTGCGCATTAGACAGCCCTGTTCCCCTCACATGGACACAGACATGAGAGAACAGACGCTAAGGCCGCTCACACATCCAAATTCCTGATCACAGTCCAGGGATCAGTGGATATTCTTGGTGAGAAGCATGACTATCAAAATAGCTGATACTGATTTGTAGTGTCTGATTAATTTGCTATCTAAAACACTGACAAACAGCCAGACTGGCCTGCTCAATTAAACAAATCAGATGGCAGCAGAAAGACTATATGCATATCAATACATTTTTGTTACTCAACTTTTTGATCCAGAAGCACAGTTTAGGTCACAGAAAAAAGATTTTCTGCTCTATTTCCAAAACATTTTCTTTGTAAATAGCACAGCGAAACACACTGGCCTTCATGAAAACAATACATGAGCAAAAACAGACTCTTTCACTTGTCACAAAATACAACTTCTCATTTTGCTTGCATCATTACTTATAACACCAATAAGAGTAAAGGCCTGGAAGACGGGTGGATTATTTATTATTATTATTATTAGTATTATTATTATTATTATTCTTATGGTGTGTGAGTGTGCCCTGCAATAGGCTGGCCCCCTGCCCAGGGTTG
>JAABNY020000095.1:27194209-27208646 GCA_015164015.2 Brevimyrus niger
ATCACTCATTATAACACCAATAAGAGAAGAGCAGTAGAAGACGGGTGGATTATTTATTATTATTATTATTATTATTATTATTATTATTATTATTATGGTGTGTGAGTGTGCCCTGCAATAGGCTGGCCCCCTGTCCAGGGTTGTGCCCTGCCTCGTGCCCGTTGTTTACGGGATAGGCTCCGGACCCCCCGCGACCCAGTAGGATGAGCGGTTTGGAAAATGGATGGATGGATGGATATTATTATTAATATTATTATTATTAGTAGTAGTAGTAGTAGTAGTAGTAGTAGTGTTATTGTTGTTGTTAGTAGTGGTAGCAGCAGCAGTATCTTACCGCTAGTACCGCTGATATAAACATCCCCATTTGCCTCAGTCGGCTGTCCATCCCTTCCCCATCCCACACCATTGATCATCAGCAGATTCCCCCCTTCGCCAGTCAACATCTGCTCTATTTGTCACAGCATTTGTGAGCCACACTGTGCTACACTGGAGAGGAGCTGTTGGCTGGACTATCAGCTACCTGAGGGATGCTGGTAACTCATAGGCATCCAGCACTCTAAACTGGCAGCCTGGCTTACTGCAGAAACACATCCAGTCAAAACGTGTATAATGACACTTATGGTTCTCTAAGGGACATTTGCAAAACCGGAAACCATTCAGTATCACTTCCTTTTGAATAGTGAAATTCACCATCTGCCTCACAATCAGATCCATTGATAACCTGTGATCTTCAGTCAGATGGCTGTAACTTTACAGTGGATCCCCTAAACAATAATATATCTATTTTCTCATATCTAAGGTACAGAAATGCAGAAAATTGTGGAAAATGTTATTTGAATTGAATGTGAATAATGAGTTGTGTACCATCCTGAACTTTGGTGAATCATCATCATCACCATCATCACTGTATAACTAATTTACAATGTTCAGACACTCTAGTAAGATTGGTTGTACTTAAGGAAAGACAGCAGCACATTTAGTGTGTCCTGTATCTTCTAGTGCTCAGGTATATTAAGATCTCTGATCCTTAACAGCACAATATTGACAGTAATGGAGACGGTTACAGTGACAATGAGTCAGTGCTGACAGCAGCAGTGCCCGGCGGACTATCATTCACTTTCAAATTTATATCACACCAATCAGTATGGCCGGCCTTTGTAAATTGCATGCGCGCTGGTAGATAATTTCGGTCTGAAATTAAGTTCGCGGTCCACTTATTATTTGGAGCTACTTTTTTTAAGATGTTAAAGTCAAACTTTCTTCTTCAAAAAGTTTCTTGGCACTGAAATTTATCAACTTCTTAGCACAATGGTTAGCTACGTTTTTTTTTGTTCGTTTCAGGAAAGAGCAGTGCATTTTGCGATGCAAAGCAGAGATCTAAACAGATGCATTTTAATTATAAACTCAAGTATTACATCCTCCCTCTGTCCCAGGGAAATAGACTTGCTTGTTATGTTGATAAATTTCCCTGGAGGACATACTGCATTTTTGTTGCTATGATTTAATATGGTATGAAGGTGTGTACAACATAGACTATTAAATTGGACTAAACATATATCCTTTCTGAATTGTAATGTACTGCTATCACAGTCTGTATGTTTATCTAGAACTATTCAATACAGACATGTTAATTTACAGCACATGTGCCCGTAATGAGACAGGCAGCCCAATGATACACAGAGGGCAGTACACATTTTATTCAGATGTTGTCCATAATCGCTGACTTGGCCTAACAGTCCCATCTCCTGAGAGATGGGGAAGTGGGTTCACGTTCACCTTAACGTGACCTTATTACAACCCACATATGCCCCGACCACGTTGACTAAAAGACCTTGCCAGCTGTCTCAATTCTAGATGATTATGCCTCGACATTTTCCATACTTCGGTAGTAACACGAGCCCTTTGCACGTGTGCAGTGCCGACTCAAAATAAACAAAATGAGGTTCAGAATAAACTGGCTTGCTTCACTCATGTACCGCCGGTGTCTGTCTGCGCAGACACTGTATGGATGGGTGATATGAAACATTCTAGACTGCTGACGCCCTAATCAGATCCACCTGCGCACATTATTCATAAGCAGTGATGGCTCACCTGGCAGCAGAAATGCAGGGACATTTCACACGCTGCGCATTTTCTGCGCTGATTTAAGTCATCTGGGTTGCCAAGATGGCAAAACAGCTTTTAGCTTTTAATCAAAACCTTACCCAACCACACAATATTTTTTTTATAGATTTATTTTCTTTGTACACTTTTTTTTATTTGTGTTTATAAGTTTCCCCGCAGTTTTTTAGGATACTCTAATCTCGTTTAAAAACATGAAAAGGGAAAAGAATGAAGCAGTAATTTTAAATCTGTGCTTTTGTTTTGTTTTGCGAGCAATTAAATCTTTACAATGAGCCCTAACAGCAGGACCAGTTTGGTGTTAATTAGGATGAATTACTTTACCACCCTTTTCCAAATTTCTGCCAAATGTTGTCTGACCCCAAAGACTCTGCACAGCAGCAGCCTCTGTAAGGCAGTTTGGCGACATTTATGAGGAGATCTTCTGATGTCCTCACCGGCAGTCCACCCAAAGATTACTCCTGCATCCACATTTACAGTCCAGACGAACACATTTGGCGGTGACGCTGAGATTGTGTGGCATGCAATAAAGGGGTATAAACAACAATCATAATAATAATAATAACGCACCCCATGTGCTACTTTACTGCAGACTGCTGACTTCCAGGCAGTTAGCAGACAGTCAGACCCCAGTCAGGCACATCTGGCTTCGCGAGCGTAACCCACAGCAGTCTGACCACGCGATTGGGCAGGGGCTACACAAAGATGTTCTCAGTGTGACAAATTATAAGCGTTTTGGCAGCATTACGTCAGCTGCTATTCGTCTGAGAATGATGCAACATCACATCCGAGAGCCCGAGACTTAATTGCAATAAAAAGGTATTTGCTTCCCCGGACTGATTTTGCTCTGGTGTTTTTTGTTTTGTTTTGTTTTTAGTATAAGTTGTTTTTAATATAGTTTTCTCTAAGCATAAACTATACGATGCGTTTGGGATCGTCACTGGGCAAGATTTTGCTAAATTTCATGGTTAAGAACAGCCTTGATATTGACTGTGGCTCCTGGCGTTTGTGAGGGACTTTGGGCAGTAAATCGTATTTATGTTCTGTTCGGCCCGATAGATCTCAGAGGAAGGGGGTCTTCATATTTAAACTTTCGGCGGGGGACTCTGCTTTGTGGTCCCTTTTAATGCCGTTCCGCTGCATTCCTCCTTAACTGGAGCCCACTGAGCCCCCCCCGGTGACCCCCTCTCACACCAGCCCCACTGCATCTTCGGCCATCTGTGTGTGTGTCCTGCAGTGGCAGTAGGTCAGATCACAGGACCAACAGCCATATCGGTGACCAGTACAGACCCGTTCGGACCCTCTGGGCCAATTCCAATGGACTACTGTCAACCACCAGGGCATCATAGCAAAACGCCACTAGTAGATTATGATTTTTTCACGGTTTTTCTAGATCTTGAACTTAACCGTTATCTTCTGATCCTCCAGAGACTCACGACTCCACCTTTAAGGGCGATTCGGGCTGCAAAGCGAGGAAGGAGAGGACGGCGTTCACCAAAGAGCAGCTTCGGGAACTGGAGGCGGAGTTTACCCACCATAATTACCTGACCCGGCTGCGTCGCTATGAGATCGCGGTCAACCTGGACCTCACCGAGCGACAGGTACGCACAGAACCTGGGCTGCTCAGCCACGTCTTTCCTGCAGGAGCTGCCCTCCATTTACTCTACCGCGCAAATAGCAATGGTTTGGACGGCCAATCAGAGGCAGTCAATTTGAAAAGGGTTAGGTAAGATTTTCCATTTATGTGTAAAGACTATCCTTCTTTCAGCTCAACTTTCATTATGAAAATGCCAACCTCATCACCACCATTTCATTCTGCCCAGTTACAGGGCTCTTGTTTTAATTTGCAACATTAGTAACATTAATTAATTACTGACTACCATAGTTTCCATAGTACCTCACTTTGCTAAAGGCTATATATGAAACATAATATAGCTTGACCCAGTATATATTACAATTTATTAAAAGATCTATTCAAGTATCCACCCAAGCTGAACCTGTTTTATAACTACAGACTTCAAATACTGGTTCCTGACTGGTCTGTGAGATGCTGACCCTATCCACTCACCCATAGCCCACTCTCCCCAGTGCTTCATTCTGCACGGTCAGTTTCAGACTGGCCATAAAGTCTGTGCCAAGCAGAGATGAGTTTCCCAGGCTCTGGGTCCAAACCCCAGATCCCAGCACTACCCTGTGCTCACTCCGAAACCCCTCTGCAACTCGGCACTGTGTTTTTCCAATGAAGTCTACATATTTTGGCAGCCAGAGATCTTGCACACAAAAATGACAAGGGAGGATCAGACGAAGTAATGCGCTTAAAATAGTGTGGGAACAGATTGTCTTTATTCCTGTGTTGCTGTGGGGAATGCAGAGTGGGATGCACAGAGGTCTCACATGGCCTCCCCAGAGCCCAGCCCACACAGGAAGGATACAGCCTGCGCTCACAGGAAATGATGCCATGACAGTCCCACAGACTGAACACAGTACCTATACATTTCTACACATTCCATTGTCCTGAGCAGGATAGTTACTCAGATATTTCAGTTTTTTCCTTTGTTATATCCATTAGATAAGTAGTTCTAATGACATTACATTTGATTAAACCAAAAAAGAAGTGTCAAATAAAAGAAAGGAAGAAAAGATCACAGGAAATGCAGTAGAAGCATTAATTACAGTGATCTCTTTATAATGGACACTGTAATGAAGAAATGACTGCTTATCTGCTATTCCCATATTGCAGTATAGTATCTGCGTTGATTTTACTGGATTTTTGGTCACAATCCCTGTGTGTCATCTGTAGGTAAAAGTGTGGTTCCAAAACAGACGGATGAAATGGAAGCGAGTGAAAGGAGGGCAGCCCGCCTCTCCGCATGACCTGGAGACAGACGACGTTGATTCTGCAGCCTCGCCCAGCTCTGAGTGACAGACTTGAGCCAGCCTGCAGCAGCTGAATGCCCGTTGATGCCGCATTGCATCTTGGGATGCCTGGTCGCTGGAGTGGCCAGTGCCCATTGACTGACAGACTTGTGCATCTGCAGTGATTTTTGTACGTTTTCCTTCTCGCCTAAACAAATGGCAAAGTGCTTTCCTCTGTACACACTCTCCAGGTAGTTATGATCAACATTCAACTCTTTTACAATGAGAACTGATTAAAAGTGAGGAGAGATGTTTTGGCATCATCAGTCCAATGAAAATGTAAATCAGTCATTTAGTATACCTCTGCTGTTGTATATGGAAGTGCTTTATCTGGTGAGCAGTTAAGGTCGATGAAAAGCATCTGTCATTTTCAGCTTTCTGCTGAAAAAATCTTGTAAATGTTGCCAAGTTTGCGAAACTTCCAAAGCTTCACAGCCATTCCAGACTTGCCAATTCAACTGGCTTTTGACATGTCGTGGTGTTTTTTTTGTTTGTTTTTTTTTTTAGTAAACTTTGACTTTTGTTTGTATTTCTATGTTTTTACATTTGAAAGTTTAATAATAAATGAAATACAGATGTAGCAAATTAAGACCTGCAGTTAAAGGCTTCAATAAATGCTATAAAATTTTAAGCAAGGCCTTTATAATTTCCTTCTGGGTTATGGGGGGTGGGATTACAAAGCGTTTCATTTTGGCCCACAATTGCTTATGCAAGTTTTTAATAGAGCTTTCCGTCTCATTGTTTTTACAAAAACCGCGCGGCGTCATTTAAAGCTGCAGCCGCAAACTTCTCGATTCTGCAAGCGTGTATGCCTGCACGGAAACAATACCACTTCCTGGAAAATCGTTTCTACATTTCTTCTGAGAATCTATTCCTGCTGATATATCACTCATTCTTAATTGGCCTGGAATGATGATGCTATGTTGCTGACAACAGGCAGAATAGACAGCATGTGATTGAAACGTTGGGTCTTACTGCGCCGCTCCACAGAATGTACACGGGCGGTGCCCTTGAGTGCTTCTTAAGACGTAGAAGCACTTCCCTGCTTCATTCTGAAGACGAAAAGGGAAGCATCTGGGCAGAGGAGTGGCGAGCAGGATCAGATTGGCGATCCGTGTGGGACAGGTCCGCGAGCTAGAGGTCAGACAGCTTCCGTACAATGGAAAGGGGAAATAATAGGTTGGAATGGGCAAAAACAAGTCTTCTCAAATACAGGATGTTGTTGTAGCAGGTAGCAAGTCGTCCAATTTCCTGCTTCCCAGAGGAGACATTTGAAAAGTGTTGCAGTCGGTCGGACACACAATGGCAGGCCTATGTTCTGGCCGGCCTTCTGCACAGAAGCCCTTGGGGTTACTGCCCTCTGCGCTTTTTCCAGCAGAGGTATGATTCCAAACACACCCATCAAGCCCCGTAACCCTTAGCGCACCAGACCCAAGAGGACGACATCTATAGGTCTACGACAGCTGCTGCAGGATGCCACTGTACTGTTTCCTGCCCGGCAGAGCTTTCTAAAATGCCGAGAATCCCAAAGAAAATAATCTTTTTATTTATTTTGAGTGTAAGGCTTGGTGGCCTATACGCTCAGTTAACTCTGTTAACTCATTACTCTGTTCGTGTTGACTTCATCCTTCTCGTCAATTTTTGATAACAGCACGAGACCCGAGCTGCCATTAAATGAGTCTGTCACTACTTGCAGAACAACAGGTAACTTGAAACATATTCAAACTGATTCATTGGTTACCGTATCTTCACTCTTTCCTGATTGCTCAGAATTATAACTGAGAATAATATATCTGCTTGGGTCAGCTGAGAACACACTTGAGTGGGTGCTAGTCTGTCACGGCTCAAACACCATTAGCAGTTCAGAGACACCATCTCACCTAACCACATGGCTTTGGGCTGCGGGAGGAAACTGGCGTATCCAGAGGAAACCAGTGCAAACCAGTGGGGGGGGGGTCATGCGGACTCCACAGTCACTGATCTGGGGACGGGAATCAAACCCACTTCCCTGGAGGTGTGAGGCCACAGCAACCCACTGAACCACCAGCCCCTATGTGCTAGTAAATGTGAAAGCTGTCAAGAACCATAATATTTACTGTATATAGATGTATGGTGACACTTTGCATTAACTGCACCTTCGTAATGCATTCATTATGCATTCATAGAACATTCATAAGCAGCATGTAAACAAAACTTAACATGTCAAAGTATTGCATTCATAATGCTTTCAATGATCAAGACATGACATAAATATACAGCTTCACATATATTTTTATATATTTTTTGTATATCATGTAGTTTTTTATTGTTATATTGTATAGTCCTTTATTGCTGTTTTATTGCTCCCGTTATATTGACCTTTTGCTGCTGTAACAATGCAACTGTGGGATTAATATAGGTCAACTTTTTTTCTATCTTATTCTGAAGATGTGGTTAATGTGAAGCATTACCAAATCTACTAAAACTGAAGAAAGGGAAGTGAAGTGAAGGCTAACACGCCTTAGCACTGGTGCACAGACGGTACTTGATATAAATGAGCTGTCTCAGCTTGTCACTAAAATTAATATGAAGAAAACAGATATAAGCTCATCAAAAAGTTAGTGCACCTGCTGCTTTGGGCAAAACACTTATATGGATTGTGGCCTCCCTGCTGAACACTTACGTCATGAACATGTTTGATGAAAAAAAATTGTGCTGTTACAACAGGAAAATCAAACAATAAACAAATAATCTGGATTTAGCAATGGCACAACAAAGGATAAAAAAGAGCAAGCATCCCAGACAAGGAGGACAGCACCATCGATATTAAAGCAGCTTTGATTATTTAAGCAGACTCCTCAATGGAACATTCCTTAAATATCTCCGGTCTCGAAGAGTTGTGAATATAACCTTTGCTTCCTTTCTGTGGGCAGTTAAATAAATGCTCTCACAAGAAAACATTTGCTAGCAGTTGGAAGACAAGCAAGTGACTTCATTTGAAATGTAACCGGAGATTCATATAATGGTCTTTCATTGTGGTGAGCAGATATCACTTTTGAGTGCAAGATTACAGTGAGGAAGCTGCGGACTTCACTGGCAGGGGTTGCTGAAGTGCTGCTTCTCGATTGACCGTCTCTACCACACACCCGGAACTTCCTGCTGTCAGTGACATGAATGCACACCCAATGGAGAATTATTTTGTTTTCATACAGGAACAACAAAATTATACTTTAAATATTGTCTCGGACATTAATCATTAGCATGAAGCATGGTGACTGACATTTCTCCTCCAGAAAGATGTTTCACAAAAAGAATTTAATCCCAGTGGGATTTGTCATTCCTGATTGGTGAAATTAATGTTCTTAAACTGTCATGACAATACGGATGAAACATTTGGTGCCGGTTGCCTGTGGCAAACCAGTAGCTTTTCTGCAAATCCGTTACTCATGTTCAGTTACTGGCTGAGGAGCAGCACCATCTTTAAATGATTCATTCTTAATGTCTTGGATGTATCTTAGAAACATTCCTTCATTTCTATCTATTAATATCATAAGCAAGCATCCAAGAGCACTGGAAATAATCTTTTTCATAAATTCTATCACTGGATAAAAATGTGTTCATGGGATGATTGAGGTAATACCACAGTCTTACACAGATCCACATCTACCTATGTGCGGCCTACACCAATCCATGCTCCATATGTGCTTATCCGGGACAGGATAGCACTGGGTCTTGAGCCTATACCAGAAGACACAGGGCAAGACACTAGGCAGGGGATACCCTGGGAGGGATATTCTGGGCTGTTGCACATTCACACAACCAGAAACCTCACCTAACTACACACTTTTGTAATTGATGGGGGGGGGGTATTACCAGTTGGGACAACATGCAAAATCCACACACTCAAAGAACATGGAACTGGAAATAACTCAAAATAACATTTTCTCTTTTGCAGTTGATGTGTCTGATAAATATCACAAAAAAGTTTTCAATTGCTGGCACTGACCAGTGGTCTGGTATATTTTATTATGTCAAATATATGTTAAATAAACTTGTAGACATTTTGCAGCATATCCTGTGTCACCAAAAGGGAAAAAAAGTCTCTGAAATACACAGTCCATTATCGTCAGAGTTTTGGATTCTGGGACTAGCCCATGACTATCCGAAGAAATACAAGTTATTTCTGATAGCGTCCTAGAATTTAATGTTATACTTAACTGAACAATAGATGTGCCAGAATTGAAGAAACATTATATACCTTACTGGACGTAATCTCGGCTACTGTTAACTGTTAATTTAAAGGTCTTCGGGGCCACAGAAGGCTTGCGTGAAGATCTGGGCTTGATGGATGGATAGAGGTGGTGAGGTCACAGCTGACAAGCGGTCATCGGGATTAAAGCGTGTCCTGCAGGCCCAGCTCTGCTGGGAAGAGCATCTGCATATGGAGCAACTGTATGTTATTGTTTACGGGGGCGACGCTTCAGGGCTGACATCAAAGCCGTGTGACATCTGAACCGCTCGGAACCGAGGTGAGTTCTGACAGCAGATACTGATGAGATACATTGAATTTTACAATCTGAACAAAAAAAAACAATACATTTTATATTGAAAGTGCTTGGTCTGTCGCTGGGGACATGAGGCGGATATCATAGCCAGAGCTTGAAAGCACTTTGCTCCATCCGTTTTCACAAGTAATACTGGATGACAAAACCAGAAAATGAAATGTTTCATATCATGTATTTTACTGTGCTGCGGAGCACACGCAAGCACGGTGCCCATTGTCAGTTTAGTTTAATCAGATTGAGCTCTGAAAAATAACAGTTATGACATATATGGAGCCGGATTCATGAGTTGTTTATTTGAATTGTTTAGAGATCATTTAAAAAAAAAATAGTAAACTCACTGCTTCACGAAACACAGATATTTAAGGTAGTGCTCACAGTGCAGGGCATGGGGGGGATAAATGATTTTTTTGTTTATTGATACAAACCACAAGCCAAACAAACTGAAACAAATATTTGAAACTTTTTGGCTTTTACCAGGGCAAGAACTATGTGGTTTTTATTTAAGAGGATCTTTTTCCATTTTCCAGACTTGAACTCAAGGTTATTTTTCTGCTTCAGACTCTTCTCGTTGTCACATTTGTGTGCTTGAAGAGTGACAGTAAGGTAAAAGATGATTTCAGCCACCCCTCAGTTAATATGCAGGAGTATTAAGGCAAAAGTCTTATTTTATTTTTCTTAATTTTAAGATATCATTTTCTAGATTGTGGGTGTACTTGTTTCATCTGGACTCATGGCAAGTTGCTGAATGTCCAAATGCAATCAGGGAAAAGGAGGGAGAGAGGAAGGGGTTAATGTGACAAATGGGATGGATTCTGGATGCTGTGATTGTCTAAGTTTGATCTTTAAATGCAGATGATTCAGATGATATCTGGGAATTTTTGTCAGACGTGATGGTCCAAAAATATCCATCTTTAGAGTTTGTTATAAATTTCTGCATATATTTTTGGATTTCGGGTTATTAAAGTTACCTTTCAGTAGTAACCACACTTATTCCAGATCTCTGTTTGTGTTAAATTGTCATTACACTGGAGAACATTACTGAGGGCCCCACCCCCAATCAACCATAGCCAGGCAGGCCAGATTTCCGCAAAGATCAATGTAAGACGTGGGTCACAGAGAGGCCTGAAGACAAATATTCAAGGTTGCTTACCCCCCTTGGCCATAAAAATTGTGTTATTGTAGGCCACCTGTGAGTTTATTCCCACTTTGTACATGTAGCCCCCATCCAAACATCCCGGGCTAAAAGCAGGGGAGTGGGGGGGGGGGGTGCCTGGTGAGTCTTCCGCATGCCCTCCCAAGACAGCAGTTTTTATGAGTAGGAGATAAAAAAGCTAAAAACCCAGGGTATGCGTGGAGTGGAGGGATGTGTGTGTTTGTGGCGAGTCAACAGAGGAAATGGGTTAGAAATGAAGAACTGTTGAAATGAGTAATTCCGGTGCTAGCCTGTGTGCAGGGCGCTCACAGATGAAGACTCTACTCCCACACTGCCTGTCTGACTGACCCCCAACCTGCTCTGAGATTGGTGAGTCCTCTGAGTCAGATAAATCTCCTGCTTCCACCTTGTTCAATCAGTTCGGCCTGGGTAGGGTCCCGGAACTCAGTGTTAAATCACCCGGCCTTCCTGCTGGTTCTCTCTGACAGCCCATTGGGCCAAGTGGTGCCAGGGTCACAGGCCTAAGCCAACAGCCCTGCTCCTACTGTCTGGAATATCTGATTGGCTCTCCTGGGTCCTTCCCGAAATCAAGGAGTCAGTGTTTGTCGAACGTTGTGCACAGCCTGCAGTCCTATTCGCTTTGTGGTCCAGTGGTGCAGCAGGGGTGAGGAGAGATCACAATCCCCAAATGGCTTGGATTACACGCTGTTGACTTAGGGACAGTGGGGTTGTCGTGCTCCAATCTCATGTGGAGCATTGCTGTTCTTCCCCTGGGTCACTGGCCTACTGACCGTTTACCTTTGCCACATGTCCGGTCATGCGTGTCAACATCACCTGTTTTTAACAGATCAATTCGGCGGCAGCAGTAGCTCTCTGCATACACCAGTGG
This sequence comes from Brevimyrus niger, assembly GCA_015164015.2. Taxonomy (NCBI): domain Eukaryota; kingdom Metazoa; phylum Chordata; class Actinopteri; order Osteoglossiformes; family Mormyridae; genus Brevimyrus; species Brevimyrus niger. Next base: position 27,205,833 of record JAABNY020000095.1, read on the forward strand.
CCAAAATTGCAGAAACACAAGTTCTACAGTCTGCAAAACTTAATTCAACTTTTACTCAACTTACTCATTTGTGACATTCTTTGATTATTTATACACATTACCATAAGGCCAAAAACACTAGGTGTTTCCACAGTTTTGGCCACTAGCGTACAGTGAGCCATTATAGACGATTCAAGCGGAATAAGGTTTCAGCATGTCACTGGGGCACAAGTGAAGGACCTGCCCAAGATTCTCCACAGTTTCAAAGCATTATCCTTGCGTAAAACGTACAGTAAAAAGTCATACGTTGGCTTTCCGTCATTAGAAGCAAGCCTGCGTGATCCCCAGAGCTTTGTGCCTGTGATCCTCGCATCTTCACTGCTGCAAAATTGGTCATAAAGCAGAACAGATTTTCCTCTGTAAAGTAATAAGTGGTGAACCGTCGCAGACTTGTTATGCCGCCTTTGAGCTGTTCTCACTCCGCAAAGTTGATGCAGAATGACATGTTCATTTTGTTTATTCCTCTGAGCGCTTTCAGTACATTGTGCTTCCAGATGTTTCTGCGAGACACATCTGTGTCGGCCCCACTTCCTGGAGTGGTGATTGTGCGAGATGGTGCTCTGGCCATGAGGCGGCGACCAGGGAGCGAGGAAGCGGCTCATTCCAGATTCTGACCGTGATTCATTGTGAGGGCTGGAACGCTCACATGAATTCAGGCAGCTTTCCTGTAGCACAGAGCTATTCCAGAGAAGGGCTCTGGGAGAGTGGACAGTGATGACACTAGGGCCTGTAGGCTCACAAACTGAAGGTTATTACTGCACTATGGGTAAGGAACTTAGGGAGTTATGACTCATCTCGATGAACAGGAAGCTGTTTGACACCCAAAATCGTTTGCGTCGGTCAGTGTAAGACCGCAGCCAGCGGCTATAGCATAATTCTCAAAACTTCTCTGAATATTATTATTACTGAGTCAGTGTGTGGTGCGAGCTGGGACATGCGGCTCAGACCGGCCCAGTCAGTGCCCCCTAACCCTAAGCCTCTCAGCAGCTTCCTTACCGCACGTGTGCCTGCCTGAGTCAAACTGTCTCACTCACATTCTCTCTGCTGCTGCCATGCATATCAGATAAGTGCAAAAAAATATATATTTTTTTTATTCAAAAACCAACAATAACTGTTGTCAATTAAACTAAAAAGAAAAAACAAGGATTAGAAGCTGTTAAAAAGTTCTGACAAAACACTGCTTTGTTGCTGCCGCCACATGCTCTTGACGTCCCAGAGGACAATTTCCACTCTTGTGTTACGGATGGCTGTCTGACACGGAGCTGGGTGAAAGGTTGTGGCCCATGCTGGTGTGTTTGCAGTGGTGGTTGATGGGGGGTGGAGGGTGGAGGGGGGGGTCCCAGAGGATGCCCAGTTACAGGTCGACGCACCGGGCTGCACACCACGCAGTACTGCAGTATTGCCATGGGAACACTAGGATTTCTCACCAGCTTCATGCACGGATGCAACTTGGATGAATAGAGGAGCATAAGGTCCACAGATCTCCATCCACAGATTGCGTTTGACCTAATATGGAATTTTCACTGCCTCCGCGGTCCAGTTTATTTCCTGTCCCGAACAAACAGTATGAACTTCTGGCATTCAGACATGGCAATGATATTCTATATACCACATGGTATACCACAAAAAAATTTCGTTGGACTTCGGTACAATGACAATAAAGTCTATCTATCCAGATATCTATCTATCTCTATGACAGCAGTGGTGCTGTGGGTCTCCAGACCAATTGATCTCCTTGCTGTAGGTCCCCACCAGTAGGAGAATGACCCACGCACTGGTGCCATTCTCCCCTCACGGTCCCGTTACCACTTAGCCCCTGAGATGAAACGGAGAGCAGGACCGCGTTCGTAGCGTGACAGGCTAAAATTTTCTGGAGCTTTTCCCGTGTTATTCTACATCCAGTACTGTCTTTCATCAGCAAAGTCCTCCCGCTTACAGTCTCCCAGAGAAGGGCCCAGTGTTGGGTTTCACTGGAGATCTCCCACCGGAGCCTGTGGGAGGATGATTTTTAACACATGTAGAGCCGTCCTGAGGAACAATGGCCTGCCTGTTATTGTCAGCTCCCCCAACAGGACTGGGCCGGTGATGTCACACTGCACTCCCACCTTTCGCCTCCTCTTTAAGGCCCCCGTCCAATTAACACCTGTTTTCGCGGCTGCTTTGCACCCAGGCGACCTCACAGAGCAAGGTTGTTTGGTCTGGGAGGGATTCCCCGCAGCCTCTGATATTAATGCTCTGATCCCACTGATAGCCTGTGATATTAATGCTCTGATCCCACTGATTTCCATTCTGCATGTCCCCGGATGTCGAAAAATGTCCCATGAGCCCAGATGTCCACAAGCCCCCAGAAATGACAGACATACAGGGCTTGGGAAGGAGGTGGGGTATGTCATGTGCGTTACCCAATAATACATTTTATAAATATTATAAATTGACTTAACTTCTTTCTGTTCAATGTCATATCAGCCCCACATCTGTATTCAGTATTTCCAAATGTATTTACAGCATTTACAATTTTATGGCTTTTATAGTATTTATTACAGTGTTTTTGGTAGTATTGTTTTATAGCATTTATATTTGCAGAATGCAGTAAAATGCATCTTGCTCATTCCTTTACACAACCATTACATCCACTGGCAAATACTGTACCACGAAATAGTTATTCTTTAGTGAATTATTCTTAGTACCTTACTTTTATTCATTTATCTATCTATCTATCTATCTATCTATCTATCTATCTATCTATCTATCTATCTATCTATCTATCTATCTATC
>JAABNY020000095.1:27221910-27232830 GCA_015164015.2 Brevimyrus niger
CTTTAAACTTAATGGTGATTTTATCAAGTAGGCGTACAGGAAATGTCTGTATATTTATACAAAATAGGCAAGCTTTATATTTATATATTTATAACCATACTCATTTTGCCTACGGACCACTTGCATATATTATGATCAGAGAAGAATTAGGCTAATTTAGTTGTTTTTCTTTTTAAGCCTTGTAAGATTACGGTAATATCTTATGGTACTATTCTGATAACCCTTCATTGTAATATGGCGCTCCACAATCATCATATTGCCAGCAAATGCATGAATTTACTTGAGCGACGTTTTTGAGCAATTTCTGAGGAAGGGTCCCATTCGTGACTTTGTTTGCGCAGATAACGCATTTCGCCCAATCATCCCTTCATTATTCTATTCATATTGGAACTGGCGATCCAGTCCAAGATTACGACATTTTATTCCACGAAACACAGCGCCAGTGATTCAGTAAGGAGTGCGCCCACCAGAACTGCATGTCGATGCAAGAGTCATAATTATAATTGTGTAATTTAAGAGAATCTGGTGTTTTTTTTGTGCCCTTAGCAGAAAGAAATCTATGGAAGTCTTTGTTTTTCCTCTGAGCCCCCCCTTCCACCCCTTTGTACTGTTGCCCCACTAGTGCCTAATGTACACCCCCCAGCCCCATCATCTACATTGTGTATAACTGTGACTGTCATTTGCATAGAACTGGATTCCTGATGATAAGTAGGCTTTAAGTAGAAAGCTGCAGTACCCTGAACAATCTTGGGAGATGCCAACTGTTAACAGGAAAAGCCAGAGCCAGCAGTTAGACTCCAGTCCTGAAGGGAATGCTAGAAACCAGAACACCTTATTTAATATTACACTTAGTTTACAAAGTTTTTTTTCTGAAATTGTCTGCACTGTCACTGGTTACTTATCTTGTGCACAGAATAACGTGGCGAGGGGCAATTTAAATTTTTTTTTTTACAGCAGGATTGTCTACTGTAGGTAGGGCCCAACAATAACTTTAGCCCAGGAGTCCCAGATCAGGTCAATGTTGCTGCACCTACTGTACCACATAGTGAAACTCCTTGGGATACTGGCTAGTGACCCCCCAGGCAGACATATGGTCCAGTCCCACCCTCTGGAAATGACCGTTTATCTGCCGCAGCCAGGTGTTATGTAGGTGTTCACCCCGGCCTGGTCCAGCCGCTCGGGTCCTCAGCAGTGAGGATCCTGTGAGCCGAATCACCGTCACGGAATCGCACCACATGACCGTAGTGCCGTAACTGACGCTCCCTCACACTGGGGATCCTGTGAGCCGGACCATCATCAGGGAAACGCGTCACATGACCATAGTGCAGTAACTGACGCCCCCTCACACTGGGGATCCTGTGAGCCGGATCACCGTCAGGGAATCACACCACATGACCGTAGTGCCGTAACTGACGCTCCCTCACAATGCAGGTAATGTGCCTCATTCAGGACTCCTCTAGCAACCGCTCATTCGACACAAAGTCAAACCAGCAGTACCCAGGGATTCTCTGAAGAGACACAGTACCGAAGGAGTCCAGTCTTCATCTCAGCTCACTGGATAGTGTCTCACAGCCATACAGCAAGACAGGGAGCACCAGGACTCTAAAGACCTGGACCTTCATCCTCATACATAGATATCAGGAGCGTCACACACCCCTTTCCAATGATCTCATGACCCCCCATGCTCGCCCAATCCATCTGCTGACTTCATAGGAAGAGTCACCAGAGACATGAATGTCGCTGCTGAGGTAAGTGAACCTCTCAATGCGGTCAACATTCTCTCCACAGTCAGACACACTGTGCCCAAGAGGTCATTTAAGGCCTGGATCTTGGTTTTTATCCAGGACACCAGCAAGCCCAGACACTCAGACTCCTCGCTCAGTCTCTCAAGAGCCCCAATCAGAGCCTCGATTGATTCACAGCATTGTTAGTGAGGTCAGGATCAGCAAATCCTTCTTCACCAATAGATACCCCACAGCTGCTGGACCTCATGACCCTGCCCAACACCCCTTCCATACAAGCATTGAGTAGGAGCAAGAACAAACCCCAGAATCACCTGGGAAGAATGCAGAGGACGGATGAGAACCTTCAGTACTAGGGGGGCAGCCAGCAGAGTCACCCGGCCAATAATAGGTGTACAGAGATCTGCATTCCTCAAAAAATGCCGCCACTGAAATGCAGGGTGTACTAACCCTAACCCTAATCCTAACCCTAACCCTAGCCAAACAAGCATGGGTCATCATGCCAGAGAGATAAGTTCCACACATCTATCCAGATAAGGACCCAGGTGCTGCTGTGCAGTGGGTGAGGCCTCAGCATTAGTTCCAATCCCATCATCTGGGAAGGAAGCTCCCTGGGGGCAGTCCCCCATCCCCTTCATGGTGCGTGCAGCCTTCCTGTGGGCGGCTGCAGCACAGATACTACCACAGAGAACAGGAACGAGTCCCGTCTGCTTTGCTGGAGCTGTGCGTAGTTTTTACAGCGGCTGGAGTGCCAATCCCACCACTAACCCCCAAGTTTTTCCCTGCAAGTTGGAGGTCCGCTTACAGGGAATGCAAAAAAAGAAACAATGCCAAAAGTCTTGTGTTTTATTTGGTTACTTGTAAGTAATGTCAGTGCTAGGTAGCAGTTTTAGTTATCATAGGCGGGATTAGGGTTATTCCCAAAGAGATTAATAGTAAGTAAATGTGTATTTATGTATGTAAATATATATATGAATGCATGAATGCTGTTATAAGAGCTGTTACTAATAAAAAAAAATCTTTAAGACGTGGTGTAATAATGCACTGGACTAAATGAGCGGCGGTAAAGCAGGTGTGAGCAGGTGTGACACGTGACCACGTGCAGCTCATCCGGCTGCTCAGACGGACACTTTCACAAGATCTCAGAGCACATGAGGAGACGGGACCCACCGCCTGAGACAGCGGAAAGGGAGCCCCTGAGCTCACCCCGCCACGACCCCGTTCAGAGCAGGAGACACTCTGGAGGGAACCTGATCCATGAAAAAGAGTATGAAGTCAGATCCTTACTTAAGGAGCCAGGCCACAGATCCCTGACATGCAGAGACGGGGCGGGGGTGAGGTGACTCTGCCGTTTTCTGAACGCCTGCCAGGAAAGTTTAATGGCTGTGGAATTTGGACGGGAGAAAAGCAGCCTGGAAGTTTCAGAGGAAGCGGGGATTTGTGCTTCATGCGGCACCTCTGTTTGTGCTCCCGCAAGGGCGGCCGGCACAGAGCAGGAAGCACGTCAAAGTGCTTTTCCATGGCCGGCCCGCGGGGGCCCCCCCCCCGAGCACCGCCCACCCCCGCCCTGCCGACCCACCGTGCGTGGGCATAGACCGGGATGCACTTACAGCAGACTTAGCGGCAGATTTACACAATGAATCCGAAAGACAAACAAAACAGACAGACAGTCACCATTAAAAGATCGATGAAAAACAAATGCATTATCCTTTATCTGTTGTTATAATGACAACAGGGCAGTCAGGACTATCTAATTAAGATTTTCCATCACTTCTTAATTCTTGGGGCTTCTGTTTAAGGTCCCAGACATCGGGTCCCATGTGGTACGAGGGTCAGTCTGGAGGAATCTGACAAACCGTCGGGTCTCCATCCTGCTTCTCTCCTTTTAGCCTCGCCCAGTGATGGTTCCTCTTGCTGTCACCCGTAATGCTCCTATTTCTGTTCACTCTTCATCCCTCATTCCAAACCCCCACCCACCTCCCACCTGATCAATCAGTCTCCAGGGGCCTCCTCGTTCAGGCCACTTACTGGTCTTCGGGGGCCCCATCAGTCGCTCCCTCGCCTGCTGACACAAGGTTCATCCAGAGTGACACCCACACCTCCACCTCAGTCCCCCCCCCCCCAAGTCCAACCACTCCCCAACCAGCAGAAGGGCATGTTGATGGCAAAGACATCACCAACCAATTGCAGATGTTTCCCACTAGGAGCAGCTGGGTCGTTATTTGATCCTGCAGATTAATCCAGACTTAGGATGACATCAATCCAAACATCATTTCAGCTGATGCAAAAATATATCAGCCCATTTTATTACTATACTGGCTGTACTCCATAATTTTTCTTCAACGTTGTTCGTGCTTCGGAGTGTCGTGCTATAGACATAGTGTTCATTGCTGTGTTTTCTTGTTGAGATAACCAAACAAGGAATAAGCATCCAATCCCATATGGTCACAGTCCTTCCTAAAGAGTGATATTAGGCACTGTGGGTAATGAAAGGTTCTGAATACCTTAGATTAGTTCCAGGCTGTAACAGAGAAGAGAGATGTTTTATGTCTCCAGAACCTAACCGGAAACAAAAGTTTGACGCTTGTGTCCACCCTAAACAAATGATTTTCTCTTCACTCCTGAAAAGCCATAAACACCTTCTTGTGGATATTTATGAATCTGATAATAAAATTTCACCCTTACAGTGGAACTGACTAAAAGCCTTGCCAAAAAACTTTCAATAACAATTACAAAAAGGACACAGTGCGCAGAAAAAATATATTTTTAGAAATCAGACTAGAGATTTGTAAAACATAACTGACCCCGTGTCTGTCCCTAAATAAACTTAGACTAGCCAGGGCTCTATTTTCACTTTTCCACACCTTTTCGGGGGCTGATTTCTTAGTGCCACCGGAGGCGTCGAAACTTTCGCAAAACTAGGAAACCAAATGCTGCTGCGAGATGAGGTGTCGGGCTCACTGTTTATGGTGGGAACCACAAAGAGAGGAAGGACAGGGATATGGGAGCGTCGCACTGGCTGCTGATGGTGACAGCAGCGACTTCGGAGCTGCGAGGTCGACCTCAGGCTGCCCGGGGCGGCGGAAGGCAGCATCTTCACAGGATCTCAGCCATTGGTCTGGGGAATTTGGGCTGGGGAGGCACGTGTGTTAATTCTACGCAACCCCTACACGCTGTGCTGCTCTGTTGTTTGTTTTCTGTTCCCGTGGGGGAAAGAGAGCCCGGGGAGGGGGAGGGAGGGGGGGTGATTTTGGCTACCTGTTGCTCTGCTCCTGGGCTGGGCCGGCAGGAATAACGCCGGCTGTTTACTCAGCTGCAGTGCTCCCCAGGTCTGGGGGCAGAGAGGATGTGTCCTTGGGCCCCATTAATCACTAAAGCCTCAGAAGAGATAAACAGCTCGGGCCCAGCGGGGAGGAGTCGGGTCGGGCCTAACAGCGGGGTGTCCGACCCCCCCGGGGTCCACCAAACGCTCCTGCCCAGGCCCCCAGTAGCACAACTTTCTGCCCCCCCCCATGCAAATGCCCGTTGAGCTTCAAGCAGACAACTAAGGCCACATATGCATAACCGCGTGTCGTAAAAGGGAAAGTGATACAGCACCAGGCGGGTGCCTAGAGGTTAACAGGGACTATCTGGTACTATTTATTACTTTTGGTGCTTGGAGGGGGCGCTCTGTTACCAGCAATGGTATGCAGCTACCTGCAGAACCTGTTTATACAGGTGGATCTTCAGTGAAATGCTCTTCCGCTGTCCTTCTGGAACAACAAGCTGCCAAATTCTGGGCACCGGTCCTGTTCCACACCTCTGTCATTATGTGGCCTCCGGAAGGTCTCAGAATTACCTTTCTGTTGCCCAAACTGTTGCACTTCTGTTGTACTCTGTACTGTCGCACTCTACAGCATGACCTGATACTCCCTATGTCTCTTGCGCTTACAGTGTTAGTTTCTTGGCTTTGGTTTCCTTCAGCTTACTACAGCCAGTTAAAAAAGAACATTCTAGTCCCCAGATAACCTTATTCAGTTACACCCAAGGATACTGACCTGAGTAACCTCTTGCTAAAGCAAAAATTACGCCAAGTTTAAGAATTGTGGGGCAGTAGGTAGCTCGGCGATCCAAAAGACATGCAATGATTTGAACTGATGTTTGCAAATTGTCAATAGTGTGAGCGTGCGCCCGCTGATGGACTGGAATCCTGTTCATGGATTCAGGCTCTGCATGTCCCTCTCCTGGGTATGTGGTGTGGATAATGAAGGGAGGGAAGCATCGAGACCTGTGTCTGGAGTCCGAAACGTATTAGGAGTGCCTATGACTACATATTCCGTTTTGCACAGTTTTATTAATTGTTAATGCACTGTGTTTTAATGCGTTTTAATGTATTATCTTGCACTATCTTTAGACTGTAGTAACTGAGTGTGGCTGAATGACTAAACGTTCCAATGCACCTGCTGCATCTGGCCAAGAAAGTTCTTGAGTCTGGTGATGCCAGACAGGGGAATCGGCTGCCCAAAAGCTAACGTGCACTTAGCACCCACAGCTAAGGCCACATCCAGCATCAGCATTTAAACCCGGGGGAGCTTCCTTTACATTCTATTTCACAGCATTATTTTTAGTATTTTTAGTTCACCAAGAGAAACCTCACTCTGTTCCTTGCGGTCCCCTTTCACAGTCTGGGATGAACAGGCAACATCTCCGGCTACAGTTCTGCCAGGGATTGTCTCTTTGAGCAAACTCAACAGACGAACAACCAAAGCCATGAGATGGAGTTAAGCCAGCAGATGGGGCAGCAGCATAGCCCTGGCAGCGCGACAGGCTACGGCATGCTGGGAATTTGCTTGCAGCTAGGGGATGGCACCCGGCGCGATGCAAAGCGGAAGCAGACAACGGCACCCATAGCTACAGCAAGATCAGCTGCTACTGACATGAGGGCTCAGCTCCAGGTGAGGAGCACATGCTGACTCAACACATTACCACACCCACCACATGACGAGCCACCTCAGGGCTGAGAACCCGAGTTCAGCCATGTGGCGAGTGGTACCTCAGTACCGAGCTGGTTTGAGTGGAATGGACCACAACGAGTCCCAAACCTGCCACCAACCCCCAAGTCCCTGGAAGTTGCAGGACCTGCTTGCAGGGCTGGATGTAGATTAACATCATACCCAGGATGAAGCAACTGCAAGTTAAGAGCCTTGCTCAAGGGCCCAATGGGCATTCATAGGATTCAAACTGACAACCTTTCTATTGCCGGTGTTCTATCAATTTGTCCTATCTTGTCGAGTTGTTTCAACAGATATATCCGTCAATCAGTATTACCCTAGCAAAATTTTCAAAGCACTAACTAATGTAATATATGTAGGCATCGCAACAGATTGAAGCACATTCTCAAATTATACTATCAGTGTTAGAACTTCAGGCAGCACATCAAGATAGACCGAAATATTTCATCAAAGCGTCCTACCTTTAAGAAATACTTGGGCCGCCAATTTCAGTAGACTAAGATACTTTATAAAGATGCACTGGCATAAATATGTGACACATCATATAGCCTACAGAGTTCATGCTGGGATAATATTGATAGTAAACCAGAGCGATACTGATAGTAAAGTGTCATAAATGTATTTAATCAAATATTTAAAATGTGTGAACGTTGATATAAGATTAATTATGCAAGACTCGGCTATAAATCTGAGGTCTTGAGGTAAGACAGATCCAGGGACGGTTCCTTGAGCTTGAGAAAAGGGGCATGATTTCTTAGTGCGGATGCGCAGTACCCAGTGGTGGGATGTTTCAATAGGTAGGATGAAGTGTTAGAACACCGACACTGATCCCTCCCCCCCACCCAGCTCTAGGACAACTGTAGAAATATGTCAAAAGAATACTTAAGCAGTCCATATTGCTCTTTCAGTATTTTGCAGAAAATCTGTTTACAATCAAAGATCCTATATAGATCTATAATTATAATAGATCTATAACTGTAATATAAAAGATACTATAACATCTAAGAATTTTTTTTAATTTTGGCCAAACGATGCGAACATTTTACAATGGTGAAAATATGTGGGTAGGCCCAAACCAGGGATACGACCCAGTCTGACCCCCCCCCCCCCCCCCGCGCTTATCTGTGAAGTGGCTTCAGCTCGGCCCGCTTCTCACCGGTCGCTAAATAAACCCAGAATAAAAAGATAAATAAATAAACAACAAGGTGCCGGACTAAGAACCAGCCGACGGGAAGAAATATGACACTGGTTATTTGGCAGGGACTTTGGCCCAAACTGGTGTTATTCTACACCCAACTGCACCCCCATTCCCACCCCCTTAGGAGAAAACGTCGCTGAAATGCAGGGCTTTCACGAGCTAGACGCGCTTCATTATTGCCGCTACACCACCAGATTTCACACGCGGACCATGTGCTGTTGGCGGGGGCTGAGTCCCAGGCATCCTCCCGGCCATAATTAATCACCAGGGGGAGGAAAAGGGGCGGTGGTGTGTGTGTGTGTGTGTGTGTGTGTGTGTGGGGAGGGGTATGGAAATAAGACCCATTAACTTCCAGACATTATAAAACTTTAGCTGGGACTGAAATCCATTTCAATATCTCTCACAGATCTTGTGTGGTATTGTATGTCAACAGAGGCACTCATCTCACTCATATTGGTGTATTTTGATCTACCTTTGTATTAACAACACATTTTAAAATTTGCGATGGTATCAATGCATCTCTGCGTATCTGTGTCGGTACCCAGTGTGTTTAGGTCTATTCTGGATTTTGGATTCTTGTTTCAGAGTTTATATTTTTGATTTAAGAAACTTCTGGTGTTTTTTGAATTCATTTTTAGCAAAAATGCTGCATAATTCATATTGGTAATGCTCATACCTTTTGATCTGTCTGTCCAGCCATATAGTCGCAAAGGTATTTCTGGTAAGACACCTTATCACATGTTCATCTACTGTCCCACTCCTGGGATTTGAATACTTCCTCAACCTTAACAAATCCCTTATTTTCACTGGCCTCTGAATGTCCACAATTTTACATTATAATTTTAAAAATCTTGACAAACATGATAACAGAGGCTAGTCATGTGCTTGTTTTTTTAACGTTTTTTTTCTGATCCCATGATTTATTTCTGAATCAATCTATTGGTTTTCTTGGATCGGGTGTGAGTGTGACCTGTGTAGCCTGGAGGTGGATCTCGTCTGGATTTCATTGTGCTAGTCACCCACTCAGATGGAGCTGAAATATTTCCTGCAAAGGCAGTCGAACACAGAAGAAAATCCCCCAGGTTTTCATGAGTGATTCCTTTCCCTTCGCATGCTCAGGATCGGGCTCTCTGTCTGTCAGGGGCACGCCGGTGTCTGTTTCTCAGAGGAAGCGCAGGAAGGCTGGCAGGCTGAGGCTCAATGCTCACCACTTTAGCAACCTGACTGCTCTCTGCTTCTCTCCACACTGATTAGAGGGGCACAGGGGGACTGGCCGACTGATTAAAAATAAAAAAACGTTACTGAAATGTCCTTGGGGGAATTTCCTGAACGCACTTCATGCATTGTGCCTACTTCAAAAAAGGATTTATAGTGTATCTTTTATGGACCTTTTGAGTCCTGTTTTCCTGTACATCTTATCCTTTGAAATTCCTTTTTAAATGTGATGTGCGATGTTATCAATTTTAACTATCTGTCGCAAGCCCATGCTTTGATTTCTAGATTATGAAAAGACCTAGTATTAATTCTGATACAAATCACAGCATTCATGAAAGACAAAGACAAAATAATTAATAATGCCTAAAGTAAACAACACTTAGAAACACTTGAAAATGAATACAACCTCTTTAAAGCTATCTTTGCAGTCAGAGGAACTCCACTGTACTCTTGTAGCACTGCTGTACTTTTGGAGCACTCCATTGTGATTTTCTAGCTCTCTGCTGTACTCTTTTAGCACTTTGCTGAACTTTTGTAGCACTCCATTATGACTTTCTAATGCTCTGTTTTACTCTTGTAGCAGTACTCTTGTAGCACTCCACTATACTCTTGCAACACTCCGTTGTGACTTTCTAATGCTCTGTTTTACTCTTGTAGCAGTACTCTTGTAGCACTCCACTATACTCTTGCAACACTCCGTTGTGACTTTCTAGCGCTCTGCTTTACTCTTGTAGCAGTATTCTTGTAGCTCTCCATGTTTTTTTATAACCTGCAGTTTAGAGATACCACTTGCACTTTACTTTCCTTTAACAAAAAAAGGGTCAGTAGTGCTCTGTAAGATAACTTATTCATGACACAATGTTTCCTGCCATGTGGAGTTATGGTATTTGTGTTTGGCTCAATCCACACACTGCTGATGATACAGTCAAGCAAGAAAAAAAAATCACAGTCATTACAAGAGAATTGAGAACAAATTTTCGGAAAATTGTTTTTTCCTGCCACAGACAGACCTCATTTAAATGCTCAGTGATCCTTTGTAAAGTGATGAATAATATTAGGTATACAGTAATAAAAATAGCTATAGAATAATAATTAGTAATTATTACAGCACTAGTGTGCTTTCATTTAACACAATCAAAAATGCCACAATAGTAACATCAGACTCCAGCAAGCATCATTAGAGATAATAATGTCCTGTTAAGTCTAATGTTACTATTTTGGCATTCTTCATTGTGTTAAACAAAAGCACAGCAATGCTGTAATAATTTAGAAGATAAACTTGCTTACAGATTCTAGGAAGGATATCACTGTTGTATCCTTCAGCATGATAATACATTCCAGTCTTTTAGCTTACAACTAACATGTAAGTTAGATATGTCCTAAAGAAGCAGTAATGCATTGCAAAATGCTTCACGTTTCATTTCTGATGCATATAAAATAAATGAAAAACTCATTAGCTATTTCTAAAAAGTTAAACTGTGAAACGGTCATAAAACTGTAGTAAAATCGACTCTAAATGGTCTTGATTCTTATATAAAGTTATGCAATGCTTATGCCTACACATTCATTACATCATTGTCCAGCAATTGCTGTGAACTTCAATGATCTTCTCACTACACAGTAAAATTATGAGGAAGCAGAGACAGAAGGTAAAAAAGTGGGGCTCCACCATATTGCTCCCCAGCATGGAGGAAACTTCTTAAATTTCACATCTGTATCTTCACATCACACTTGCATCTGCTAAATAAAAGACCCCCCACCCACCCACCCACAC
>JAABNY020000095.1:27235130-27253013 GCA_015164015.2 Brevimyrus niger
CGCGCACCCACTCAGATAGGAATAGACACTGCACGGCCATGAGGAGCGCGGAAACAGCCGCGCGGAGGGGGGGGGGGGGGGGGGGGGGTCCACACATGAACAAGGGGCAGACGGTAAGAGGGCTCAGTGCCCGGTGCTCTACATGTGCAGGGGGGGCTTTGACTTCCTGCTCTGCTCCTTGGGTGTGGAGTTTGCACGTTTTCTCTGTACTGGGTGGGTTTCCTCCTGCCATGTAAAGACATGCAAATAGAGTGCACATTCACAGACAGAAGGGTACAGCCCAGGTAAAAGCATTAAAGTACCTCAAATGGTACAGAAATGTTCCCAAAACACCACAGCTAGGGTACAACTGGCAGAGTCTTGAGGCTACACTGTCAGAAGAAATCAGTTTGAACATTTGGACGTTTCTTTGTCACTGGGGCTATACCCTCAAGGGTCTGACAGTTGTACCCTTGCTGGAGATGAATGTACCTTTTAGTCTATTTTAAGGTATAGAAATGGACTCTAATGTACCCCCAAGGGCACGGAAATGTTCCTCGTAATCCATTTCTGTAACTTGCAGTAACATGTATTTACCCTTGAGGATACAGTCCCAGTGACATGCAATTGCACCCTCAAAGGTACAAATTGGTACTTTTTTTCTAACAGTGTAACCAGTGTGTCTAAATTGCATATTGTGTCTGTATGTGTCCTGTGATGGATTGGCGTCCTTTCCTGGGTGCACCCTATGCTACCCCTTTGACCCCAAAGCAGATAAGGGACTAGATGGATACAATGCATTATCATTAACATATAATATACAGAAGATATTGTTACAGTTAAATTAAAAAAAGACGCAGAAGGCACAAATTACCCTGGCATATTTAATAAATCCATAAATCAAAAAATCTCGAAACACAATGCAATAAGCCTTTGTAACACGGATGCATACAGAATGACAAAGAATTTGGCATTTGGTATGCTAGCGCTATACCAAAACTCACCACGTGGTGGCAGCACGCTAGCTGGGAAAAAAAAAATCTCGGAAAAACAAGTTCCAGACCGGAGCGGAGTTTGTTTTCCTTTGTCAATGAACGCTATAATTAGAGAGGGAAAGGCGCCCCGGAACTAACAGTTTATGTGTCACACAGATTGGCACGACTCCAGGCGAAATTAGTCGGTTCTAATGTGTACTTAAAAAATACCTATATGCAGAACACATCCGAGTCAAAGGCCAGGGTATACGGACCAACGCATTAAACGAGAAAACTATGTAAAATAAACTGCTTATTAAATTCAGCTACGTTTCACCAAAGTGCTATTACAATACGATACGTTTGGATACAAATAAGAATAGTTGTTAAAAACACTTGTCAAAACGGCTTACCCGATTTCCATATGTGATAACATATGTGTAATCGGGCAAATTATAAATCTACATCTTTCAGCGAGTCAGAATTTATTAAAAACGTGATTATTCTTGATTATTCAGTTACTTTGCCACATCAAAGGAAACTGATGGGTCATTTCGAGCGTTCATTCTTTATTACTATTAGACTCCTAATTTACAATTCATCCATTAATTTGAATCACGAGTAGCGCGTCGACCGTCTAATAGCCGAGGGCTTTACTGGAACTACCCTTCAACAAATATTTGCCACCTGACTACAACGGTGCTGTTTTATTTATTTCTGTCCCTGTTGCTGAGTGATATCGCAATAAAGCTTATCGAGGCTGCATTGCACGCTTCCTATCTGCCCACTCGGGGCCCATCTGTTGTGGGTCTATCCCAGTGACAAGTGTTTGTCACCAGCGATAGGAGCGACGGACGGACAGTTGTCATGATCAGTATGGATTTGTTTGTATAAAACGATACGTTTTTCCCCATGACGCAGAATTCATCTTCACCCTTGGTTACTGTATCTTACCCGTATTTTACCCGTAAAGTAAATTGAAAAAGTCTCAAGAACAGACATGTGGAGTCCCAAAACTCAGAAAAAAATATAAAACTGGATCAATATTAATGGTGCCTACCGCAATATCGATTAAATGGGGAGTCATTTTTTAATGGTTAAATTCACTTCTTTCCCTGGACTTGCAGATTAAATTATATCTAATATGTTCAATATTTCCTTATTACTTATTATTAGGGTTCCAAGCGGTGATAACTCCTGGATCCCCATTGCCTTTGTACTGATTATTTATAATTGAGTTTGGTGTCTCTCTCTCTCTCTCTCTCTCTCTCTCTCTCTCTCTCTCTCTCCCTCTCTCTCTCTCTCTGACATATACACATGCACAAATCTGTTCTGGATTCATATGGCAGGTTATATAAAATTAATCCTGAAATAATCTGCTCACGTGTTGCAAAAGGTTGGACTCAGACTGAGAGAGGTGCCCCCTCTCCAGACGTGTACCTTTGCGAGAAGCCTAAGCCTGCAGTCTCTCCCCACGGAGCTGCAGATGCAGAATCCGCAGACCTGCTGTGCAGCTGGAGTCATGCATAGGGCCTGAAACTCACTGCCGCTAGATGCGTGAGATGCAGGAGACAGGGGAAGTCGGAGGTGGCATGTGCTAAGGTGGTATTAAGGGAGCACGGCCTTTCCATGTGTCCGTAGACCGGAGGAGCCATCTTCAGGAGGTCTTCGCCAAGAAAGCACCATGAACGGATGAAAAGAGCAAATCAGGGCTTAAATCAAGAGGCAGCTGTTTCAAAATTACAATACAACTAAATATCAGTATTATACCAATGGTTTTGCCAATTGGTTAATTGGTGCCTCTCACTTGCCCAGAAATGGCCTGATAATATTGTCTCTACAATACCTCTAATGAATCTGTCATGCATAAGTGGCTATGAAATGGATTGATGGATTTTTTTTT
Organism: Brevimyrus niger; assembly: GCA_015164015.2. Lineage (NCBI taxonomy): Eukaryota > Metazoa > Chordata > Actinopteri > Osteoglossiformes > Mormyridae > Brevimyrus > Brevimyrus niger. Next base: position 27,237,987 of record JAABNY020000095.1, read on the forward strand.
TTTTTTGCTATTCACTTACTATACAGAAGTATTTCATTTGACTGCTTTCTGCAGTTTTTTTCCTGCTGTCATTTATGTTCTGTATGACTCAATACAATGATCATTCCAATGTCATTGTCGATAAATAAGCATCAGACAAAATGCAATTTAGTATTTAGACGCAAGGATCCCATATGGCATCACTGCAAACAGCCCTGTCGTCATTCTGAGACTCACACAAGGTGATCCAACTTGCCGGCTTATTCTGAGATATTACCAGCAATTTTACACTGTTGTGCTGGTTATTTGTGACCACAGCAGTTTGCAATGATGGATGAGAGCATCAGCTCAGTGAGTAATATGTTAAAAATGAGAACACAGTTACATGGCAGCCAAAGCTATATTTTTGTGGAATTCAAGCAGTCAGCCACTTTTTGGTACATTACCAATGGTATTGCTGTACAGATTAGTGTAATATTACATTGATGCTCATTTTGGCTTTACATACATAAGGTTTTCTTTCATTCCTTAAATATAGGAATTTTTTTAGATCAAAGATGCTCAGTATAACGGTAATACAGTAGTCATGAACTATGAACAAGGAACTGTTATGAAAGGCAGCGCATTGAAGGGGCTCAAATTTACAAATTTTTGGTCACTGGTGGTAGAAAAGAATTGCCTTGTGTGTCTCTGCTCTGGACATTAGCCCCAACACCCACTGCATGGCACGCGTTTCCGTTTGCATGCCCTCGCGCTGCATAGCACGCATTTCCGTTGGCATGCCCACGCGCTGCATGGCAGGCTTATCCATTTGCATGCCCTCGCGCTGCATGGCACACGTATCAGTTTGCATGCCCTCATGCTGCATGGCACGCGTATCAGTTTGCATGCCCTCGCACACGCAGAATAGCCCACCGCCTCATCCCTGGGGAGGGCCTGAAAGGATCCTTTGATTCCACTCAGAGACGCCACATGCGTAGAGAAACCGTTCCACCAGGCTGCAAACCTGCAGAACACGTCCACTCAACAATTAGTCACTGTTCCACTGCAATAAAAAGGCATACAAAACTGTATGTTTGCCGGCACTGGAATTAAATCATGTTTGGTGGTCACTGATAAGGCTGTTTGGATTCCTCTTCTTCCTTTTAGGCTTATCTCTTGCTTATCACTTTCTTATTCTTGCTTTTGCGTCAGTAAATTATACTCACGTGGACTCACAGATGAGAGTCCGTCGCATTTTGTTAAGCACAAAATGCGTTCATGCATTCATTTATGGGATCGTGTGTCCATTTAGGTACTGTTCATGTTAGTTCATTGTTCTCATGGTATTTGATCTTTTTAAACAAGTTGTACAACAGCTCTGTGCAATGTGCAACAACTACGCATAATGCATTGCTGCTTATCTAGTACTGGGTGGTGACGAGCCTGGAGTCTGCCCCAGGAAGCACAGGGCAGTAGGCGGTGACGCCCTGCCCAGGATTGCAGTCAATCGCAGGGCACAAGCGCACTCACGCAATGGGAAATTCGGGGACGCCAGTTCACCTAAGCTACGTGTTTTTGGAATGCAGAAGGAGCCCAGCGTCCTGAAGGGCCACACACCAAACTCCATACACTGTGATGTCCAGCAGCCTAACCTGCAGCACCTTTATTAACCCAATTATCCCCCAGTCTGTAAGCACACCCCCCCCCCTCTTTTAAGGACCACGGGGGAACATCTTTCCTTCACAGTTGCATGAATTCATTTACATTCACATTTGCATATTTAGCAGATGCTTTTCTCCAAAGCAACGTAGAGGAGAGCCAAGCAGCACATTATAAACATACATGCTATTGAGGAGTCGACTAGGCATAAGGGAATCTAGGCTGAGCTTCAAATGAATGTCCAGGTCCAAGTGTGAGCAGCACTGGAGCAGGAGCTGCACGGCAACATCTAACAAGGCAAGATCCTTATAAGACTATTCAAGGACCAGGAGTGTGACGTTAGAACATTCAGGGACGGTAAAGAGGCATCGGGCTGCCGATTATCCATGCAGGCTGTGCGTGTGACGGAGGTTGTCAGGTATTCATGGACACTCCAGGTTACAAGCAGGGAGGAAAGCTTCACCACAGGCATCTCCTCTCGTCTTGTAACCTGACTCTGTCCTTGTTGGGACTTGGGAGGATGTCTGAGTCATGGATGGTCAGTCCCGAGAGCCAGAACCAGCGAGACACACAAACTCAGAGACATTCTCACTGGACTCAGTCTTGCACAGAAATGCTGCCACACACTTAAAGGAAAGTCAGGAGAGTCATCTGGCATTTTAACAGCTGTATGTACGGCTTGATTCACATGTGACAGAACAGGTACAGAGCCAGTTTTCACCTATTGATCACTTGATTACTTGATCACTTCAAGTAAACATTCGGCGTTTAGTCCTACAAAAAAAACAGCAGTTGAAATTCTGTTGAACTCACATAATCTTTGTATGCATGCCAGTAATATATAATGGATCTGATTTTTTTCCTCTGATGTCTACCATGGCAAGACATTGATTGCAGTGAACCCTGATCTCCAGATCGATGTCTTCTGAAAGCAGTCAGCCATAAACCAAATTTCACATTCAGCATAAGGAATAAGTTCATTTCACGAACCCGAGTGTACGGCCATTCAGATACAGTAACTGCAAAATGTAAGTGACAGACATTTGCTTTGGTGGAACGTTAACATCGGTAGTATCTTTGCACATTAATGCATGAATCCTTTCATGTGTTAAAATTCCAGCAAGATGCACCCATGCAGGTTAAATTACAAAGAGAGGAGCCTTAATTAAAGAAAGAGGACAGGTTTTGCCACTTCACTGGGAAGAGCTGAGCTTATGGCACAGTCCCATCTAACAGATTCAGGGAGTTTTATGCATTTCCAGTAAGCCGGCCTTCTAATGAAACACCTGAACGCAGAATTAGCAATGACGCTACCACTGTTTGGAATATCTGATGCTTACATCTATAGGATAAACATATACATACTTTGTGGCCTTTGCAGGAATATATCTATAGAATTCTGCCTTACACCCTAGGATGTTTTTTCCAGTGAAATGGCCCTCTTTCCCTCTCTCTGCCGTTTATGTATCGTTAGTACTGGCTATAATGTCCTCCTGTGCTGGAGAGCTATTACTCAGATCAGCGAACTCTGCCGTCGTGTTGATTGAGTTTCCTTCCTTGGTCTCTCAAGCGTGTGGGAGATTCCCCATTCTCCCAGTTGCGTTGACTGGAACAGAGCGCCCGGGCGTTCCCGCAGCATCTGGGCAACGCAGGTACCCCAAGGAGCCATTTCTGGGGGCAGGGGAAGGGGGTGCTACACATCACACTCCTTGAATCTCAGAAGTGCTCCACTTGTCAGAAGCCCTGGGCGTCCAGAGTGATAGAGCGCCCCCTATCACGCCACTCACTCAATTTGTTTCCTGGCCCAAGCTCTTCAATTAAGGCAAAGAGGGACAGAAGGATCCGTTACAGCATGTAACGAGATTCCTGACTAATCAGTCCCTTTCCTGCTTTATCTGAGTGATCAGGGCACTGGGGAGGATGGGTAACTGAGGCGGGGGTTGATGTCACGGCGAGATGGACGGGGGAGGCTGGGATGTGGGTAAACAGAGGATAAATGGTGAAGTGCACAATTCAGCAGAGCTGTGTCCCTGCTGGGAGTCTGCAGGAGAGGTCGTTACTGGGGGGGGGGATGATTGAAAGTGAGAAAACATTAACAGGGCCGCTGATCTAATGATCGAAATAGGACTTGATGAGCTTCTCCATCGCTGCGGAGAAGGTGTCTCTTTCAGCGCCCCCGGTGCTCTCAGCGGAAAGGTGAGCTCATGCTTTGAAATGACTCTGACCTCATCTCTCAACATGGAGCTGGAAGCTAATGTTAGCGCGCGGGGCATACCTGGGGTCCCTGCTACAAAGGCCCTCCGTACCGCCCGTGCTATTCTGGATCCTGTGCAAAAGCATACATACCATTTCATCCAGGGTTATAAACCATTATGTTACCCCAGACATGCATGCATTTATGCTGTATAACATAATTGTTTTGTACCGATTGAAAATGTAGCTGTGTCTACGAATATAGAACAAATGTGTAATATAATCATTTTGATGTAGTCTGTTGACTGATTGTTTTGACATTGACTTATTGACATAAGTAATATTATTTACCATTATAAATAAAAGTCTTCCAGTCAAACAGCCCTTCCGCTGGTGACGTTCCTGAGCTTCTACATGCTCTTCTCCCATTACAGATCAGAAATGTCTCTCGTGATCCATGCAGGACACACGGTGGTGGCGCGGATGTTTTTAATGTCGTGTTTTATTTTGTTTCCGCTTCTGCGCGCCTGCTTCCGATAACGCCCCCGGAGAGGGACTGTTCCCCACATGGCCGCCGCGTCCCAGAGGCGGTGCCCCCCCCCGGAGCCTGTGCCAGGCCCCCTGGGATGTCCCAGACGACATTTCCGGGACATGACTGTCCTGACTTGGGTGAGGCGTCCTGGCAGATGCCGGATTTCACCTGAACGGTACACCTTCACTAAAACACAGCTGGATCTCAGTGCTGGATGCAGGCGGAATTTCACCCAAAGTAGAGTGTATGGAATAACTTAGCTTACAACAATAACGCAACATCTCATTTGTTTAAACATCTTAAAACAACAGTTACAGTCAAAACACTTAATGTTACTAGTAAACTTGCATCCTAAATAAATGGATTTGTTCTGATGAAACAAATACTTGTATTGTAAATATATCTTATTATATACTACATAAGGATATAGAAAATGCAAAAAATGCCCCTCACATTTCCTAATTATTCATTTGAACCCCCCCCCACCCACACACATTTAACATAAAATATTAGTTTCATGCCAATGTGTTCCCCCCACATTCAAAATGCTTCTGACGCCCCTGAATAAATGTAGAATGATTTTATACAGATTTTTTTCAGTAATTACACCCCCTCAGATTCTCTGTATAGGTACTGGTGCACAACTATGGAAATGAGAGGTATGGTCATCAACGAGTTAATGAGCAACCCTCAACATGTCCATCAGGAGAAGAAAAAACCCGACTCAACCTTGGACAAACCATTTCATCAGAATATTATACACCACATGTTGGATGCAGTTAAAAAAGGGTTATGTGTTATGTAGCTGGGCTAGGTTTAATCAGATGCTATACGGCAGGATAGACAAAAACTGAACAAACAATCCTTTCATTCCGAATCCAGGCACAGTTGTTTAGAAAAGCCTGCGTGTCTCTGGGGAGATGGTCGGGCTGTAATTTATGCTGTGTTTACACCATGTTTATGTGCGACCATATATTAACAATGATACAATGAATGCAATAGGGACAGCAGAATTGGTCAGGAGGTATATGTTGCAGACTGCATCGCACAGTTCAGAGCAGCTTATATAATCTCACAGGAATGTGCAGTCTGTGTACATGTCATGCCGGGAACTACATTGTACACAACTGCAGATTAAACAATGATAAAGAAAGAGTAGATCATTTAAATGATAAAGAATTGCAGATTAATATTAAGAACCTTCATCTTCTGATTAACTTTTAACAATTACGGAGTTACAGTCCAAGTACAGCCCAAGAATTCGACATTATGGAATGATTCACAGTTACAAATAAAAATAGACAGCTAATTTTACGCAGTCGCTAGGTATTCTTTCAACCAGATAAAAATAGTTGTTCAAGTAATGAGGGGAGCTTTAGTGTCTGAGTTTAAATCAAAAGTTACTACTGCTATTCAGGAGGGAAAATGCAGAAATGTAAAATATATGGTAATATTATGTGAAACCCAAATCTGCAAAAATCGTTAAATTAAAGTTGCATATGCAAATGTTAAACAAATTCAAGGGATAAATGGTAAGTGATAGTTTAATGTTTAAATATATCACTCTGAACATTATGAAGTATATATAAATATTTGTTACTTCATATCATGCTTCCATTTGCAGGTGTTGAAATGCTTAGCTGTCTCCCATTTTTGTAGAAAAAAAAAGTTGGACTCTTTGATGTGGTTTGCTGGTGCCTTCAAGCAGAAAGAGTTAACAGCCTTGACGCCTATATTCCGCTTTGATGGCGGTAATCTGTGTTCCTGCAATGCTGAGTAATGCTGCAAACTGGACACAGTGAAAATCCCTGCAGTCAAGTGATTCTGTAGCTTCACAAGTAAAATCATGTCTGGGGTAAGAGTGAGCTTTGTCAAAATACAGGGACACTCGGCAAACATCTGAATTTTGAATATTGATAAATGATCTAAAATTATTTTCTTAAAAACTTAGATGAGTATGATGTAATTACATTTCGAAAAAGAAAGCCTTTTATTTGATTGAGAAAATGCACTGCTGAGCTAATTTGCTGCTGATTTAGTTAAAATCTCAAATCTGCACTTACGGCATTCCATCTCACGATTGAGTATTTACTCTTTCACAGTCTACTGCTAAGGAATCAAGAACAGCATTAAAATTGCTCGGGTAAGGGGCTAACATTATGTTTTGGGGTGATTTAATTGTGTGAAAACACAGGAAGTAAGGACTTCCTACCATACCGAGTTCTGTACAGAAGACGTTAAATGATGTTGATAGCTAGATTTTCCTATAGTACCTGAGAAACAGTGTAATATTGCAGGACTCTGTCCACATTTAGATCATGTACCTCTGACTTTGAAGGTCAGAACGTTTGCCCTTTTTGGAAGTCAAGGGGACAACAATCTCAGATCTCGCACACTCTTCAATGAACTGCAACTGATTGTCCGTTGCCCATTTACCCACAGATGGCTTCACACACACCTCCCTTAATGCTTCACTCACATCACAAGCTTGAGCCCAATCCTTTCCCATAGCTAGTCAGCCGGAGGGAGCAGACCCTGTCACCCCCTAAATGTCACCCAAAGAGGAACCATGCGGCTTGGAATATGGGAGGCATCTACATCTGGATGAGAATAAACTAAATTTTATATATATATAATACTTTATGGCATTTTGTGGCCATAACCTTGATGTCCTCACTAAACCATATTTAGACATAAGAGGCCAATCATTCAGATGTCACTGAAACATCAACAGCGCAGATCTTATTGAAATGAGGGTGAAATCCTTTGTGCTTCCTCTCTGTTCTGAAGGGGCCCTTTCTCTAAAGCATGAAACGTTAATCATTCCGATTCTAGCACACACATGACTACAGTAAAGCTGTTTGTTAATGCTGTTCATTTTAATATCAGTTCCCAAGTAAATGTATTTTGTCCCATGTATTTTTTTAAATTACTATAGTGAAACTTATAAACTTTTCTTTCTCTTTTAATAAAGGAAAAATACATATCTTACTTAACGAGCAAATGAATGAAGTGATATGAGATTAATTATTTTTACGAAAATTGTTATTTACAGCATTTATTGTGTACTTTGCTGATTTATTTTAAAAAAATGAAATGGGCAGCTTAGCTCTGAACTCATGACTGGACCCTTGTCACCAATCCTGACAACGAGTCTCTGTGTATCTGCATCGGAAAGGTCCCTGATTGTGTGATTGGCTGGCCAAAGTGGCTGCCACCGTGAATAGGTGGGTGTCTGTGTCGAATTCTATCACTGGGTTCGACTGTGCCCGGGCAGCTGCAAGGCATTCTTCAGGAGCACTGCATTAGATGGTACACCCCAACATGTGAGCTGTATTATTTGTATCTTAAGGAGTTCCACCCTTAAAAGGCAGGAGAAACACTGGTTTGGATGGGGGGACAACAACAGGCTGTTGACAAACAACAAAGGCAGCCTAGAACTGTGACTGCAGGTGCTGAGGGCACGTCCAGGGCAAGCCTTCATGCCTTGGATACTAGCCTTGGCTCTGCCCACCCATTACTACAAAGGCAGGCGTCCCAGCAACCATGGAATGCTTTTAAAGAATGAACAACAGGCCAATGGTTGACGAAGAGCAGGCAGAGACATTTGTTTCAGGCTGCGGGGCCTGCTGTCGTGGGGAAGCCGGGGCTTCGCCTGATTCTGTTCGAGGCCACGCTGCCAAGCATTCCTGGGCACTGGATTGAAATAATTTACTATGTTTAAGTGCGGATCCTCGGGGCAGGCTGAAGCCAAGGACCGTTAATCAGACCTAATGCCACTGTGACTTACCGTTATTTGTGACTACAGACCGGCCGTCTGTGATGTTTCTGCTCCGTGCTCTGTCACAGCGCAGGGTGTCTGCTGGAGACACGCTTGAAAATATGTCAGACGGAGACAGCTGGGCATCGGGCTGCGCCGAGCGGGACAGCGGCCGCCGCAGCTAGCTGTGATTTGGAATGTCGCTGTGGCGCGGAAGTGGACATAGGTGGAAAATTTTGTGTTATTTTTAAAGCTTGGCTAGGTGCTACAGGATACCGTGCATCTGCCCCGCGTTCACATTTCCATATTTAAAGAGATTTTAAATAATAAATATGTATTTATTTTTAGTTACTGTTCCTTAAACCCACAGGAAGTGCTGACTGCACATGTACCGATTGAGCTCACCGACGTACTTAACTTAAAGCACGAAGGTATCGGATTGTTTTGCGACTTTCGCAGGATTTCAGTAATGTCCTCCTGAAACAATTCTGTTTTGGGGTAGAAAGCCGTAGCGGCTGAGGAAATAGCTGTCTCTGTATAGGACAGATGCCTCAGCTTCTGTGCAGGATACAATGCAGCCAGCTTCCAAAATTGGCAGTCCAACCCGAAGAGGATGTGAGATAAGGGGGGAGCTTAATCTGCAGGGCTTATTTTTATTCACCATATTTATCCCCAGCCTGCTGGGACATTTGTCTCCAGCCCTGAGAAAACAGGACCCTTTTTCACACGGACCTTGTTTTTGCTGGGAATCACCTTCTACCAGCCCCCCCCCCCCCCCACCCCCCCCCCCCCCCGGCAACACCCCCCTGTCCCTCACTCCTGTTTATGCGGAAGGGCAGAAATTCCCTAACCAAAAACACCTTTGTCGGCGATATTAACCATATTGGGCTTATTGTATTTGCCCCTCTCTGAGATTTTCCCCAGTGCATGAAAATACACATTTATATTTGTCACAATACTTCCAGACTATGCAAACTTATGCCGCTGGAAAATAGATATTAGTGACAACAATTCTCAGTCAGGTTTCTGGGCTTTGCATGGTCCCTGTATATGCGGGATAGAAGCGGGTGGGGATTGAGGTATGTAATGAGTTGTAACATTACAGAGAGGCTCTGAGAGACACGAGGCGAGAAAAAAATCAGACAGGGGGAGAAGCTTGGCAGCATTATTTGTTAAAGCACATATGGCTGACTCCCGCAGCCTCAGGATGGGAGTTAATTAAAACCCCAGCGGGGGGCAGCCATGTTGGGACATCGAACACAGTCAGTCTAAATACGAGAAGCAGCACTGAGCTGCACGTCCAGTACAGGGCTGACTGCCTCCTCAGCTGTGCAAACAGAAAAATATGATGGCTTACGACGCATGACTTCACCACAATGACATTTAATCCAAGCAGCTTTTCACCTATACACTTGTGAGATGACATTTAATCTTTTCATCGTTTTTTATTGCAAAATTAACAAATGGCCATTGTTATAAACATTACTGATTTAATGTATTCTAAATTATTATTACCATCATTTATCAAGTTAAACACTTAACAAAAGTAATGCAAATGTCTTGAATTACTTTGCACTTTGCAAAATTACACTAATGACAGTTGAGTACCTTAAGTATTTCAGTAAACATGTATATGGGGACAGTCATAATGATCTCACTAGTAATTCTGAACAGCGAGGAAATATTAGGGCGATGATGTAATCATCACACAGTTGAATTCCTACTGCTTTGGCTTCATCGTCAGTTTTACGGGACCCGCTAACATAAGCTATTCCAGCTCTGGAAACAACTGTTAATTGGGGGAAAGTGTTTGCAAATCTCCAGGAGATGCTGCTCTCAGCTATACTCAACGATGACCAATACTGACCAATCTGAATGCTAAAAAAACAGAAACGTGAGATGTTGAGATGCATGACTTTACTACCAGATCACAAGCATTAGCACATAAATGGTTTACAGCACATCCGGTTTCAAGTGTAAAAACACAGTTATCTCAACTCATAGGTTATGATGTCATAATAAATGATCAAGCAGCCATTCATTGATGAATTGCATAACCAGCAGTGGCAGCTAACAGTGTTTTAACGTTTCCATGGAGACTGTGCATAAACACAGGCAGATATAATATGCACTATATTGTCAAAAGTATTGGGACACCTGGATTTACACACACATACATTAATGATACCCTATTCTTAATACATAAGCTTTAATATGAAGTTGGCCCACTCTTAGCAACTATACCAGCTTCAGCTTTTCTGGGAAGGCTGTCCACAAGGTTTAGGAGTGTCTTTATGGGTTTTTTTGACCATTCTTCCAGAAGAGCATTTGTGAGGTGAGGCACTGATGTTGGATGAGAAGGCCTGGCTCACAGTATCTGCTCAAATTAGTCCCAAAGGTGTTCAGTCAGGTTGAGGTCAGGGCTCTGTGCAGGCCAGTCAAGTTCCTCCACACCAGACTTGCTCATCCATGTCCTTATGGACCTTGCTTTGCGCACTGGTGTGCAGTCAGGTTGGAACAGGAAGGGGCCATCCCCAAACTGTTCCCACAACTGGCAAACCTGGACTCCTCCATCATATTGTCAGACAGAGAAGCGTGATTCGTGACTCCAGTGAACACGTCTCCACTGCTCTAGAGTCCAGTGTCGGTGTGCTTTACACCACTGCATCCGACGCTTTGCATTGCACTTGGTGATGTCAGGCATGGATGCAGCTGCTCAGCCATAGAAACCCATTCCATGAAGTTCTCTACTCAGTGTTCTGGAGCTAATCTGAAGGCCACACAGGGTTCGGAAGTCTGTACCTATTGACTCTGCAGACAGTTGGCGGCTTCTGCACTGTGCGCCTCAGCATGTGTTGTCCCCGCTGTGTGATTTTATGTGGCCTACCACTTCAGGGCTGAGTTGTGTTGTTCCCAATTGCTTCCACTTTGTTATAAAACCACTAACAGTTGAATATTTAGTAGTGAGGAAATTTCCTGCAATTGACTTGCACAAGTGGCATCCTATCACAGTATCACACTTGAATTCACTGAGCTCCTGAGAGCGAGCCATTCTATCATAAATGATTGTTGAAGCTGTCTGCATGCCTAGGTGCTTGATTTTATATACCTGTGGCTATGGAAGTGAATGGACCAGCTGAATTCAATGATTTGGAGGGGTGTCCCAATACTTTAGGCAATGGAGTGTATGTACCAGATAAGATATGAAGTCTGCGATGTATAAAATCAAAACACTGAACTACATACAAAGCTGGTATTCATAAATGATAGAGAGCAGACTCTTTCCCAGTTCCAGAACTATAACTCCTATCAATACTATGCCAAAAGAGTTGATCAACATCACACTCACATTCCTGAAGTCAATAAGGAATACTGTGCTGGAAATGTGATGGATTTCTCATTATTTATCAGGAGATTTTTGGCCTCCAGACAGAGGGCTACTGACTGTTCATATGACGTCATGCGCATTACATTTGTCCCTCCTGTGACTGTAACTAAACCGATCTTCTACTTCAGTCAGAGCAAAACACACTAACGGCAAGGTAGCTGCAAAGCATTCTGAGGTTCATACACTCTGCTTTCACCAGTGACGATACCGTCCCTGACTTACTACTCTCCATAACCGCATCAGACATGAGGCATGGTGAAGATCTGCCGGCCGTTCAGCACCTTCCCGCCTCTGCCTTTCGTCTCCAATTTCTAAAATAAATCGCCATTTCTCACAGCATTTACCCAAAAGAAATGTGCAGGTCACTCACCTGAGTACTCCTGATCAACTCACAGGTACAGCTGCATGCATCCGCCAGCTTCCCAGGTTGCTCAATGAGACGATGCAGTTAAATGTCCAGAACCTTAAAACATTTGTACTGTCAGGCATTTTTTATGCTTATCGCCTGTGACTTGGCTGCGTATAAGCCTGCGTGTGCTAATAATGTGTCAATGAGCTCATCCCTGATATTGCATTTGGCTGACAAAGATATAGAGTAGTTGGGAGGGATTTGAGACTAAATCAGGAATATTTCTCCCTGTTGCTGATCTACCCACATCTACATCATTTTATCTCTAAACTAGCACTATTAGAGGATGCATTAAGTGAAGATTCTGGAAATCTGAAGCTGTGGAGCCAGTCAACTCTGAATGAAACAGACAGACAGACAAGGCAGATTACTATCTTGCCAGAGATGAAGCTCATGTAAGCATCCTGAGCTGCACTACTGCAGTCTGGTGTTGTTGCTCATCTTGTACAGATTCTCTTCCCGGTTTCGGCCTGTTGCTGGCCACACTGGTTGTGTGTTGGGCAAGGCTGTGGTCAGGGTGGGACGGGCCCATCAGCACCTTCAGCTGAGACACATCATCCATCCACCCATGTGTTAGGAACAGGCGACCATCTGCAACTCTCACTTCCCTTCTGTATTCATCCTCCTCTTTTTTTTTTATCTTCCTACCCTTTTACTCATTTACCTCTGTAGACGATAAAGTCATCTTTGCTCTCATCCCTTCCACATGCATGTAGGCAGTGTAACAAGGTACAACATACAAGAACGGAGAGCGGCTATAAATACAGAGAGAGCGCAAACAGCACGACAGCGCAATGCAGACAAGTGGGGCGCCATGCAGTAAGTAAGCAGGAGAGTCTGGAGAAGTACTCAGACAAGGCACATCCTCCAGCGTCGTGGTCCGACATACTTCCCGCTGCCCCGCAATCGTCGGCGTCTCACCCCCACCACCTTACCTGCCAGCCACGGTAGAGTCCTGTACAGGGGCCGAAATAAAAGCCCTAGCGGGTCCCGTACCCGAGGCCTTGGGACCGGATCCGACTTGGCCTGATGTTGTGGAAACATTAGTCACCCGCATGCATGCAGATATTTGTGAGCTTTTGCAGTGTTTCCTCCACTGCTATTTGGATGCTTGTTAAGTAGCTGGTAGATGAGGGAGAAAGGGAGGGGAGGGGCTGGGGGGGGGTGCTGTATGGGTGTTGAGGGGTGATATGGAAAGTGCAAATTAGCAAAGGACCCAACAAGTGCAAAAAGCGATCTGCACATTAAAAAAATAAGTAAATCATGCATAAAAAGTAACCCGACCAAGCCTGAGATTTAACATAAAAAATCAGATATGTACCCGGCCTAAAATCCGATACTTTGTTGGGGCCCAGGTGGGGTAACAAACCTCTAAGCCCTGGCAGAGTGGGGGGGTTTCGGTTTTGACATACTTCAGACTCCATATTGATTTCAAAGTCATGACTTACGAAGTGGTCCACCATTATTCTCATACAATAAAGCAGCAGATACATTTCTGAAAGCAAGAGCATTTAAAATTAGCCACTGTGATCTTCGCACTCCTTGGCGGGTGCATGAAACAACCTAAATGGCATCTATGGAAAGTGGGAGAGTTCAAAAAGAGTAAAGAAAGAAATCCTCATTTAGTCAATAGATTAAGTTCCCCTCATAAGTACACAGAATACCTGAGAGGAATGCTGACATCGTGAAGTGTGGGGGTCTTCAGTCTTTGTTGAGTAATATATAATTAGCCTTTGTAGCCTGATCTATGTTTCCGGCATTTGAAAACAAAAAATAAATATATAAGCAGCACAATAAATATGGCAAACAGAAAATGTCAATGGATTTTTTATCAGGAGGTCAGGAGAAAATGGAGGGGACATAATACAGTTTTCCATCATATTTAAATCCAGGCAAAGATAAAGTGATACTTCTGAAAGACCCCCCAGGGATCTATTTTTCAGATATATTAGTTCCTTTGTATTTCACAGGCATTTTTGTCCCCAGGTTTAAAACAATAAGGACCCAAGTATCAGGTTTGTTTAACATGCACCTAGAGGGTTAGACAAAATAACTAAAAAGTTAGATCCTGGAATTAACTGACACCAAGGCAATGTGTATAGTGTATCCCAAAATATATCTTGCATATGAAAAATGTCATTTGATAATATTTTACAGATGATTCCCAAATACACATTTAAAACACCACAGATTATTCACAATAATAACAAAATGTATTTTAAAAAAATTGCTTAAAAAAATATCTGATGTAATTGCCTGTACTATATGTAGCACACAGAGATAACAGTAACAGTCCCTTCTAATCTGAGGTATTGTATATTTTAGACACACAGGAGTTACTTTTGAGAAGGACATAGGGGTTTCTGTACATGTATTTGTATTAAATTGAGATTAGTGTGAGCTAAGGACCAGTTAAATAGACAAAGAATATGCGTGGATATACAATATCTGTACACACAAGAGAATTTTGCTCCCAACAAGATATCACAAGATATATCATTTTTAACGTTCATTGAAGAGCAACAAGAATATCATTCTTTTTGAGAACAAATTAAAAGCACTTAACTGAAAGTATCTATTTAGATACAATAAGAACTTAATGAGGAGGAATGTAATGCACAAATATAAGGGAAATAGGTAAGACCAACTCTAAAAACGGCTTTACTGTTAACACTGGCTTGAATTTGGGGGTTATTAAACCACAGCAAGCTGCTTTATACAGATGGTAACTGGACAGCACAAGCTCTTTTGTGTCTGTGACATACAGATTTTAGATATACTCAAGTCAGCAATGCGTAACATTTTGCCAGCAATTAGGCATTAAATATTGAAAACAACAGAGGTTCTCCTGTTATTGTGTTATATTGCCTTGGTGAGTACTGCTTCATTGAAACACAGGTCAAACCATATTGCAAGTTTTAGTAATTTTATGCTCAGTATCAGTTGCATATGTCAGGAGACAGCTGGGTAGTTAGCAGCTCCAGGAACACTGCAGCCACATTAATCTAATTACTTTTTTTTCCCTAACAGAAAGCAGTTGGCATTTTTGCTGGTTTATTTGACTTCCCAGTACTTAACTTAAAGGGGCTGAATAGTAACAGGACCATACATATTGATATATTGAT
>JAABNY020000095.1:27277876-27300329 GCA_015164015.2 Brevimyrus niger
TATATATTTTTTTTTTTTAATAAAATGTGGTATATATATATATACACACATACATGTGAGTGTGTGTGTGTGTAAATAAATATAGTGCATGTGCGATATATATATTTTTATTTGTGTGTGTGTTCAATATATATTTTAAAATGGAATTTTGGAATTTTTATTTCTCCATGCCTGGGGAATAAGCAGACATATGAGCAGTAAGATTTGGTGGAAACCCTTTGTGCCAATCACGCCAAACTGGAAAGATGAGGCAAAAACAATACAGGTACTATCAAGATTTATTTTTTGCTTGGCTCCCCCAAACCTGAGAATAAATGTACGTCCTGGTGTTTTTCAGACTTCTGTCACTTTAAAATGTGTACAGTATCTGTCCAGGATTATCTAAACACTGCATGGTTAAGTTCATGACCGTTGTCAAGGGGAGGAGAAAAAAAAAAACTCACAACCTATCTTAAGGTAGAAAGGCAGTGATATAGCTGTGAAATGTACCATAAAGACAGTTCAGTAACTGGAAGCAGTGGTCAGAAATAGCCCAAATAAAAAACGGAAATGGGAAGGAGAAGAAATATACTTTCAGCTTTCTGTTTACACAGTACGGACTGTGTTATAAACACAGATCCAAAATAAAGTCATATGCTCTCTCCATTGTGGCACAGTTCCCAAACGTTTTTTTTTCCTTTCCTGCTACTCCTGGCAAACTATTCATTCAGGATTTATTGTCTTGTTACTGTAGTGTTAAATGGATCCCCATTTATTTCACTGGACGCATTTTAATTGTCTCCTGTGCTCTAATTCTCAGTGGCTGTTGCCAGGACATCGATGAGCAATTCTGTCGTTCTCTGTGATGTGTATTTTTGAACAGACTCATATTCCGAAGCCAAAGCCATGAAGTGATCTCGTTTGGGCATTTTTTAGCCCGGCCTCCCTCACTCCCCCTACACTCCAATTATTGGCCAGTTTATTCAGGAAAGCCTTGGTAAATTGCTAATGAGAGCCAGTCAGACGTGTACTTCGTTTTTCAGGACCAATTGAGCAAGACTGGCCGCTCTTCTCCCTGTGATTTTTTACCTTGCTAGCTATTTAACCCCTGCACCCAAACACACGGAACACTTAGCCCAAACAGCCATCATCTTTCTCTTCAAGTTGAGCGGCAAATTAGATCACCTAAAAGCCCCCGCCATTTTAACACAATGGTGGTAGCGACCCTCACTTTGTTCGCAGGCCTGGGCACGCGCTGTGCCCCCGTCGCCCCATAATCTCTGAAAGCGCCAACCTCTGAACCCTGTCAATCAGGGATTTCTTAAATGGGGTGGGCTCAAACAGTAACTACAGGATATCCCCTGTATGTCCCCCCCCCCCAGCCCAGCCCAAACACCCACGCGGATAACAGCGTGTGAATGCCGCTGCATTTTTCTGAAGTGCTGTTCAGCATGCTGTTAATGCGCCGCTCAAAGGCTGAAGATGGGGAGCCACACCCCCAATCACTTTGAATGTAAATCACATTTTCTGGCGCTCTTTATAAATTTCAGTTTGCCAGAGAAAAGGGGGACTTTATTTTAATCCGCGGCCCTCCCAAAAGGGGAAAAAAAAGTTAAATATTTACTAATCCCTTTAATCTTGTTTCTAAGCTAACGTTTCCTCCCGTCTGTGGTAGCCGGCTTTTCTGGAACGTTCCCCTTTATTGCGAGTACCCTGTCACTGGAATGCTAGTACGCCAGGGTTTTTTTTTTTTTTTTTTTTTTAATTAAAGATGCAATTTCCCCGCTTCACATTTCACCTGTGCCTGCCCCGTCAGATCTACACCCGCCACGGGCAACACATAAACACAGGCCTGCCCAGCTGTAAGTGAACAGCTGCTGCTGTTTACTCTGTCAGGCACGAAAAAAACATCCTGTACCGTACGCTCGGTGAAATCCTCCCCTCGAATAATAAACATCGCTCCGACTCTGGGTCTGGATTCCCACTTTGGGTGGTTTTTGTGGACGGGCTCGGCGGTGAAACCGGAAGCTAAGAAAGAGTATGGAAGAGCTAAATGATCTGGAATACGTGGGGGAACCGGGATGCTTGGCATGAGAGATGACATCTGACAGAGCATTCGGTCCATTTAATATAATCAAACGTCCTGGATCGCACCTTCCTTCTTGTTCATTGCCTTCAGCTTGCAGCCACAGCCTTTGCTTTATAATTTATGATCGGCTTCTGCTTAGCGAGGCGGTGGCAGAACAAGCGAGTGGCAGCCCTGCGAGATAAGACGGCGTTGGGGCGAGGGGCCTCCGGGTGACCCT
Source organism: Brevimyrus niger (assembly GCA_015164015.2). Taxonomy (NCBI): domain Eukaryota; kingdom Metazoa; phylum Chordata; class Actinopteri; order Osteoglossiformes; family Mormyridae; genus Brevimyrus; species Brevimyrus niger. The sequence continues at coordinate 27,280,162 of JAABNY020000095.1, forward strand.
CGGGACGGCAGCATATGTTTATCATCTGGGGAAGTTTGTCTGCTGGGTGTGTACGGCAGGCCGGTCGTGTTGTGTCTAGTACTGGGAAAATGAGTGGGTGTGTGGTGCTGTTCATTGAAGAAGCCTGCTGGAATGTCTTGTTTGTGTGTGTGTGTGACGGTGCATGTGCGCGCATGTGCGTGTGTGTTTAATCTACTTCTCACAATGGATTCCTCCCCAAAGGCTTTTTTTTTTTTGTTCTTTCCATGGGCTGTTTGCTTTGAATCTTGGCAGTGGTCTTGAGCAAAGACAGTTCTGTAAGACTGAAGTTCCCCCCCCCTTCCCCCCCACCTTCCTCTTGCAGCGGTAGCATTTCACAGCCCCCCAGTGAAGATCAAGAAGGAGCCCCGCAGCCCTGGCTCAGACCCCAGCCAGTCCTGCAGCCACAAGCAGAGCTTCAGCTACCCTGGAGGGGAGCAGTGCCTTTACGCCAGGTGAGCCGTCCCTGCAGCCGTAACGCGATACGCCAGCATGTGCGGGGAACCCGAAACCGGGTCAAGCCCACGGAGAGGCTGCTGTTGTACCTTTGGGCCCAACACTTAAAATGGCGTCCTGCTGTATTATTATATAGCACGATAATAATACAATGAGCATCTTCCCATTTTGTTAAAGTGTCTGTCAAGTAACGACAATAAATAGTTCATCGCAGCCTTGGTTCCTCACCCCGAGTGTTGTGGCTTTTATTTTGTCCGTTTCGCTGTAGTTAATGATCGAGTCCTTGGGCCCACGTGGTCTTGACCTCCTTCACTGCAGCTGAGCAGGACCACAGAGATCGTACGATAGCGTCACCTCACCTTGCTACCTCATTAACCCCACTACAGTGCCTATGAGCAGAAGAGAGTTTTGGGACCCAAGACCTCGAGCCCCGGGACTCCAATGTCTCCAATGCAGCACTACTCCCCGAAACCCGCCCTGGGCGTTCGGCCCGACTCGGGGTACATGAATCCCCCAGGCGGCACCCCGTCCCTGCACAGCCACAGCTTTCCTATGGAGCACAGGTAACCAGGGGCAGCAAGCTCCCCCAGTGTCCCTAAGCACCCCACGGCCTATGGAACGATCTGCTCCTTTCAGGATCAGAGCTTCAACTTTTCAAGGCAGTTCTTTTTCCTCTTCACTTGTTATTCAACCCTCTGGTGCTATTAAGTTACTTTTCTCTCCCTGTAAAATTTGATCGTGGGCTTTGACAGCTTAAGCCTCACATCAGCGTTTTGTGCTGCACCATGGGATTGTCTTCGGCCCGTCGATAGGCGACGGTTTCCTGGGGTGGGTTGAAGGACAGAAAGGTGAGCGGACTAGAGCAGCAAAGCATAAGTTCTCCCCGTCTCTCCCAGCTCCAAGTACCCGCATCCTCCTGCAGAGATGTGCCCCCAGTACCCAGCCCCGGGCCAGACCATGCAGCGCGGCCACGCCGCCCCGGTGGGGGGCGGAGGCGGGGGCGGCGGCGGGGGGGGAGGGGGGTACCATCGGCAGCTCTCGGATCCCTGCATGCCGTACCTGCAGCAGAGCTTTAAGCAGGAGTACCTCGACCCGCTGTACGACCGGGCCGCTCACATGACCGGTGTGCCCCCCCAGCGCTACCCCCCCGCCCACATGATGGTCAAGCAGGAGCCCGCCGACTACACCTATGAACCCGGTAAGCCGCTGCCCATTCCGTACTGAAGCCCTGTGCAGTAATAACTTGTAGCACATTACAAACATGCACCTTGCTGAGCAGGGAGTAAGAGCAGGTAGACTGAGCTCCCAACGAAAGTCCAGGAACAAGCGTGAGCGGCATTGGAGTAACAGCATTTCAAAACGGGGGTATAAAAACTGGTGGGGAGGACATATTTAATTTGGATTCTTTCACCCCCCTTCAATAAATTCAATAAATGGACATTCGTATTTAAATTATTAAGTTGCCTCCCCCATCCCAATCTCAAACTGTATCTTGCTCCATTGTCTTCTACGAACCTCAGAAGATAATGTAGTGCCAACTTGAATAATGAGACGCCGCTCATTGGGCTCCGTACCTGGTCAGCCTGCGGCATCTCCGCTCCCTGAACCGTGGAGCGTTAAGCTGCTTCATGGCTACGGCAGACACTGACGACGGGTCTGATGCAGCTCGATGGAGTCTGGCTTTACTCTCCCCGTGTATCCGAGGACTGCGACTAGTTCTGGATCCGCAGCCTGGATAGAAGCTATTATGTTTGTCTTCAGAATTAAGTTCAGAACTCGGATCATGTGACACCAGTAATAAAACCAGTGTCAACTCCTGGGCCGGTGTCATATCTATGGGGCTGAGTGTTCGGGTCCGCTACAGAACCCACCCTCGGACCCTCAGCGTCCTGAGGCCCAGAGGCCGCCTCCCATCCATCCGCTCAGCCCCTCCAGCTCCATATTTGATGGTAACGGTGTTTTTCTGAGAGGCAGCTCTGTACTCTGCATCCCTCCCCTCCCTCTTGAATGGGAGGCAAAGGAATTTCATTGAGAAAATGGAGGGCACTGGAAAGACTAGAAACCCCGGCGGACAGCTCCCCGGTGTCGGGTTACAACGGCGGCTTCCTTTTCTGCAGGCAGATGAACTCATAATGGAAAAATGAGCGTGGCCACGGTAACCGGACCCACACTCCTGCTGCACAATAACAAGAGGGTGGGGGAACAGGGGCACGGGATGAGCGCAGTGTTCGGAGAGGGAAAATCTGGCCTTACTGTACGAAAGTGCTTTCAGAGCTCTTTGAAGTACACGTTAAATTATACAGCTGGATGCCGAAGCTGATGATTGGTGCAAAGACCGACCTGGGGTGGCTCACCTTCTAAATGAAAGCTTGTTTGACAAATAAAAAATTTTGTGGCGCAAACAAACCCAAGAAAGCATTTTCGAGGAAGGTTTGCTTCTGAAGGCTGCGCGGAGTTTGTTTGCTGGCATCGAGGGTGCAGCACAGATGGCTTCTTCCAGACGTCTTCGCGACTCCGATGTCTTACGGCGTGCCGATCCTTTGGCCGATATCACCAGCGCCGCCGCCTCCCTGCTGCCTACGTGCCCCCAGACTGTCTCTATGCAAAGCACCACTTCGCCGAAGCCTTTTAGCTGCGAGCGCATATGATACATTTATCACCGCAGTGTTCTTTCCTGGCAGCCGGTCACAAAAAAAAAAAAACACCGCGCTGCAAAAATGCTGCATTGAAAACCACGCCCCCTTGGGGCCGGCTGTGGAAAACGCTCAGTCTCCTGTCGGTAGCCAGAATCCGTATTACCTTACAGTGTGATCGGGTAACCGAGGGAATTTAATTTTCCTTAATGATGCCTAATTACAGTCACGTCACACCATTCCTCAAGCCAAAGGGACAGTGTCGGCTCTGAGACACGCCACTCTGCCCATGTAGCAATTGGATGTGTGTGTGCGTGTTTGTTTTTGATTCTATTCTGATTCTGATGGGCTGCACAGTTTAGCCGTTTCTTTTTTGACCTTTCTGCTGTCTCTGAGCAGCTTTTCGTTTTTGTGGTTTCTTTTTTTTAAGAGTGCTCCTGATAACTGCTGGGGGAGTGGTCAAGGTTTCCCAGTGGTTTATTGTGACTGAAACATTTTTAACTCATTCATTAGTCTTGATTGTATTATCTTGTAGTTTTTATATAATGAGTATATTTTTTATTAATATTTAAACAAATTTTTCAAAGCCTCCTTATCCACCAAGAACATTGCTAATATAGTACTATAGTACTACAGTTAAGCTTGGGTGAAGCAAATTTGGGCAAACGCTGCCACTCGTAACCCAAAAAGAGTGCAGCTCGGACCAAGATGTTCCTGACCTAAAAATAACGAGATACACAATATTATGATTAATGCCGCTTTTGTCCTTGCGGCACTGACATAGTTACAAATATAAAGCCCTGTTCTCTTCTCACCCAAGCTCTGGCTGTGAAAGCAGAGAGGGCGCCGTCAGTGTGAGAAGATGCTTCCCCAAAGGATGTGCGGGTCTCCCTCAGAGCAGCCACTGCTCGCGCCCCTTAGAACAGTCTTAGAACATCACATTAAGCAGCATTTCTGGTCTAGCCAGCTCCAGGCTTTTTCTTTATTGGTGGCCGTCTGGTCCAGTCCATTTGAAGTAGCTGTATATAAAGTGTTTTACAGTTATAAATTGTTCTTTTCACAGATGTGCCGGGGTGTCCATCCATGTACCTGCAGAATGAAGGCTATGCCCCCCCCGCGCACGGTAACGAAGGTAAACCTGCCCACATCCCGAGCTGCCTGCTGTGTTTCCTTAACAGTGAAATTGCACGATCCAATATTTGAAATCTACATCTTTCGCGGGGCGATGCGGTGCTCAGTGTCACTCGACCTGTGACAGGTTTCCGGGATGCGTTTCCTGTGCTCAGACAAAACAACTGCAGATATTACGCAAACACTGACCTTATCTAGACAAGCCTGCCAGCCTTTCAAAGCCCCGGATTAATCTAGTTTTTACAATACATAGATTCTCCTACATGCTTAACAGACGTCCTATTCCTTTCATTCTTTGTTTTCGTTCACATGGCAGGGATCTTTTTTTTTTTTTTTTTTAGCTTTTCAGAAACGAGTAGAGTTTGGGAGTTCTCGGAATGGGATGAGGATGTTTCATTTTGGTGTCAAGGATACTGTTTCCTTTGGGGTCTGTGGGAGAATAAATGGTGGAAGAGGCGGGTCCCAGCAAGTAGGTCGCCGTGGCAGAGCTGGTGGGCGAGGGACAGGACTGTGAGGGGCAGCTCTGGCAGCTTCCCCGCTAGATAATCGCCTGGGGTGCTAATGAACTGGCTCGCTGCGCCCGTTAGCTAAGTGCCATTGAGAAACTGTTTCCACCGGCAGCGAGGTCCACTTTACAGCCGTGTCGAAGCAGTCTGGGGTCCAGCGCTGCCACTGAAGAAAGACTTGTTTGTTAGTAGCCAAGAATAAATACCAACTCCAAGTGTTTGACCATTTGGTTGTTGTTCCCGTTACTGACGCTCCATGGAAGTACTGACTCATAATCTACCTTTCCTGGTTCACCAGCATGCCAGAAACTTCTAGGTGTGATTCTTAATCCCACTGCAGAAATGAACAAGGTTGTTCTCCTCCCTGCCATAAGAGCAACATCCGTGTCATAAGGAGACAAAAAAGATCTTTCAGTGTGTCGAGGCAGCAACCTCAGGCCTGTCTCCAGAGCTAACAGATTCCTAGCCGCTCTGTAACCTGGTCACTTTTTATTCACTCCAGGCTACTCTTTTGAGAATGACTCCCGTGTCGTCCCAGAGAAGTTTGAAGGTGAGTGTGAACTGCTTTAACACTAATGTTGTATGGCCACTCATACCTTATTTTGAAGGCAGAGAGCGAGGGAGTACCTCTGAAGGCAGAGCTGTGAAGGAGTGCCTCCGGAGGCAGAGCTGTGAGGGAGTGCCTCCGGAGGCAGAGCTGTGAGGGAGTGCCTCCGAAGGCAGAGCTGTGAGAGAGTGCCTCCGAAGGCAGTGCAGTGAGGGAGTGCCTCCGGAGGCAGAACTTTGAGGGAGTGCCTAAGAAGGCAGAGCTGCGGGGGAGTGCCTCTGAAGGCAAAGCTGCGGGGGAGTGCCTCTGAAGGTGGAGGAGTGCCTCTGAAGGCAGAGAGCGAGGGGGTGTCTAGTACCTGGTATCTGTCAGTGATATGACCCTCTATTTCCAAGGGCTGTGCATTATTAGGTTCAAGCCATTATGGATGGCGCCACAAAGGTTATTAGAGCAAGCCGTCCAATCAATGTAGTAAGGGCCATACCTTAGTGCTCTCTCAGTATTTCCCTTAAAGATCATAATAAATACAGGAGTCTAATGCTAAATGGCCTGGCTGTTTTTTTCCGAAATATAAACTGTTTGTTGTTTGGGATCAAATTCCGCTTGTCCTGCTATTGTTCCTGGACCTGAGAAGTAACTGCACCAATTAAAAAAAAAAAAAAAACTTTTAAGTTCCTGTGCCACAAGACCTAGTTGATTCAGCAGGTTTTGTTTCCTTATGTGAAGAGTGGAATGCATTCTCAATAGCACATTCAAAGAAGTGAAGGACGTTTTTACACGATCGACATGAGTCCATGGTAGATTCACACGATGTGTAGCAGCTGCTTGCCGTGATAAGTAATATTCTTCCAGTTTGGTTGTTATAGTATGAACCCAGATTTCTCTGCTGCTTCACTGGAATATTGCTTTCTGTTTCGAACTGAACAAGAAAGCCTCACATGCCAAAATCTGTTGTGTCGAGTCGACTCTAATGATTTTCATATGAATTTCATATGAATTAAATTACCACTGTTGGTTTCCTATGTGTGTATGTGTGGTGTCAGATATGGGTTAGTTAAAATGTCTGACTTTGATCTTCTTACATTCCAAACAGCGGAGGTAAAGCAAGAGGCGGGCAATGTATTCCGCGATGGCGCCCCCTATCAGCGCCGTGGGTCCCTACAGCTGTGGCAGTTCCTGGTGGCCTTGCTAGATGACCCAGGCAACGCTCACTTCATCGCTTGGACAGGCCGTGGCATGGAGTTCAAGCTCATTGAGCCGGAAGAGGTGAGTACAGCTATCTTTGCCTGACCTTTGACTAAATGGAAAGTGAAGCAGTTAATCACTAATCATTCATGTTTCTGGTCCAGAGAATTCATTTGGATGCCGTTGTCCATCCTGTCTGCAAACGGCACATTTTAACTGGGTCATACTAGAAATAAGGAGAAACCATAATAGCTTTACATTGGACTGTCCATTCAACAGGATCCACAAGGGTTCTAGTCAATCACTGAATAGGATGACATAAAGGGGGTTTCCAGCAGAATTCTGTCATTTGTTACAAACTGTATGTTTCTGGTTACATTTACAGCACCATCATGCTTTATTTAGATTTTCAAAGTGAAAAAAAGGTCTGAGTCTAGTTTCCTCACAGTAGGTCTGTTCTTTCACACTTCCGATACAAATCTGAGCTGATGTGTGTCCTGGTTTTGACAGAAGGTCGCCACACTCAGAAAACAAAAGTTCAAGTGCACTGTTCACAGTGCATGTAATACAATTTCCTGTGGACATTGTGGGCTGTCTTCTGTCAATGAATAAAATGATCCTACTGTTGTTATTTTGGTGGAATTTCCCTCTGAATTAGGCTGAATTCAGTCTGTCGACGCTTGAAGAGAAATGTCTTTGTTGAGCTTGTATCTAATATAGAAAACAAAAAAGCTATAAATATTCAGCACATGTCGGTGTTGACTTGTGTAAAAAGCAGCTTACTTGTACTTTATGAAGACAATATGGCCATCATAGTGATGAGTGGAAAAAAACAGTTAAAAAGCAGATAAGTGGCATCATCAAGCATGCACTACACAGTCGCTGTGTCTTAGCTTCCATTCAGCACATTGACTTTTCAAACAACAATAAATGTGGGTGTTTAAAGATCATATGCCTCACTTCCATTAGTGTCCATGTATTATTCAGGACTCTTTACAGCAGTGTTTCCCAATCGGGTCCCCCGGGACCCACAGTCGGTCCGTGTTTTTGCTCCCTCCGCGCTCCCTGCCAGACAGTGCACATTTGGGAGGGAGCAGAAACGTGGACAGTCGGTGGGTCCCCGAGGACCGGATTGGGAAACACTTTACAGTATAGAATGAAGGCTTGTCTCCTTGAGAGGAGCCTGAAACGTCACGGCTAATTTTCTTCAGATAACCCTCCACCACTGAATCATGTTTCGTTCTACAATGTCCCCACCCTTAAATGAAGACAATCGAATTACAATACAGCAGCAGAAGCTCTTTCCGGATGCATTCCTTGCTTCTGCTGTATCGTGCATTTAGATTAAGACAAGATTTTTGTGGGTCCGTTCTGATGCTGGAGGGTAAAAATTATTGCTCCGGATACAGGGCCCAAACCAAACTCTAACATGAACGTAGATTAGTAAAGAAACTTATTTCAAACCATCAACTTCGGTGCTTATCAGAGCAGCCTGGGGTGGTGTTTGTATTTGTGGGTGAATCACAGTGGTCTATTTCTCTGCTGTTGGCTCTGGGGCTGCTGAAGTTCAGTTAGAGGTCGAGACTGTAACGACAGTGCGGACTATATTTAAAATGTGGCCTGGGCTGGCCAGCCACTGAGGCCTCCTCTCTGGACACTCTGTGGCAATATGGTTGATTTCAAGTGGCGATCGGTTACATAAAGAGGAAAAGAACAAGCGGATGCCTGCCACTTTCACGTGGGTCCTCTGCTTGGAGGAAAAGCCTGCCAAAATGTTATCAGGTGCGACCTCTAGTGGTGAAAATGGTTAGTGCGGGCCCATTCCGCCCTGGCCTGGCATCTGCCTGTTTTAATCCTGTGAGTATTAACTTATAAATAGTAATTCTGTGGATCTCATAGAAACTTCAAATTACTTAAGCTCTGCATGAAGTGACTTGCAGCACTGAACGTAAAAAAAAAAAGGAAAATGCAAAAACAAATGCCAGAATGAAGGCTCACACCATCTGTCCGCTCATAAAAGCGTGTCCTCCCTTTCTCCGTCAGGTGGCCAGGCTTTGGGGGATGCAGAAGAACCGTCCGGCCATGAACTATGACAAGCTGAGCCGCTCTCTGCGCTACTACTATGAGAAGGGCATCATGCAGAAGGTATGGAGAAGCAGAGAAAAATGTCATTGTAGCACGTTAGTTTATAAGCATGGATGAAAATGACTGGTACGCAAGTAAGCATTCGGCGGTGCTGTTGGTGCCGTTACCACACGAAATTACCACGCATTTTAGTCTTTAGCTGGCTGATGTGTTCAGTTGGGGTATAAAATGCACAGTGATCTCTCTGCTGGTGAGAGCTGGTCGGGTAGTTCTGTCCCGTCACTCGTCTCTGTGTAGATGTTCCTCTCTTCCTCGTCTCGCATGCCGCCTCTGGTCCTCTAACCGCCTCTGCCTGCGTTTGTTCCCCCACAGGTGGCTGGCGAGCGCTACGTCTACAAGTTTGTGTGCGAGCCGGAGGCCCTGATCTCACTGGCCTTCCCCGACAATCAGCGGCCCAGCCTCAAGGCCGAGTTCGAGCGCTACGTCAACGAGGAGGACACCGTGCCTCTGTCCCACCTGGACGAGGCCGCCGCCTACCCCCCCGAGCCGCCCGCCCCTGCCATGGCTGCCCAGCCCTACTCCAAGGGCTACATGTACTAAAAGCCAGACGCTCTTGCACACACCCCACCTGCCCCCTTGTATATATGGCTATGGTGTTTTGTTTTTTTTTTGTTTAAATTAATCCTATTAGGGATTCCCAAGGTTTTAAAAGCTGCGTTCTCACTTCTGAGGCCTCTCCAATCCAAATACACAATGGTGGTTAAACTGATCGCTTAATAAACACACGATATTAATACCACAGAGTCAGGCCTTTCCTTCAGCTCTGAAAATTTAATCATTACATAGTTCTTGGGGTATATCCTTTGTACTTGCTTGCATCCACCGTACATGTATCAAAATCTGAATAATGGTTATAATACTGTATCATACAATTTTTACCGTTAACTCTATATATATAAGCTATTAAATGCTGATACGTATAACAAGTAGCTGTCCATAATGTATTTTATTTAATTGTGAAAAAGGCGTGATGGGGCAATTAGCATTTTGTATACAGCATTGTTTGTCTGTCTCTCCTTCTACATATCTCTGACATCCTCACACAAACAGTGGATTTCAGCGCATGGAGAACACACAGTACCCAGACTGAATTTGCACACCAAGTTTCTCAGGCTGAATTCAGGGATGTCGCAGGGGTCACGAGAACAGGGGGGGGGGGCTCAGCATGAGGCGAGGGGGACCAGAAGGTACCCAGATGGTCTGTAAATCAAACCAGCCGGGCATGGGGGGGGGGGGGGGGATAACTCAGGGTATAAATGTCTAACCAGGCCTCCCTAGTACACATTATGTTTGGTCTCTGCGGACAGACACTTCCTGACATCAGCTGGATGGCACTGATAGTCATTCGCTGGTCTATGCCTGAGGTTTATAGTGACAGGGTACCAATGCTGTGTGGGCTTTAGGCCCTGTGCAATTCAGAAATGCTTCTGACAGCATGTAATAGTCAAGCAGCTGAAAGCGTAAGGACAGGCGATCCGTATCGAGGGAATGGAGAAGACCGAGTGCTCACTCATCCCGGAATGTTCAAGGACAAGACTGCAGTTGTAAAAAGGTGGATGTTCTACGAAACGCCTTTGATTCGTGTTTGTTCTGAGTACATGTGGAAGTTTAGTCCAATACCAACAAATATGCCATTAATAAAATGACTGGGGAAATGAGAACTGAATGAAGCCATTTCCCCGAAGCCCTTCAGCAAATATTAAGCTGTATTGTGTATGTTTAGTTGCTTAGCAACATTTTCTAGTATTATTTGCTCTAAATCAGCTGTCTGGTGGGAAGGTAAACTCCCAATGCAGAATTCCTTTGTTTCTTCAGGCGGTAGATACAGACGCAGTGATTTGGAAGAGTAGGCTGTGAAACGTTACCCTGCGCAGACTGTGACCCCATTGGCCACTACCCAGGTCGTACATCTGTACCGGCTGAACACTGAACTCTGCGCTCCTGATTCACCGTCTCAAAAACAAAAAAAAAAAAGTGTTGAACAATGTTCGATCCAATAATGTGCTTCCATGTGAAACACCCTAAATCTTAAACTAAAACCTGTCGAAGGATTCTGTAACCTTTAGCGGTACCCCAGAGGTAAAGGTTAATTCCTGCCCTGCTGTTTTAAATATGGTTTCCTTATGCCAAAGCCGCATGAGAAAGCTGTAGGGAGATGGGGGGAAAAACAGGAAACGGGAAAACAGACAAGGGTGTTTAATGAGCAAATAAAACAAGTACAGCTGAAGCCTAAACAGACAAACCCAAGTTCCAAATGGACATAAAAAATAGAGTTATATACACATACATAAACTCCCCCTGCACTGTGGCTTTCAGTCCAAGACAGATCCTGAAAAAGTACCTGAAACTCAGATACGAGCAGTTTATGTTTCATTATATGAAACGGTGCTCTGGAATTCCTCAGGGGGAGGAATGGTTGAAGGGGCCAGGTACAAGCATTTCCCATCTGCACATTTCTGATGAATTACTTTACCGGTGGTCCCTTTAGCACTCACCATTTTTTTGGTAACCATGAGGACCATTAACACATTGCAACATGTTTATCATTGGACAAATGTGTGCACCTTTGCCCAACACAAGACCAGTGAAAGGCATGTTCTGCTGAAGAAAAGTGCAAGACACCTTTTCTTAAACCATTTTGCAGACTCTACTTGAGCCCAATATCCCCCCTCTTTTAAACAATACATGACATTGTTTATTACAATTGCTACAATGGTCCTTCTGGCTTCAGAAATATGAATGGCGGTTGCAGTAAAATACACCAGCGACTATGAAAAGGTTCCAGAACATTTGTTCGTAGCCGAAGAGGAAGTGTGGTAAAGACAGCGGGAGAGATGCGGGATAGTAAACGTCCCGGGCCTGACGCGGCGGCCTAGCGGCGGCGGAACGCCCGCGAGATGCGCCAGGCATTGGGCTCTTCGTAGCGGTTGTACAGCGGTTCCAGTCGCTGCTGCTTCTTCTGCTTGCTGAGCCGCGTGGGGTCGGACACCTTGAAGAAGGCCGGGGCAAACTCCACCAGCCAGCGTGGGTCGATGGTGGTCACCTCCCGCATGTACTCCTTGGTGGTCAGCACCAGCTCATGGTACACCACCCTGGGAGGAAAAACGAAGGGCAAGACGATGGCTGCAGGCTCTCCAACCAAGTGCCAGATTATCTCTGCTCATGCTTGCCAGTCTTGGCCATTTTACAGTTTATTGGGATGAACATATATTCAACCAGCATTCTGTTGACTTTTTAACGCTCAACATTTCAAGCAGTTCTACAGAACCCATTAGATTGGCTAAATGTACCTAGCAAGAAAGAGGCAAGTTTGTAGAAAGGAATTACCCAGACATTGACTGTCATTGTGGAAGTGCTGTCACACTAGTACAATGAAACTGAAGATGACAAAGACAGAGATGGTTCCTGCATCTCGAACTAGCTCTGGTGCTTGGAACTTGGCTCTGGTACTTGCTTTAACCCATTACCCCTATGTATTTTAAACCTACATTCTACAGTAGAAGCTGGGGGAAAGCAGGCGGTCAGCACTCACCATTCTGGCTGGCGGTTGAACAGGGCACTGGAGGGGTGGATGTATACCACCTGCTGGTCGATAAGGGTGCGGTAGCCCTCCTGGGGGTCCTTCTTGGCCGCGTTGCGGAAGAAGCCACTGCAGATAGCCTTCTGCACTCGCACCGTGGCCTTCCCACATGACACCACGTCCAGCTTGTGTCTAGGTAAACGAAACTCAGCCTGTACTCATGCTCTTGCTTTTCACGCGATCCCTTCAAATGCCCACCTTACCAAAAAGAGACGCACTATAGACAGGCCGCAGGTATGAAACGGTGCCTGAATGAAAGGGATGCTGACGCCGTACACATTTACCAACCACCGCCGAGCTCAAAGCATCCTGTCATCACACAGGCTTTACAGTCGGTAATTGGTGTTTAGTTTCAACTTGGCGGCTCCAGCTTCTGCTAAATTAGAGCGCTCTTCTAAGATCAACTCCCACACTTTACAAAAATAAACATCTTACACAATAAGTACCAATTAGCCATCTGGTAACCGTGATGTTCAACTCCTTCCTACCAGCGTTACACACAGAAGATATAGTGACCGGAACCTAGTGTAAACATTTCTGGTGAGCGTCAAAGGCACGGGGAAGTGAGGCGGATCAATACACAGAGGTTCATTAAAGAGGATGACTTGTCAAGTATAACGCAGAGCAGATTTCCAGGACGGCCTCACCTGTCCATGATGCCCAGCATCTGCTTGCGGATGTCTTGAGCGCGTCGCAGAGACCGCGCCTGAATGAAGTTCTCATAGCACCAGGGGTTGGAGAACTTGTTGTTCTTCCAGGAGTTGTACACAGCCAGCAGGGTCAAATGGTCTCCTTCAGGCTGGTGGAACTTGGCCTTCTTCTGGTCTGCCAGAGCTTGCTTGTCCTGGAACACAGGTGCATTGTGGGTTACATGCTGAACAATTGCTGCTAAAAAACATGATCCCGGCAGGTTAGCACCATCCTGAGCCAAACCAGAACATAAAAAAGCTGGATAAATTGTTGTCTATACAGAGTTGTCTTCTAACAGTGTCCCGCTGAACGGAACCATGTTCTACTTTATAGTATGGCTGCTACTACTGATTACATCTCTGATCGAGTAATCTGACAATTAATAGAGTAATATCCATCCATTCATTCATTTTCTGACACTGCTTGTCCTATTCAGGGTCTCCGGGGCCCCGGAACCTATCCCTGAGGTTATGGGTGCAAGGCAGGGAACCCAGGATGGGGTACCAACCCATTGCAGGACACACACACCATTCATGCATTCACACATGGACACCTATAGGCAGTTCGGTAACTCCAATTAACCTCAGGATATTTTGGGACTGTAGGGGGGGAAACCGGAATACCTGAAGGAAACCCCATGAAGACACGGGGAGAACAAACAAACTCCACAGGCATGGAGCCAAAATGGAGACTTGAACCCAGGTTCAAGAGGTGTGAGGTAACAGTGCCAACCACTGCACCACTGTGCCACCCCACTTATAATACAATATAATAATAATAATAATAATAATAATAATAATGCAATACAATATATACTGCAGCTGCTGTGCACTCAGTCACACATACGGTCAACTTAGGCTTTCCAATCCACTTGATGTTTTTGCTGAAAAGCCACGCCCACACAGGACGAGCATGCGAACCACACACACAAAGCAGCAACGTGCGGAGACAGTGATGCCCACTGCGACACTGCTGCCCTGGCAGATGTGCATTATGTGCGACGTTTATGTCGGCATGGGATTAAATGATGATTCTTTTCCAACATTACCTAGTATATATTTTAAATGAAGTCTAAAGTTTACCGCTGCCGTTCTTGCATAAGAACATGAGCTCTCCATGCGCTCTGTGAGACAATCATAATGATTCTAGTTCTTGCTGTTTGATTCACTCATACAAGGGGGCAAGAGGAGTAAAGCGAACAGGAACTGCCCATGAGACACTGGTATGTAGGGTGTGTATTCTTTAGGTACTGAGCAGATGCACACGACTTGTCAGTACAACTTTGTGTCTGCTGATGAAGAAAGAAAAGAAGAAAATAAGTTCTACTTGGCAATATAGCTCATTTTCAGCTAATAACATAAAATAAAAACTTATCACAATAAGAACTTCCCAGGATCATGGAGCCCCAGCACACAATGCAATCACAAAGATATTAATTGCTTATATGAACATATGTGTTAGGTAAAATGATGCACCTTAATGACAGGGCTGACCGTCTTAGAAGGTGTTATATTCACAATGCATAAGGGCTGGGTTATTCAAATCACGGTCCTTGAGGTCCAAGCACTGCTGGTTTTTCAGCCTTCCTTTACCTGTCAGTCAGGTGTGAAGCCTCTGACCAATCAGAATCAGTAATTATTAAACTAACTACCCGGGAGAACCGAAAACAAGGTCTGGATTTGGAATCGAGGTCCAGATTTGAAGAGCCCTGCATCAGGGGAATTGTTCAGTACCTTAGTGTTCATCCTCATTAACTAGTCCTGCTAATTCAGTCAACAGGGGAAATTGGTTATTGATGTCAAGTTAGCTGGGCAGGGAAAATGGCTTATAAAACAAAGAAATACAGAAACCTAAAAACGTACTTTTCAGTTTAACATTGAGGCGTAGATCAAACAAGCAATCTGCTGTCCAGTTCCCTAAGGGATGCTTTAATCAACATCATGTTATGATACGAGTCATCTACAATTCATAGTGGGTGGAAAAATGCGAGCATGTGCATGAACACACTCTAAACCTGAACATTTGGCTGTGTAATTGCCTTTTTGGCTGGGGGTAAAAACCCCAAACACAGAGTGAGGAGAAGAATGCCAATGAACTATTCCTTTGTCAGATAGATATAGTAAGATGTGGAGGTTTGTGTGATGCAGCCTACCTTGGGCCTGTAGAAGACGTTCTGCACGGACAGCATGGACACGATGGTCAGCATCTCTTCACTGCAGCCCAGGTGGACGGACATGATGAGCATCTTGCACAGCATGGGCTCCAGGGGGAACTCAGCCATCTGCAGGCGGGAGGTGGGAGCAGGCCGTCAGGCGGGAGGTGGGAGCAGGCCGTCAGGCGGGAGGTGGGAGCAGGCCGTCAGGCGGGAAAACACACGACACGCAAGCCAAAGCATCCGAGGACGTCTCCGTTTTCACCTTGATCGTTGCACCTAAGGTTCCAGTAATTAAAGGCACCACTAGTAGAACGACAGCGGCAAACAAATTTCCGAAACAGAAGTGAAGACGTTCCTAAAATGGATTCACTACCTGAACTTCATTTTGCAGGACGCTTGGCAGATAAACATTAATGTGTGATATTTAAGGGAGGGAGAGCTCCGCCCTCCACCTCACTGACACGCTCACACCGGCCCCTACCCTGCGACCCAGCCGGGTCAGCAGCCCCTCGTCGTCTAGGGCCCCCAGAGTGTACAGCTGCTCCATGGCCGTGATCAGAGTCTCCATTGGAGGAGCATCCATGAAGTCAAATGAGAGAAGGTCATTGATGCCCATAGCCTGTGGAGGGAGGGGAAGCAAACGGCGATCAGATGACACGCTGGAAGGCAGATAAAGTAACTCTGAGGCTCCCATCACAGGAGGGAGGCAGGTACCTTCAGGGACAGCACAGTACTGGCCAGGTTGGTCCTCTGGATCTCAGGCACGTTGGTGGTGAGCATCTCGTCCCGGTAGGCTCGCTCAGTGTACAGCCGGTAGCACTTGCCTGGGCCGGTTCTCCCGGCGCGGCCCGCTCGCTGCTTGGCTTGGGCCTGCGGTGTCGGAAACGTTCACAATTCACAGGTTGAATTAAACGCAGCTTTTGGATTCAGATCGTAAAAGGTTCTGAAGTGACGCTGGAATGCTTGGTAAAGGCAGGGTTACAAAGAATAGGTCATTAAATACATCACCCCAGGAGCTAAGCTGCACACTATAAGATGACCTTGAATGCGATAATGTGGCTACCTGTGAAATAGGCGTGACTACCAGCTGGTCGATGCCAGTCTTTGAGTTATACACCTTCTGCTTCACAAAGCCTGGGTCGACCACGTAATAGATGCCGTCAATAGTCAGCGACGTCTCCGCAATGTTGGTGGCAATGACAACCTGAGACACAAGCACACAAGTCATCAGCAAAGGGAGCTCCGTCAGGCCCAGTGATCAACCAGACCACGACGTGGTACAGGGGGGCGGCCAGGACCTTTCTACTGCCAGGCGGTGCCGGGTCGAAGATGCGGGTCTGCATTTCACTGGGCAGGGCGGAGTACACAGGGAGGATGATGAGTTCTGGGACGTCCGGGCCGAGACTCTTCATCCTCTCGTACAGGATCTCGCAGGCCGTGTCGATCTCTTCCTGACCAGTCAGGAACACCAGGATGTCACCTGTCGGGGTACAACTCGGGTTAGAAAGACGGGCCAAGCAGTCACCAAGGACAACCCCCATGCCAACCTCAAAGACATCTAATGATGAAGAGAGTCTGCTGGTTTTACTGTAAATGGCAGCCATTTGTGAAAATATCAAAAACTTTCACAGAAATATATATGATTAAGAGACAAATAGCTGAAGCCATAATAATCAGATTTCAACCATGTCCCCTAAAACCAAGTACCAAGTGAATTAAAAGCAGCCGATATAAAACAGGAGAACAGCATTTCACAAGCAGCGAGAGCTGCACCCCGGCAGCAGCTGGAAAGAGGTACCTGGAGGCTCGGTGAGGTGGATCTGCATCACCGTTATCAGACTGGCATCCAGGTAGTCCGTCTCGGGCTCCTTGGTGTACAGCACCTCCACGGGGTACGTGCGGCCCGGGATGGTGAAGATGGGAGCCTCGTAGAAGTACTGGGAGAACTTGACGGCGTCCAGCGTGGCCGATGTCACGATCAGCTTCATGTCCGGCCGTTTCTGCACTGACTACAGGAACGAGGGATGCGCTGTTAGTCTCTCACTAAGTTTGCGCAAACTTAAAATTTACGTGATTTCGCTGCTATGAAAATCCATTTCTTGAAAAGGAAAAGCAGAAACGTGATAAAAAACTGTTTTTAAGTTAAGGGGGAAAAAAATGGACGGACCATCACAATGAAGCCATAAAGACTGTAAATGACCATGCCGGATACAAAACTATATAGATGAAAGGTTTCAGAGCATCGGAGACATGGACGTCCGCTGTACTGCTCCATGCAAGTAATGGGAGAGGCTACTAGCCAGATCAGAAAAAGGAGCCGAGCGGGACGCTGGCCCACCTTCTTCAGCAGCCCAAAGAGCACGTCTGTGTGGATGGTTCTCTCGTGGGCCTCGTCCAGCATGATGATGGCGTACTGGCCGAGGTCTGGGTCAATCAGACACTCCCTCAGCAACATGCCGTCCGTCATGTACTTGATCACCGTCTCTGGGCTGGTGCAGTCCTCGAATCGGATGGTGTAGCCTACCTGCGGGGGTTTGAAGGGAGGACAAGTTTACCACAGCGGGAAGGGCGAAGCAGAAACACCAGACAAGGCACATCAGAACCACGCGGATGGAGACCTATGGCTGGTTCAGGGTTACACCAAGAGCCCTGCTGAGTGATTTACTGAAGCAGAACCAAACCGGAGGTCAGGGCACGGATCTCGTTGGTCTTTGCACTTCATGAGGCTCCATCCCACTGCTTGGCATTTATAGTATTTTACAGCGAAGGCACCGTGGCTTCACACCTCTAGCATTAGGGTTAAGATCAAGTCCCACTCTGTAGGTGTGGCGTTTGGCACTCGGGTTTCCTGTAGTGCTTAGGCCAGCTGGCATCACCGTATGTGCGATTCTGTGTGTGGTTTGGATATCCCCTGTGTTTGCAGGGTTTCCCATTACTCTCCAGCATATGACTGTATGTGAACATGGACTCTGCAGTGGACTGGCTCCCATTCCACAGGAAGCCCTGCTTTGTTACACCGTTTCCAGCTGCATTGTAGCCCTGTACAGGAGAAGCAGTATGGACAGACAGGACGATTTATTTGTGTCTGAACCACCATGGCCAAAGGACAAGTTCAGCAAAATTATCAGTATTAAAAACATCTACTGAACAATTACCTTGGTTTGCATAATTTAGTCCTGCAGAATTTATTGCGTTATTTCGTGAACAGACAGGAAAATAACATTCTGCAAAGCCTCTCAAATGGTGGACTGAGCTGCAGTTACCAGCAACTGTCCTGGTCTTGAGACTACAGGCCTCTTCACCATGACACTCTCGCCTGCGATGCCCCTCCTCGGAACTGCATCCAGCAAACCACTTACCTCCCAGTCCAATAAACAGGCTAATGGCCAGGGAGCCAGCTGCAGCCTCTAATGGGCGGCATACCCACCTCCTGGCCCAGGCAGCAGCCGTACTCCTCGGACACCCTCTTGGCCACAGACATGGCGGCGACACGACGCGGCTGGGTGCAGCCGATCTTGCCGCGGGTGGTGTACCCAGCCTCGGCCAGGTACTGCGTGATCTGGGTGGTCTTTCCAGAGCCGGTCTCCCCGATCACTATCAGAATCTGGTTGTCGTGGACGGCCTTTTAGGAGGCAAGAGGACACAGGAACATCATTTTTACTCTTAAGCCGTTCAAAGCTATCATAGAAGGTCAAATTAAATGCCCACATCACAGTGGGAGCTCAGGAGAACCATCCTAGCCCAGTAAGTGTAGAACTGTCACCACTGAGACTACCTGCAAACCATGCATCTCTACTGATATGTTATATGCAATTTCCATTACATAGCTGATGAATTGAGATAAATCACGAAATTTTGACTTATGAATATTATATGTATATATATATAGCTCAGGTTTGAATTTTCATATGGGGCACTGGAAATCACAGAACTAATGAAATTAAACAAGTGTTTAAGTGAATGTTACATTACGCTCTGGAGGTGCAAGTATGCCCACGTCTGCACTAATCGCACAGCGCCCTCTGCTGACCTGGATGAGCTGCTCCTTCAGCTTGTAGATGGGAAGGCTCTCCCTCTGCTCCACGATGGACAACTGCGTCTTTTTCCCGTAGGAAGCCTTGTTGCCGCCAAAAGCGTGTTTCTTCCACTCCGGGATGTCGTTGGGCATCATGCCGATGCCCCTCATGTTGGCTGCGATCTGCCGTCCATCGGCTAGTTTGGGCAGGAGAGTAAAGCACGTTAACAGGGTTTATGGGGCGAGTCGGAGGCAGCCGCAGGACATGAGCTACTACAGTCGTGAAACTGCTTTTACATGGGTCTTCCTGGAAGTCCCGACTAAGCCACAGACACATACATACTAATGGGCGAGAGTGCTATGCTGCATCATTAGTGACGACTTGACGAGTGATGAATGGATGTTTAAATAAATCGACTCTCTGATTAATTGATTCTCATAAAAATTCATATAGATTGTTTAGTGCGTCCAAAGATCGACTTTACCCTTTAACATTTTCTGCCCTTTTTACAGCTAAAATAAGGGGAAAAAAGTCCAGACAGGCATTTTGAGGCTTAGGTGTTAAAGGGTTAATATCTTTAATTACGCGCAACGTGAATTCAATGATGTGGCAGAAGGTGATATTACAATTTTCCGGGGAAAACTGTATTAACAACATGGCGTTGGACACTAGGGATGCTTTGCAAACGCATGTAACTTTAAAAGCTGCGGTCTGGCAGCATTTCGGGTTCAGAACGGACAAACAGACAGATGCGCTTGACGAAAGCAAAGCAATTTTCTTTCCCTCTGGAGTGTAGAGGTAGGGACACACTTTCAAAGACTGGGGCATGGTCACACATTTCATTCAATATCGTAAACTTAATACATGGCAAATAAATTATTTCTTATATATTTGTTTTGGCATTAAACTCTTCTTCATCTTAGTGTACTTTGTAAATATGTCAGGTTTATGTTAAGTTTGTATTTTAACATCAAAATATAGACATTGCAAAATGCAGTTTGGAACAACTGCAGACACATTATAAAACTGCATAGTAAGCAATGCTGACAGTTTGTTTTGATCCCAGATATCTGATCAGCAAAGTCTTGGCTACATGAAGATGACTA
>JAABNY020000095.1:27300429-27313086 GCA_015164015.2 Brevimyrus niger
ACACCCCCGATGCAGGTAAAACAAAGTAAGGTGACTTGGTTTACTTTTTTGCCGATTTAACTTAATTTAAAAAACTTTAATACTTCCGACAATGGACGTTTTGAAAAGAAGACCGGTTTTTTCATGTTTCTATAATAAGGACTGGTCCCTACAGCCATCTTTAACTATGAATATTTCATTAATTTGTTGTTGGATGTCAATGTATTAATATGTTGCACAACTACAATCATGTAATTAAGGTAATAGCTTAAAAAAAAAAAAAATTTAAAAACACTGACCCAAATCAATATCCGATCGGAACAGTTTGGATCGAATCACGATAATCGATTCTAAATCTTGAGAATCGAATCAAATCGAATCGATTCTTGAAATTTGTATCAATACCCATCACTATTCAGGGCCAGAGTCAGAACAAGTGACAGTCCCAAAAAAGTAGTCCGGGAAAATTCTGAATTACAATGCTTTCATATTACAGATAAAAGTACCTATTTTGAATAAACACTTGCAAAACAATTACCTATTATTAGTGTTGTAGTCAAGACCGCCTAAACCGAGACCGAGACATTGCAGAGACCGGAGGGTATCAAGACCAAGATACTGCCGAGACTAGAGGGTACCAAGACGGGTACCAAGACCGGTACCAAGACCAAGACACACCAATGCGAAACCAAGCCCGAAAACAGACTAGGACTAGAATTACTCAGATCAACTGTAGAAAAAAAAAGGCATTTCTGTAAAGTGTCATTACTCGTTATATCAAATTCATGGTTCTTTTCAATTATATTGTCCATATGTTTCATTTAAAAATCTCCCAGATCTGTCATAGTTACGAGGCCTGATAATATTCTCAGCAATCTTCTCCTATAACCATTTTATCAGACCTCGTCAATGGAAAGAGATGGGATGTACCAGAAAGATGTTTATATCAAGTCTCTTACACCAGGGACAGAGGCCTTGGGTAAGCCATGAATATGGATATGTAGTGATCCTTTGCTTTGAATTGAAGAGAATGAGCCTCCAGATTGACTTGCACCTCCAAGACCGTGCTTTCTAATGAATGTAAAATACCTAATTTATTTCAATTATACCTATGCTATAGACTTTGTGGACATTTTTGAACATTTCTTTGCCGAAATGATGTGTGTATGATGTATGTGGACTGTGAAACACTGGCAGTGTCTGTTGAGAAAATTTATAAAACATAATGTTTTTAAAATAGGTGCATGTGACTGGTTGCATTTGAATTGAAGCACGTAATAAATAATGATGCTGTTCTGTGTCCTCTTTTTTCCCCATCCCATCAAGACCAAGACCAAGACCAAATCGAGTCGAGACCACAAAAAATTGGTCTTGAGACCAAGACCGGTCTCAAGAACTACAGCACGACCTATTACACTCCTCCAAAAAGGGTAAATTAAACTTTAAAACCCAAAGTAGTCACAGGCAGCCTCGTACAGCGTAAGTAAAGAGAGAAATTCTGGGCCAACCGTCAGGCAGGGGGTCCACCCAGTGCTTGTTCAGGCCCATGGGGATGGAGTCCATCTCAGCCTCGCGTTGTGCCTGCTTCACCTCCCGGCGCTCCTTGGCAAGAGCGCTCTGCATCATGGCGGCCTGGGACAGGGAGCCGTCCGGGTTCTGGGAGGAGCCAAATCAGTCACAGGTGGATTAACCTGCAGACCCTGACTGAAATGTGCATGTGTGAGGAAAACACCAGGCTTAAGAGTAAACAGTATTTATAAAAAACTTTAATATACCTTAATTCTGAGTACTAAATAATCTTACAGAAAAAGGAAAAATATGCAATAAAGCATGTTGGGTCTAGCACACAATTTTGGTTCTGGAATGATTCCCTGCAATCTCAATACCGTAACTTTTTGATCTGCAAGAATCATGTATGATCGCAAACTCAGCTTTTTTCAACTGATTATCCTCAAAGATATTGACTGTACTTCAGGAGAGACACCTAAAAGCAGCTTTATGAGTGCAGAGCCGCACAGCACGCTGAGCAGAGCTCCAGTCTGTAGCTGGGAGGCTCCCAGAGCGCACAGGTGCAAGCAGCAGACCTTGACGATTTTCACGGGACTCATGTCCATGCTCTGCTTCGTGTGGCCCCGCAGAAAAGGGGGCTCCTCCTCCACCAGCTCGATCTCCAGGTCTTCGTCTACGAAGGGCACAAACACTTGGCTTCAGAAGGACCTAGTGCGCATCACTACAGCACACCCCCCACCTACTCCATATGCAAATGCCGATCCACAACTGTGCCGTGTTCTACAATTAATGAAGAGCTCAATGATTGGATCAGAGCAACCACAGGACTGGTTGGAAGAACAGAAAAGCAAGAAGTGCAGCCCGTAGGATAAAGAAACCAGCACTGCATATCAGCGAGTCACCCATGGAAGGTGCATCACAAAGCACATATTAATGTTTACGGTGATATACTTAGAAAAGTAACTTATCCCAGAACGTAATCTACCAGAAAAGTTTCAACTAGAACTATATTCAACACGAGGAAGACCTACCTTCTTCGTCATCGACTTTTGGGAGAATGCCAGTCTCCTCATCAAAGTCAGGAAACTCCTCCTTGGAGAGCACATTGGCAGCAATCATCTGAGTGAAGGGGGAAAAGAAACAGCAGGTCCTTATAAAAACATTCAATCCATCCATCCATCCATCCATCCATCTTCTGTAACCCACTGTCCTATTCAGAGTTATGTAGAGTCCGGAGCCCATTCCGGAGGGTAGGGGGACAAGGCAGGGGACAACCCAAGATTTTAAAAAAAAAAAAAAAAAAAAAACTTTCTTAATCACCAAATCATCTTGAAACTATTGATTTTATATAAGTGTGAATGACACATCTGTTCAGTGAGTAGCAGCGCTGACCCTCCACACCACCTCCTGGACGTAAAGCTCTATTCACGATCCCATCCAACCTTGTCCTGAAGCCGAAAGCCTGGGAGTTTCCCAGGAAGCCTGCAGACGCACCTGTTTGATCTCCCACTTCTCCGGATCAGAGATCTTCGTGAGCCTCTTGCGCTCCAGCGTGTCGTCCTCCACCTCAGGCGCGTGGCCCAGGTTGATGTTGGTGGGCCGGTCAGGGTTCCTCATGGCCGTCTCCTCGCTGCCATCGGCCCCCATGTTGCGACGCCGGTTGGGGTTCAGGTCTTCGCCAGTGTCTTGGTCCACATCCTGCACAAGACCGCGTTCACTAATCATTAGGAAACCCAAACCGGAACTACATATCCCAAGGGAGTACATACTGCAGAATGCTACCCATCCCTAACCCCATAACTGTCATACTGGTAAAAATACAAATAAAAAAAATGAAAAATGCAGCCCCGTGTCATAAAGCTGTTCACGGTCAGAAGTAAACATGATATGTAAATGTTATAAAACTAATGTCTGACGCTTCAAGTAATTGGCACATTCCTAAAAATTCAGTATAAAAATTCAATTGTGTGTGTGTGAAATTCATTAAACACAAATCTCACTCACCTTCATACTAAGGCTGGTCTTTGACCCAGTGAAGGACAACACTTTGACCTTTACTCGCTGACCTTTGCTGACCACATCAGCTACGTTGGCCACACGCCCCTCTCTCCTGAGCTCTGAGATGTGGACCAAACCCTCCCAGCGTTTTCTGACAAAATAGGAGGGTTGAGGACATTCAGCTTCAATTACCACACATTGTGAAACTCTTTAGATAATGCAGAAATGAAAACACTCATATGGAAATTTCAGATAAACACAGCAAATTAATACCCTGCAAAATGGGTACACTAAAGGTATTTCATAAACCTGAAACCTGAAAGGCACAAGCCACTTTCTTATATCGTGGAAAGAACAGGGTTCCCACTTTTTTCAGGACATCATTTTCCAGGACATTTATGAGCCACACTGATTTTTACAGTTGACATGAGGGCTTCCAGTGAACCACCTTTAAATTTGAAATGCTGCAGTCAAAACACAGGCCACTGTCAAAGAATAACCTAAAGTTTACTATAAATTATCCTGACACCTTTAAAGCTTACATTATTTGATCTACTTTACAATTTCTGACAATACATCCCCAAAACAGATAATCCACACTTTAGTTAAATGAAATGCTGACATCATAAAAGCCTTATTATGCAATTAATTCTACAACAAGAGTATAAAACAAAATGGCCTGTTTTATACATCGTCTATAGAATACTTTATCATCAGCGACCTTTTCATCATTTAGTACTTTTAGATTTTACATTGTTGTGTATAGGTTTAATGGAGCGCAATTCAACAGCATAGGGTTCACCCTGAGAAACAAAATAAGATCAGCAATCATGAAATGGAATTGTCCAAAATATCTTGCTATGCAATTCTATGCTTCCAAGGGAACAGACTGAGGAAGGGCATTTTTTCCATTTCCCATGACTTTTCTATGACTAAAAAATGCATTTTTAAAAATCCAAGTTTTCCTAATTTTTCAGGATGTGTGGGAAACCGAAGATGCTCATGAATAACAGCATAATGATTTATTAGTGTCACCAAGCGACGGATCACAATCAACAGATCAGTCATAAAGACATTCATAATCGATCAGTCTACTGAAGGGAACCCGCCCCAAGTTGACAAAAATATATTCATAAAAGTAGCTCTCAATGTAAAAAGGTTGGCGGCCATTGGTTTATATGAATATCAATCAAAAGCAAGACAAACAAAAGTTTCATTCACAAGAGAAGCTGTAAATACTCATTCAATAGTCAACTGTCATTCAACAATACAAAATAGGATCATTGATATGCCTTTACGGACTTCAGTTATACAACTATTAATTAATGGTGCAAACCATGGTGGGTTAAAACAAAAACATATATGCGGTAAACGCATTCTCATACTAACCTCAGTCCCTCCAGCTGCACGAAGCAGCCAAACTGCATGATGCTGGTAACTTTGCCATTGTAGATGTCCCCGACTGTGGGTTCTTCTGGGGGGGGACGGTCTACGTGTCTGTCCTTCCAGCGGTCCGAGCCCTTGTCCTTGTCCTTGTCCTTCTCCCAGCGCGGGCTTGCAGAACGGCTGCGGGACCTCCAGCGTGACGAGCGCCCCCTGCCTCGGTCACGGGACCGAGATCTGGACCGTGAGCGGCGATGCCTCCTTTTGTCTCTGTCCCATTCGCGTTCACGGTCACGGTCACGGTCACGCACACGATCACGGTCCCGACTCCGGCTTTTGCTCCTCCTCCTCCTTTTACCACTTTCATCATGTCTAAGTGAGAACAGAACAAATAATGAAAACAGGAGAAGTTGAATAAAGATAATAATAAAAACACATATCACAAACAGAATGTTGAAGTTTGACAGGTCATGATGATATAAAATCAAACATTACGATAAAATCGATTCATTACGATGCTAACCTGTGTTTGCTTGACTTGGAGTCACTGCCGCTTACACTGGGCATAAACATCTCCAGCTCTTTCATGGCATCTGCAGCAACCTTGACATCATCCTCATCCAGCATGGTCTGTAAAGAACACAAGAATGCAGCCCGCTACCAAAGGCATCTTTATTTAGTCTAGTCTGGTGTTGAATCACTAGTTTTAAAAAGCTGCTTCTTCGGTGAAAGGGTACAAGAAATGTTTAACATTACGCCACAGAATGTTTTCATACAAATGGCTTACTCTGGTGATGGGATTGTCGGCCCGACAAAGAGCAGGAAACATCTCCTTCCACTTTTCTTTCTCACTCTTCGGTTTGACCACAGGCTCAGAGGCTGGGCACGGAACACAAAGAAAAATTCACATGGTAAGAATGTCTTACTGACCTCAAATGTGTGCCAATTGATCATCAAGACATTAATAGTCAATCAGTCCGACCGAGAGGGGCAAGGTCCATAGAGACATATTTAATCAAAAAGGTGTGATATGTAATTAATGATTAAAGTAGAACAAGGTGCCCCATGAAAGAATTCGGGTAAGATAAACTACTTGTTGAATTCAGATGCAAATATAGGGAGACGACTCGAACTTACCTTTGCTGGTAGACGGTTTTGCTGGGGGTCGCATAGTTTGGATCAGTCGTAGCAGATTGCTGACAAGAGAATCCTGGAACGACAAACAGGCTCAGACCTTTTAGAACAGTGAGCGTCGTAGCTATGAGTACAGGCACGTGGCATGGTAAACAAGTACAAACTCACAGTGAACTCGGCTCCATTCTTCACCAACGCTGCCTTGAAACCATCAAACGTTGGATTCTTCTCGGCAAGGCTTATGACAAACTCGGCTTTTGAACAAAAAACGAAGAACGATTTCCCATAACACATTGCAACCAGAACCCCGGGATATTATACACAAAACAATACTCTTCGTACGATCGTATAAAAACCGATAATTATTACAGACATTAAATATGTATACATTTTAAAAGTTGTAACAAACAATACAGTTAAACAACGGACACATTAAATAATATTAAGGGCTTGAATCGAAGGCAATTGGACTTCTTTTTTTCTTGAAAACGTTTCACCTCTCATCCGAAAGGCTTCTTCAGTTCAAACACATTACATAGCAGAAGTACACATCCATTTACTTACCAAGATCTTTATCGCTTATTCCCAAATGATTGTCCAGTTCAGTGCACACTTTGGAAACCAAAGAGAGGTATTCGAGCTGCTTAAGCTCATCTTCTCCGACGTCGACCATTTTTATGTCTTGTTTCACAAGCAGTCAAAATGACTGCTAGATATCGTTAGCAAGTTAGCTATATATTCCAGCCCACCAGTGGAGTCTCGGCCGATATTAAAAAATACAGATAACCTTCAAATAAAATTTCAGAAGTCAATTCAAGTTTAAATGACCCTCAATCGAAATATTTTCTTTGTACTTCGCCAAAACCAAATAGTGCCATTTAGGACCATACTACTTACAAGAAAGCATACTGTCAACAGCCGCCATATTGGCTTATCGTAGACGTGACGTTGAACGTAATGGCGTCACCACGCTGCCGTTTTCTGTAGCGAGTCCAGCACGTGGTCGCTTTCCGAAACGTGAACGGAAAGTCTACTTTCATATGTGCGGTGTGGCGTAGAATAAGAAGCTCTCCCGACAAATGAACTGAACATAAAAATATCTTTTACTTTTTAAGTTTAAATACACGCAAAGAACTGGACGGCAAAACACCGTTTATTTTTAAAGTCTCTATTCTAATCAAAGAATGACACACCAAAATAACGTTTACTGTTCAAGTTTTTATCCCCACAAACAATGTAAAAATACTGTTAGGCCTACATAAAATGTATGTGCAGACTTGCGTTGAATAGAAAAACTTTAGCCAGCTGACCAAAGTTGGCAACCCTGCTGTAACTTAGGCTTAAGTCTCACCTTAGATATAAGCCTCATTCAAATCGCATGTGGCTGTTGAAGGTGTGCTTCCTGCAGCTACATAACATTGCAAAACTACAATGTTCCATACTAGTCAAGACACTGAGAAACTAATACATGCTTTTGTATACAGTAGTTTTGACTACTGTAATGCTCAATTATATGGGAACATGTACATCACATTAAACACCTTGCAGTGTATTCAAAATGCAGCAGCTCAAATTATCACCAGGAGCAGGAATTTGGAACACGTGACCCCTAGTCTTTGTTCCATGTGCTGGCTTCCTGTTAGGTTCAGGGCTGACTTCAAAGTTCCCCTGCTTACATATAAGGCACCTAGCTCCCGGTCTAGCGCCTGCTTACCTAACAGAACTACTTCAAGTTTACAAGCCACGTCGTCCACTCAGATCACAGAACAGACTTCCTGGCCATTCCACATATAAATAAAGTAACAGTTGATGGTAATTACCCTCCGGCTACAGAGCCCCTATATTGTGGAATGCTAAATTGGTCTCGGTCTTTAAATCTCAGTTGAAGACTTAATACATGCAGCTTAGGTTACCCACAATGTAACACATATAACACACTGTAACTGTGGCTGCTGCTGTACATGCCATGTTTTATCTACTATGCTTGTCCATTAATGTGTCAATACATAGTCTGACCCTCATGCCCTCTGCCTTCCTTCCTACATGTCGGGATGATGCCCACTCCCAAGCTGGAGTCCTGCTTCTCATGGAAGGGTCACATCATGGATGTGACTTACAAACTGTAACACCCTGGATGCAGTCTTTGATCTGCCACCCGACACTGGAGAACTGATTCATTGATGGACTTTAGCTTTGACCTTGACCACAGTTTACATCTTGCTTTCAGGAAGCAAGCCCACTGTCTCTTTTTTATAACAGTAGCATGCTGAGCAGCCAGTTGACCTTGAGTTGTCCCCAGAGGTCTTTTTTTCTGCTTTGGTTGCTTTTGGTTCCTCCCCTCCATTGTCATCTGGCTTTCTTTCTTTCATGTCTTCCGCTTTACCCGTTTTTTAATTATTCTGTATAAATGACGCAGAAATTGGCTTCAACAGGTTTGGCTTCAACATTGGTAAGAACCAAAACAGCACCGTACCCCCTGCCCCCTATCTTTTCCAGTGTTATTTGTGATATCAAGGCCGTAGCTTTGGTCTAAACTTTAGGGGGTTGAGGAATCCACCCATGTAAGAGGTGACATGATTTTTTGGGGGATTAATGTTTATACTATTGCTTGTGTATATAAAGCTTATTGTCATATATATCATAAGGTAATGCTTGTGCGACATCCCAGCACATGCCTCAACTTTACCCCGACCTGCAGAACTGTCATAAACATGGCAGCTTCTCCTCCCTCCTCGCCCCCTCCGTTGTCCCCTTCACCTCCCTTCTCTGTCAGCTCCCCCACCTTCCTCCTCACCCCCTTTGGTGTCCCCTCCAGCTCCTGCCTCACGGTCACTGAGGTTCCCTTCAGCTCCTCATTTCCCCCTACCATTTGCCTCCTTGCAGTTACTGTTCCCTGTGTTCTGTTGATGGTCTTGCTTTTGTTTTCCCACGTCCTGTGATGTCCCCAGTTTTACCCCCTTGGTCCCGTTAGGTGCACTCGGAATGAGGGATCCTGTCATGCCCTATTTGTCCGCTCCTTCCATGTGTCATGCCCCCTCATCTACCTCGTGTGGAATCCCCGTGTTTACCAGCTGTTTCTTGTTGCTGTCATTAGTCCAATGTATTTAAAACATCATCACGCGTCACCATGTCACATGGCACAAAACCCTCGCAAGAGCAAGACGACTTAAGACAGATTGTGCAGCACTTCTCAGTCGGCTGCACAAACTAGAACCACCTCCATGACGACACAACTTTGGCCTTATTGGCTGAAAATTTTAGTCACATGCATGACGTTTGTACCCCAGGAAGTTCTGATGCATTACCTACTATCTTTCCCAAAAAACATGTAAAGCAGTGAGTTTTTAGTTTTCAGTTAATTTAACTGTTAAAATAAAGTTTAAATAAGCTAAATTATGGTCAAATAAAGTTTCTAGATAAATGCACTAATATAGTTTAAGTAGTTGTTTATTTATTGTTAGTTACTGTAATGTTGCACTTCTTTGTTTACTTGTCCAGTCTCTGAATAAAGCATTCAAGTAAGAATTGCATTGTACTCTGTACATGACAATCAAAACTTTTTCACTACTAACAGTTTGGATCAGGAGTTGGTTATTGTAAAAGAAGTAATGCGCATGCAGGTGATATTTGTATAGATTTATCTACTCCCTTCAAGCAGTGCGGCCATTGCAGTCAAGTGTCACAGACTATGAGGAGTAGACGTTGTCCAACTTGGCTGCAGTCCGTTTATACTCCACCCCTGCAGCCGCAGGCAGATTTAGCTCCATGTCAAGTCAGCTGCAGACAGACCTGCAGAGGAAGCAAAAACGTGGCCTGTCCAGGGTCCCCCGAGGACTGGGTTGAGAAACACTGCCTTAGATGAGTAAGGGTTGCCACTTTCAATCTGAAGAAATACTGGATGCCAAGTTTCCAGGGCACTTGACACAAAATAATTGGTGGCTGAAATCCCACCCCCCCCCCCCAAAATGCAGCCAAGAACCACCTATACACTAGACATCAGGAATAGATTTATACGAGCTTAATTCAGCCAGTGACCTTTAATTGAATTGCTGCCCACAGCTTCCATGAGGTGTAAGCTAATACTGAGGGCTGAGATTATTTCCAGTAAGATATAATGCAAACGGAAATTTTCCTAAATGCATACATATTTTTGGAATATGACTTAGTTACAATGTCACATTTTGTGGTTTTGGTTCGGTGGCAGCTGTTCTTCGTTTTCGTGAGCCCTTTTGTGATGATCTCTGCTCCCTCGCGTTATCAGTTGCAGTGACCACATTACGTATCTAAAGGGAGACGTTATTCGGAACTATTTTATTACATTAAATGCTGTAGTATTTTGCTAATTTTAGGACTATTGCAACATCGATGCTGATATAATGCATAAAGATTGGAGGTTAAATAAAGGGTAAAACATACATCAATGTGGGAGTGAAAATGAAACGTTTCTGGCACATACAATATGGAGCTTTTGTTGCGTTGCGTGCGGGGAACAATATGTTAGACAACATCAATGACTGATCTGGGGAAACTAACCGAGACGCGGACTAAATACACAGGACAAGCCGAAAACAGGAAACAGGTGATAACAATCGGGAAGGTACACGAGGTACCGAGGTGGGCGTGGCACACAGGAGGGGCGAACGAGCAGGTCATGACAGCTTTGTTTTGGTTGATAAAGTACAGACTTGTTATTTTATATTTTTGTTTTTATAACATATGACACATAAATAACATAATAGCAGAATGCAATGAATTAACCTATAGTCTCATAATAATAAAGTAAAATAACAAAAGCGGTTGACAATATAATTCCAAACCCAAAGAAACACATCTTCCTTTCGCAGGAAAAGCGTTTCTTTATCCGCGTTGCCGTGCGTTGCTCTAAAAACAATTTACAGCGGAGCCCACTCGCTCCGTCCAAACTCTAAACTTGTCACTTTCACACATCTTGTCGATTCACATCCTTGGTTTCACTTTTCCCCAAGTGTAACGTTCCTGTTCCTTATTATTACCTATTTATAATACTGTTACTTCTATGTCTTACTGCTCTCACTATATTTTAAATTCACCATCTTACGTTTCGATGCAAGTAAATAAGTAAAACCCTTGATTCTTACGTATTTAGACTAATTCAGTTTGCCTGCTCACTTTCTCTTTTTGGGTATGGCTTACTTGTGTTTTTTTTTATATTCCACAATCCGGGCCAAAGTCTGGACATCAGTGCATACTGAAATTTCTTTTGTTGCCCCTTAATAACCCAGTTTTAATTTTGTGTTTATTCTGAGTTATTTTGAGATGTATCATTTGGATATCATTATAGAAAAATATATATGCCAAATAAATTATTCAACTGCAGAAGAACCAAGTCACGTGGTCTTCCGTAGGCATCGCCACGTGTTTTTTTTATCCTTTATCCAGCTATGTTAACAGCTCAATGGGCGGCTGTTAATACCACATGTGTACAAGTGTTTAAAGAAGTAAGAGTTTGCTGCAGCTTAAAAGAATTGATAAAATCCCACGAATTCAGTGTGGTAAGACCCCATGATTTCATTTATTTGCATTTACTGCATTTTATTTCGCGCGTTTCAATATTCTTACATTCTATTCATGTTTCAGTAATGATTTGATTCATGATTTTAAAGAGGACAACACGTCATTTAAGGTCTCTTTGCAGTAATCATGTTAACCACAAGGTGATGCTCATGCTCTAAAAATGCAAACAAAATTGGAGGCATAAAGCGACGTTACTATTGATAATCAATGTTGCATTCCCCTGTGATAATAATCATTAAGGTAATCGTGGGACATTTCAATCATGTGACATATGAAAAAAACACAAAATTTTAAGGTTAAATTAATCAGAGATGCAGCACTATTGAACTTGCTGTTTGATTAACAGCTGCTCACTGTGACCTCCTGATACTACTCTTTCAATCATCTAACCCAGACGCACCTGCTGTAAAATGTTTCCAGCAACATATTGCAACTCCTAGTTTACTAAACAATCTAAGCAAAAGGCAAACGTATGATATTTTTAAAAGTTTAGAGTATGGGATGAAAGATAGAGCATGGATAAAATTCAGAATAACAATTATTAATGCATCATATTTAACAAACAAAAAAGCTTCTGTTCAGTGTTATTTGCACATCTGCCGTTTTTTGGAAAGATGCATGTAAAATAACATGCTCATGGAGGGATGCATGCTAAACAACGTGCTCATGGAGGGATGCACACTAAATAACATGCTCATGGAGGGATACACGCTAAATAACATGCTCATGGAGGGATGCACGCTAAATAACATGCTCATGGAGGGATGCACGCTATATAACATGCTCATGGAGGGATCCACACTATATAACATGCTCATAGAGGGATCCACACTATATAACATGCTCATGGAGGGATCCACACTATATAACATGCTCATGGAGGGATGCACTTTAAATAACATGCTCATGGAGGGATGCACACTAAATAACGCACTCATGGAGGGATGCACGCTATATAACACGCTTATGAAGGGATGCACGCCATATAACATGCTCATGGAAGGATGCACGTTAAATAACATGCTCATGGAGGGATGCACTCTATATAACATGCTCAAGGAGGGATGCACGCTGAGTAACATGCTCATGGAGGGATGCACG